>JARBDR010000915.1:81351-221301 GCA_029721355.1 Tegillarca granosa | reverse complement strand
TTATTTATTTATTATTATTTATATTATTTAGGATCTATTGTTTTGATTTTTTTCTACTGCTAGAAAAATTACTTATAATGGGGTTCATGAGTCATCGGAGTGCCTTAAGAAAACGTCCAGCCTTTGGTATGTCCGAAAATCTTTTATGTCACAACTGTACTTCTTAGAGAAAAAAAATTCTAACTCTTCATCTTTAACACAATGTCTGCGTATTGTTGGTTATATTGCTTTCATAATACCACAGCGTTTGAACTGGTGTATCTTTTTAATTTTAAAGATAAATAAAACAAGACATTGCCAGTGTACAGGCGCACTTGGCAACAAGTCTTCCACCACTGTATCATTTTTTGTATTACATACCTACCTAGTTTAAACATGATCTGTCAGGTTTAAAGGAAAAAATAACTGTTTAATGAAAAAAATGTTGTTGGGGGCATTGAACTCAAATAAATATAGCTCTTGTTTTCGAATTGCCAAAAATGTACTGGTGTCAAAATAAGTCTCATCCAACTTTTCAAGAGGGTGAGAGACTTAATAAAAAATATAGATAAAAATTAATAATAAAGCAATAATAATATCAGCTATGTTGGTCCTCTCCTTCTAAATAATAGTAATGTTTGTGAATTTAGTAGTGTTATATGTTGATATTACTACAAACATCTTCGGAAAAATTACTACAATATTGAAATATACATACTGCGTTGTTTTCCTCATGCTGATATTTATTTTTCTCACATAAAAATGCTATGCTTTCGAAAATAACAATGTTTGTTATACAAAAAAAAAAAAAAAAAAAAAAAAAAAAAAAAAAAAAAAAAACCAACATGATTTAAATGAGTGTGTTTTTTATATTAATGGACTATGTGGTTTCAATTTTTTTTTTCGTTATAAGCGACATAATGTTGTTACAAAGAGAAATATGTCATAATTAATGCTGACCCTGGCTCTGCTTCCACTATTTGAATGTTGAAACTACTACTACTACAACCAACAGCAATAATAATAATAATAAATAATAATAATAATGATGATGATGGTAGTGATGATGATGATGATGATGATGATTATGAACACGACGGCGGCAGAAATAATAATAATTATTATCTCATGTGCAGAATTTTGAATTTTTACAAAGGAAATATTCAAAATTCTGCACATGACAATAATAATAATGATGATGATGATGACGACGACAGCGGAAATAATTATTTTATTGAAGATAGATAAATAGATAGATAGATTTTTGTTCAAATTTTATATAAACTTTTGATCTTTAGTTTAAACCTGATACTCGTGACATACATCGCCAATTGTTGAAATTGTGCACATGTCTACAGATCTCTGTTTCAAATTTTATTTCAAACTTGTTTATCGTCTGTTAAACCCATATTAATAAACGCCATGTTTATTCGTTTACTGGGAGTCTAATTAAGAATTCCTGTCTTCCTGTAAACGAGACAAATAGACAAATATTTAATTTCTTGCACTTATAAATCCTAACCACGACGTATATTGTTAGATTTATATCGTACAAAACGAGTTTACGAAGTAACCTCGCTAATTTGAAGGAAATAAATGTGTTCTTGTAGAGATATTGATTACTAAAAATGGACGTGTGTGTGAAAAAAATAGCCATACCAATTTCTTTTCTCATATCATCAGGTTTATTACATGTATCAAGAGAGTTTCCGAAAGACAAATGTTTCAGTCTTAATCAAGAAAACGTTTAGAAGGAAACTGAAATTAGAAACGAACTCATATACACCATGTCATTTGACAGAAAAAAAAAATATTAGCAGACAAACAAGGTCATTGGATAATTTTTCTTTTGAGTGTGTTCAAAAGGTAAAATCCAGTGAGGTTTAGTTGACGGTCTTCCGGTTCACGTGCGGATTTACATCCGGTTTGCATGTAGGCGTCGAAAAACAAATTAGTTCACATATTTATGTGCATTGTCAACCACGCTAATAGTCCTTTAATCAACAGGTTCACAGTGTACGATTTTTGTGACATTTTCAATCATTTGCTTAAATAAAAGAGACATATTTCGTTAACTTGTTTGGAAAAAAAAATCAAAGCAGCTATGATCAAAAGGAAAAATTAAGTTTCCATAAAAATGTTGGTAATCTTTCAGTAAAACTTAGTACAATAAACTGAGTCTTTTATAACTTTGACACCTCACATCGAGCCCTAGGACAGTGAAATCTAGTTATATAATGCGCTCCAATAATTTTTGCCATCTTTAATTTTCGACAAGGTGAAACTTTGATACAATGCCCCATAGATAACTAAGCAATCTCAGTTATCATCAAGGTACAGATAAAACTCATTTTAATGCAGCTTTTATAAATTTTTGCATCCTAAATAATTGCCACGGTGAAATCACATTTTAATGCCTCTTGATAATTTAGCTACCTCACTTAACGCCATAGTACAGAAAAACATCGTAATAAAGCTCATCAAAATCTTTGCAAACTCATTTATTGTTACTGTACAGTGAAACTTTCTTATTATGCCCCTCGGATTTTTTGCCACCTAGCTTATCGCCACAGAAAAGTGAAACTTGTAAATTGACCCCTCAAATTCCTTGCCACCTGGGTAATGGCCACGGAAAGTGACCTCTCTTTCTTATTGGTGTTTTTATGATGTTTCACTGTACATCAACAAAACCTGAATGAACGTGTAGTGGATATAAATAGGAGAATTACTGTTGATGCCAGGTTGGGGTTAATTCAATAATGACTCCCTTTAGTGGAACTATAAATGTTTGTCCGTGTCAGAGTAAAGGCCTTGGTGGCCGAGTGGTCTAAAACGCGCGCTTACGAGTCACAATGACTTTCACCGCCCAGGCTCGAATTCTGCTAGGGCAGATCCTAGTGTGAGAAGTTTGTCATTTAGCTTGCTGATGAAGGTCTATGGTTTTTATAGGGTACTCCGGTTTTCCTCCACCATTCCAGACTAACCGCCTTTGCATAAGTGAAAGAGTAGGGTCTTTAAGAGAGAGAGAGAGAGAGAGAGAGAGAGAGGAGAGAGAGAGAGAGAGAGAGAGAGAGATCAGTATACATCATCATCAATTACAGATCAAATGGCTAGTGTCATGTGCTACTTTTGAATTTTTATGAAATAATACATTCAAAAGTAGCACATGACAATTCATGACACAGTATAAAAATTATTTACAGCTTAAGACCTCTCCAGTTAAAAAAATATCAGTTTTATGGTAAAAATTTAAAGTAAATAAATAAAAGCTATATGTATAATAAGGAGTGTCAAGTATTGTTAACATTTGTCATAAAACGTTTTTTTAAGTAACAAAAAATAAATGTTGACATTATGATTTACTTGCGATCGCTAATCATTCTGAAGAAAAAAAACCCCAATATTTTTCAAAATATATAACATGTTTTGACATTTTTCTGTTTTAAGACTGTTTATACGAGATAATTGAAGACTTTGTAATGTTTTTTACACAATATTTCTTCATGAATTGTCGTAAATTCGGTTTAATTTCTTCATTTATTAACGATCTGACAGGCTGTCGTACATGTGTTACAATTTTACACAGGGAATAATTACTTAATCAATGTTTCTATATCAGTTTTATTGGTCGTGTAAGACAGCGGAATTAGAAATGGTTACGTCACAGGTCCCCGTTTAAATATAAAAATTTTATATGATTAAATTACTACTTGTTATATTATTTGCCATAAACCCAGAAATAACCAAATGCGACGATATAAAAATATAGATGTGCGCAAAGTTTATAAAAACATCGTTGATGAGATATTGTCAGCTTATAAAGACATTTTAAACGAATATAACAAAACATTAGAAACAAAATTTTATACATAATTTTTTTTGCCGAGATATTGCAGTCATCGATGGTATTACAGCCAACTCATTTGATTCTCGATTGGCTAAGATGTAACTTTTTTATCATCGGCAAAAATGACACTTTTTGAAAATCGTATTTTAAGAATCACATTATTATTGAATTTAACTGGTTTATTATAAAAAAATTCATTCATACTGAAATACAAAAAGTAGGGTGAAATTGCTTTCCATCGATGAATCGGGGATTCATTTTTTTCATTAGTGGTGCTGTCTTAAATGTAACCCGGCAATGGACTGCCTCAAGTAAACGTTGTTAAGGGGCACATTTGGGTGCGCTATGTACAATGGGTGCAGCGCCTCGGTCGTCGAATGGTCTAAAGCGCTCAAATGGATCACAGCTCTTAAACCAATCTTGTACAGGATTATCACGAGAGGGCTTATAAATTGTAGGCTTTATTTAAACATGTACATGAAATAATAAAAACTGAACTCGTGCAATTAACGTCTCTTACATTTTTGATATTATTGGAGTCGTTCATCAAGAGACTTCCAAGATTTTGAACAGCTGAACGGTGAAAAATTCTTTTTTATTTTTATTTATTTAGTTATTTATTTATTTATTTATATTTATTTGTTGTTTTTAATATTATTTTATCTATTCATTCATTATTTATTTATTTATTTATTTATTTATTTATTTATTTATTTATTTATTTAGTTAGTTAGTTTAAAGCATGAAACGTGGAATGACTTCTAAATCATTTAGCGATATGGGGAAATGGGGATCTTTAATACATTCGTTAAGAATGTTCCTCCCAATTTGGTGGATACAATGGCCCCTGAAATAATGAAAAACATAGATTCAGACATATCTAGATTTGCCAATGAAATGATAATATTTTTGTATTTTTATTCGAGTATGAATGAGTAACGACATTTTTCTTTCGGTCGTGCAACGCACGTGTGTAAAGTCTATAAGAGTTACCTCCCTTTCACTGCTTTCGCTTTTGAAATAAAAAGGATTTTTTACATATTGAAAATTGTAATTGAAAGTTGTCAATGAAATTAAAATTAAGTTGTAAATTTCCCGTTTTATATCACCGTAATTTGATTTTTGATTGCCAAAGCAACATCGAAAACTAACTAACTAACTACTAAATAAATAAATAAATAAATAAATAAATAAATAAATAAATAAAAATAAATAAATAAATAAATAATGTATTTATTCTTGAATGTTCTATATTTCAACATTTTTGGTTGATATATATATATATATATATATATATATATATATATATATATATATATATATATATATATATATATATATATATATTTAAAATCCCGAATGGCTAAAGTTGCTTTTGCGACGTTAAACAACATTGTATCCAACCAACAACAAGGTTTTTGTTTCTTGTTTCATCTTTGAGACAATTGAATGTATCGTTCCGTTATTAATGTAATTCTTATGTAAATAATTATGCCGAAATTGAATGGCTAAAAAAGGGCAAGGTACGAGATTGGTCAACATCAAAGTTGAAACTCTATGAGAATAAAGCCGGGTGATGATATAATGATGATGGTGATGATGATGATGATGATGATGACGACGACGATGATGTAATAGTTGTAAAAACTGAACTGATATTGTTATTTCTATTTAACAACAACAATAATAATAATGATAATTTACACATGAAAGCTTTAATAATAATAATAATAATAATAATAATAATAATAATAATAATAATAATAATAATAAAATGACAAAAATAATAATTTAAACATAATGACCTTTGTTGAGTGTGTTATGGTAGATTATCATCAGCAGCAAAAAAATATATTATAAAAAATGAAAAGAAATAGTAAATAAATAAATAAATAACACCTGAGACGAAGTACAGAACTAGAGGTAGAGGGGAAGAACGATAACTCAAGAGAAGAACGGTAACTCTGGACATAGATTTTGACAAAGACATAATACAGGTCAAATTTCGTTGATGAAATAAACATATCTTGTTGAAATTGACATGTACAGTTTTTGCCTAAAACAAAACTGCAGCGATCATTATGATGTAATTGATTATAGTTTCAAGCATAAGGCATGACTGTAATTAACATATGTCTGTCAAAATGGCTTTTTGAGCGAAGTTGCATGTGCTTGTTATATATCTTGCCCTAAATCGAAATGACATGCACGTGCCAGACAGTCACGAGGGACAAGGGAAATTGTTTTTTGTTGAATAGAAGAAAAAATATCATGTTAGGACGAAGAACGTACAACAATAAAAATGCCCAAAGCAAATTTTTCCCATTATTTCATAATTGTGTAGATGTTATGATACAAACATGTTTTAGTGAACATCTCACCATGCAGTCACCATCTTTTTGGTACATTCGTTATGAAGCCTCCAAAAAAATCAGATTTTATAGCGCAGTACTTGACACTAATTTCACACATTTTAAGTTTTCTATGTTAAACAAAGGTCACGAAAAATGAGCCCCCTGAAATGACAGATTCCAAGACAAACATGAAGAAAAAAATTCCTACTTATCGTAAAAATAATTAAGAAAATGTCTGCCGATGACAAATTAAGCATGTCGGATTTTTGGAAGAATTTATGGATTTAAAAACAAAAAAAAGATAAAAAAAAAAATGCTTTAGCTCAAGACCGGCCTTTAAATCTACATTCCAAAATGAATTCTTACAAGCAATAAATTACAGAAGGAACTTCTGCTGTTGACAAATCCAACATTTCGGGTTTTTGGGAAAAAATATTTGAAAACAAAAAGAAATAAATGGACAAAGCTCGTGACTTTTACATTTTCTGATGTCGGGAGGGTAAAGAAAGAATTCTGTATGTGACGAGTTTTACATATTTCAAATAAAAAACGTGTAAGAGTGTTGACAGAATTCTGCTACTCATATTCACTTTTTTGTTTCTCCAGAACAAAGGTCGTAATTTTAGTTTCGGGTTTTGGAATAAATTATGACTTGGTAATGGCTCTTAAACATTTAAACTCATTACATGCCCCGCTAAGTCAGACCTTTTTAATGACGGAACTCCCGTGTTTTTTTTTTTTTTTTTTTTTTTTTTTTTTTTTTTTTTTGAAAAAAGTAACATGATATCCATTTAAAATGAACTCACTTTATAATTACAGCATGTAATTGTTTTCATTTTCGATTTACATTTATACGATTATAAACGAAAATAAAAACTTTTAATTAAAAAGTTAATGCTAAATCCGTGGCTTGTGCTCGGCAATAATCTGGAAAATCGCATAACAAAGCACAATAATAACAATAGCAAAGGAACATATCAGGATGATTTCAGGCACAATGACAGAAGTAGAGTGGTGTAATGGTGTTTTACACCAAGTCAAGATTCTTTTAGTTATAACCAAGGCGGTTCGTTCTGGGATGGTCACGGGTACCGGATTGGCTGAAAAAAAAAAAAACCGCCGATTTTCGAACTTTTTAAACACAAGAATCTGCCCCCGTGGGATTCGTACCAAGGTGGCGAGAGGCGATTGATCCTCGAGTCCCCGAGACACAAAATAAACAGAATGATATTATTGCTTATTAAGACTCTTATTTCCAAAACTAAAAAAAACATTGTTCAAAATTACGCATATTTTTTAAAAAGTTTTATTGCATCTTTTTTGAATCTATATTATTTAAATTGGAATTTTAATTACCATTAATTTTTTATGATTTAATAATTCGACCATGAATTTATTCGCAGTGTCGCTCTTTGTTTGTAACATACATGTAAGTCATTATACTAAAATCTGAACTCGTAACAACTTTTCAGAAATAGCCGTTCGAAGTATAGTGTTAGAAACATATATCCGCTTAACATTAAAAACAACCTCATTTTGAAGATTTAACGAGGATCAACAGGTAAAAAATGATTTGTAAAAGTGATTAAATCATTCGTTTGTAAGTGGATAACTTAAGAAACAAATGCGTATAAATGGATTCTACGTTCATTTCACTAACAAGAAATTTTATTACATTTTACAATCCTGTGACATTTACAACCTTCATGCTACGACAGTGATTTTCGAAATTAAATCGGCTTTAAAACATTTTTAATTTTTTAATTTTTTTTATGTGTTGCACATTGCTTAGTTAGTTATAAACAATGGCGCGTGACTGTCAACCGCAAAAATTCATTTTGAAAATTCTAAATCCAATTTCAGTTTCCGGTTTCCTGCTGCACATCACTTAGTTCGATATAAACAAAACTTAACCATCCCAAAATTTATATTTTTAAAATACTTTATCCAATTATTATTTCCGTTTTCTGTGTTAGGAATGATTGAAATATATCATGGGTTAGCTTGATCCTTTTACAAGTATTTTAAACTTGATCTTCAATTTGAATTGATGCTATAAAACTTCGTATTCTAAAATCTAAAATGAAAAAAAACGTATCTGAAAAACGGGCATAGCAAAAAACATACGACACATTACGCGTTAATGATTAAAACAGCTACAAGACAAACCACGAAAAGATAAGTACATATTGGAAACACTGCTCAGTACGTCCCCGCCCAGGGATGTGGTTAAAGTAGTACTAAGGGTCCCAACCATAATGTCCATGGGTGTGGTTATAGTACCTTTGGAGGGCCATCAATCATTTCCTGGGATTGGTGGCCGAGTGTTCTAAAGCTCGCACTTGCAGATCAAGTGCCAATCATCACCTAGATTCAAATCCTGCTCGCGCATATTCTAATGTGAGGAAGTTTTTTTTATATCGCTTGACGGTGGCTTCTCCAGGCGCTCCGGTTTTCTCAACCATCCCAGAACTGACCACCTTCGATATAAGTTGAAACATCATGACTTGGGTGTAAGATACCATTACTCAACTCTCTGCAACGTTCCTCTCATTTTAGAATAGGCGTTTTAGTTACGGTTTTTTTAATTGTTCATTCATTTGGTTTTTTGTTGTAAGTAGATACAGTGTCCGTCCAAATTCATGGTTTCGAATATTTATTTATTTATTTATTTTTAATAATAATAAGTCGTAAGTAGATCTAGTGCCCATCTAAATTCATGATTTGGAATATTTATTTATTTATTCATTCATTCATTAATTTATTTAATTTTTTTTTTTGATTGCATCTTTATTTTTCAGATTAATTTTTGATGACAATTTTTCATTTATATTATTTACAAGGGAAGAAAGGACCGCGATGGCTAAGCGGTTGGAGCGTTATTCTAAAAGGGCCTAGGTGGCCGAGTGGTCTAAAGCGCGCTTACGGATCACAGCGCCTCTCACCGCCTGGGTTCGAGTCCCACTCGGGACAGATCCTAGTGTGAGAAAGTTTGTCAGTTTGCTTGCCGAAGGTCGGTGGTTTTTCTCCGGGCACTCCGGTTTCCTCCATCATCCAAGAACTGACCCCCTCAAATTAAGTGAAAGAATTTTGACTGGGGCGTAAAACACCATTACTCCATTCTCCACTCGTTATTTTACAAACTCAAAGCTTCTCACAACCGAAGGTTCGATCCAATTTAAAAAAAAAAAAACAAACCGTTGTTGCAGAACATGTACTGGCTTAAAAAATTACGATAGTTTAGAATATTTGCATTTAGATTTGTTCAATTATGCACCCCTCATTAAATCTAAAATAACCAATACTTCCGGTCGCCATGACAATGGTTTAAAATAAACTAAATTAATTCTTGGTCACTAAAGTGCTTAAATCTCTTCACATGAAGAGCTCCGTTATGATAGCGCATCTGTGCTTTAAAACTACATTGATTCCAAAATTGAGAATTTTTGGATTAAGTCTCTCTCCTCTAATGAAGTGGAAGAAATTTATAACTTAACACCCGTTAACAAAGAAGATCAACTTTTATTCTCAAATAACGAAGCGGCCATTAGCGATAATAAAGGTTATTTTAGGTTTAATTCAAAAAGTCATACAGACACTTGAGAATTTGAAAATTAAAACATTCATCAATGGTGTATAATGATTTACTGATTTAAAAAGATCTTGATTAATCAAGCGCATAAATTTAACAAAATTTGATCGAGTGCTTTAATTGGGAACCATTTGGTGCGAAACTGTGACTTATGAAATGAGACCAATTAATGGCGTCCTTTGTTCTATAGCAGACGGCGGGAACAAGTTGACCCGTGAAAAAAACAAGAATGATGAATTGCAATTTCATTTTCATTTTCTCCATAAAAAGGAATTTGATTTTTTGCGTCTATTGGCTGGTTAAGATGAATATCATCACATATTCTTCGCTTCGCATATTTGGCATTGAGCGAAAAAGTCTGTGTGGCGCAACATACCGACTCTAATCGAAGTATAAGGGCATTTATATCTACATTTACTTTTAGCCCGCTTCAATGCCTTTTTTTGTATATTATTGTTCCGTAAAATATTTTATTAGAAAGACCTTTGATACCATAAAATGAATTTTCGACCTACGCCGAAGTTATTGTAATACACGGTTGATAAGCTGAAAAATTGGCTTTAGTAAAAATTAGGCCTGAAACATAAGCTCATTTATTCAAACTTTGATAAGTAAAATTGTAACCAGAACTTTTATTCAAATTGTGAAATATTAAAAGTATTAGAACAGTTTGTCAAAAACTTTCCCCTTTGAATAAAATTAATTAAACCATTTGAAACCGGTTATCGCGATAACGCTCCAATTGCAAAAGTGCCAACAAACTGAGTTTTACAAATTGTGTAAAATACATTGACCAAAAGTTGCCATGATGTCTTTAATTGAATTTATGTGTGTTAGGGTGAGGTTGGTCGGATGGATGGGTGGGTAGACGTGAGTGGTGTGTGAATGGGGAATTGGGGGTTTAAGTGTTGGGGGCTGTTAAAGTCAGACTATTTTGTCCATGGTACATGTATAGGATTCATTGAGTCCGTCCCCTTTATTAATTTATTTTTTTTATAATCTAATTTTTTGGTGTTGTTGTCTGAAAGACTATATGGAGGCATTTATACATACAGCAACTTAAATCATTTTTGCCTACCATACCATTATTTCTTAAAAAGTAATGTAAATTAAATATCTAAATTATTGCAACAAAAATTATTTTGTATTTTCCTACATAATCTCGCGATGTTTTAGAAAAACTACTATGGAAGTGCTTATAGTACTATATTGGAAAAATGCAGGTGTTAAAGAAGTTTTTTAAAATGTAAATCCAGAAAAATGACCTTTTAATAGAACATTATAACTCGTCAGTTGAGTGAAAATATTCCGTTACACATATTTGTTGCAATATGATTCATATCATCATTTGCATTTTAATCGGGGTAATTTTTTTTCAAGCGTTTGGATTAATCATCTGATTCGGACAGATGTTTTATCTAGCATGTCCGTCTCATGTGTCTTTCAAGTGTCTATCTGAGCCGCAAAATGACAGATTTAGATTCAGCTCCAATTAGAAAATTAATGAGGTAGAAAATTTGCATCCTTTTTCTTTCTAAAAGTTTCTTTCAAGCGTAAAAGCCATTTTTTAACTTTAAAAATGAAGAAAACTAATTAAGCTTACATTTGTGTCTTTATTCCATCAAAATTTGTTTTACCGCGGCAAAGGTTAAGTTGTTTTTTTCTTTCAGATTTTAATGCTTCATGTGATAATTATGATTACAAATGCTAAGCTGTTGTTGGTGGGAAAAATTTGTTAGTTTTGAGAGGTAATCGGGCGTGAAAGAGGATTGCAATTTTATATTAAAGATATCAATTTATTTTTTAATTGCAAGCGAAAACAAACATTCACTCACTGGCATAGCAAAAAATTACCATGTGCAGCTAATACTCATTAAAGCAAAATCACTGCGTTAGCTCAGTTGGTAGAGCGTTTGCTCCTTAAGTGGAAGGTTGTGGATTCGAACCCCGATCGGGTCTGACCCAAAAAACTACATGAAATACTTGATAATGGGTAGTTTTTTTTTGTTGTTTTTTTTTGGTTTTTTTTGGTTTTTTTTTTGGCCAAGCACTCGGTATTACGAATTGAAAATCACATGCGAAACTTGAAATAAACGAGGTCCCGTGTTACGGTAGGCGTGGCACGATAAAGAACCCTGCTGTATAATGCCACCAGCGCAACGCACAGGCAAAATTTTTGCAATTTCGCCAATAGTTGGCGACGTCTCGATATAAGTGAAATATTCTCTAGTGAGACGATAAACATCATTACTCAACTCAACTCAATAAATCAAAATAAATGTTATCATATTGTGCTTTGGTAAGAGTATCGATTGGTTAGTTAGTCGGTCGGTTAGTCGTTTGGGTTTGTTCGGTCGGTTGGTTCGTCGGTCGGTCGGTCGTATGGCTGCTTGGTTGTTTGGTTGGCTTCTTGTTTGTTTGGTTGGCTCTCTGGTTGGTTGGTTTTGTTAGTTGGTCGTTCGATTTGTCGGTCGATCGGTAGGCTGGCTGGTTGGTTGGTTGGATGGTTAGTTACAATGCTGTTAATTGTCATTTTTTTTCAAAATTCAATTTCGTTAATTCCCTCAATGCATAACAAAATACATACAGAGAATATATATTAAATTATACATTTAAACAACATTGCATTGGATAAAAGTAGTATAAACATTTCAACCCGGAGGACCGATTGTCTCCATAGTAATTTTAATAAACTTACATAATTTTATTAGAGGCATTTGTTTACAATTAAATAAAATTTAAAATAATTCAAAGTATTTGGATGTTTAGAAAAATATTTAGGTACAAACATGCTTCTTTCTTTAGATAAATCTTAATAGCATTGTCATGAGCTGATTTTGAATGCATTTTTTAGTAATAGAAATTCAAATTCAGCACATGAAAGCATAGAATATAGTGGTATTAATCACCCAAGTCACCCTGGGTATATTGTTCCTACGTCCAGTCTCAATTGGCAACTTATAGTTACCACATCTGAAATTACTACAGTTACAATTGTGTTATAGGTTCAGAAGCTGGTTGGCTCTGGTTGGTTGGTTTGTTAGTTGGTCTGTCTGTCGGTCGGTCGGTTGGTCGTCAGTCGGTAGTTTGGCTCCTTGGTTGTCTGGTTGGCTGTCTGGTTGGTTGGTTTTGTTAGTTGGTCGGTGGGTCGGTCGGTGGGTCGGTCATTCGTTTGGTTGGTTGGTTGGTCGGTCAGTCGTTTGGTTTGTTGGTTGGTCGGTCGGTCGGTCGGTAGGTCGGTCAGTCATTTGGTTGGTTGGTTTGTTTGGTTAGTTGGTTGGTTGGTTGGTCGGTTGGTCGTCAGTCGGTAGTTTGGCTCCTTGGGTGTCTAGTTGGCTTTCTGGTTGGTTGGTTTTGTTAGTTGGTCAGGTCGGTCGGTCGGTGGGTCTGTCGGTCGTTATAATATTCATGTCACAGTAGCAATTTTTTAGCTATTCGGCTATTGAAAAAAGCTTGTGCAAGCGAAAACAAACATTGACTCATTAAATAGAAAAAAAAGCTTTGTGCAGGTAATACTCATTGAAGCAAAACGAATGTTATTATACTCTGCTTTGGTTAGAAGTCGGTCAGTCGGTCGGTCTGTCGGTTGGTCGGTCAATCCTTTGGTTTGTTTGTTTGGTTGGTAGGTTTGTCGGTCGGTCTGTTGGTCGTCAGTCGGTAGTTTGGTTGTTGGTTGGCTCTCTGGTTGGTTTGTTTTGTTAGTTGGTCTTTCGGTCGGTCGGTCGATTAGTTGTTTGGTTGATTGGTTAGTTATAATATTATTTAATGTCATACTAGCAATGTTTTAGCAATTTTTGATAAAAACTTTATATAAATGTCGATAAATTAATCTAAAACAATTTGTATGTGCAAAAGATGTGCGACAGGATTTTATGGTCCGTCTTGTAAAAGCGGCACACCCAGGACAACTTCAAAGAGCTAGCCTTAACTGTTTGTACTCTCGCATTGAAAAAGTCATTGTCATTCTCTATCATATCATCCTGATGCCGGGCGTACCAATCTGCACTCTGTAGTCTAAATTTCAATTGCCAGTAAAGGAAGCAGCTTTTTATAAATTCTGTAGTTTGTATGTATGGCCCGGAAGGGATTTGAACCTAAAACCGCTACTTTGGAACCGAACGTTCTACCTATGAGTCACCAAGGCGGTCGGTTTGACGATCCGAGTGGAAATTTGGTAGCTGAGTGGGCTAAAGTATAGTTACCGAGCGCATTGTCCCTAGGTTTGAATCTCACTCGAGCAGCTCTCTCTCTCTCTCTCTCTCTCTCTCTCTCTCTCTCTCTCTCTCTCTCTCTCTCTCTCTCTCTGAGTAAACGTATTAACATTTACACTCAGATTTAAAGATAGCAATTGCAGCAAATGTTTTAAATTCAAAGACACAAATGTATTGAAGTTCCGGAAAATCATAGGTCACATTCAAAAACCAGATTGACAACTATAGGTTACTTTAAGTTTAAAATAAATCACGGAAGCAATTGCACGGATTACTTCGAAGAAAAGAGGAAATTGAAATTGGATTAAGTATTTTCAAAATGAAATGTTTTGTTTGATAGTCACGCGCATTTGTTTGTAGCTAACTAAGTAATGTATACCAGTAAAACAAAATGTTTAAAAGTCGATCCAATTCCGAAATAACTGTCAAAGTAGAGAAATTGTAAATATCAGGAGATTGTAAAAAATAATAAAATTTACTGATAGTTAATTAAACACAGAAACAATTTCTTCGCTTTTATCTCCCGTAACAAGGTACAAATTATTATAGCGCTTTGACAAATCACTCTTTTCTTGTTGATCATTACGCTGTAAGAATTAGGTCGTAATGGGATTTAAGAACACATCAAATTGGAGAGATTTTCTAATCTTCTAGCAAAGAAGACGAGCCGATTAGATTTGATATCATTTGAGAAAAAAAAGATATATATAAAGATCGTTAAATGACAATTTCGTACTTTCCGTTAAACCGTAATATCGTCTGTTGCGTTTCCATTTTGGTTAATAGGCAATTTAGAGCATGGTCGATTGTGGTATTGTTAGGAAATGAATCGGTCGCGTTTAAATTACTACGATGTTTATTCGTTTTTTGTTGCTGAATGTATTTTGTAACAAAGTTCATAAAGTTATATTCATGTACTATGCTTAGATTTATTACATAAACAAAACTCCTAAAATGTTAACTAATAAAAAAGACGTGTTCAAAAGATGCACCAAAGTCATAGAAAACTACTTTTTGAGTCACTGTCTTTGTGTACAGTAAATTTTGCAAACTTTTCAAAGAAAATCAAATTAATTTAATTAAAATTTGTTTTGTTTTTAATTACTCGAGTCTAGTCGTAATGAGAAATTAAATATGCATGTAATCGCTAACCACGGAATATTTCTTCACACAGTGAAAAGTTGCTGCTATGGAGATTTTCATGTTAAAAACAATGCAAGTTGTGGATTCTTTTGCGCCTTTGACGTAATGCTTCATTAAAAACATCACTTCCGGTGCAAACATCACCATTTTGCGAAATGTTAAATTCCGGTAACAGCAACAAATTTATTATTTATTTATTTATTTATTTATATTTTATAAAGACAGATTGCTAAAATAGAAGGTTAGGAATAATTTTCATATTATGGACCAGGCTAGAATCAAAGCCAAGAAAACAAGTACACCAAACAGTTTGTTAAACCCCGTTTTGATTTAATCATAAAAAATGTAATATATAGGTACATTCCATACCACGCAACTAGGCGCCTATTTCCCTTGCAAATTTAGGAGCCGCGGTGGCCGAGTGGATTTAAACGTGCGTGTACGGATCACACTGCCTCTAACCCTTAGATTTGAATTCCATTCGGGCATGCGCAGATCCTAGTGCGAAAAAATTATTCAGTTCTGTTTGTATTGATATTTCCTCCAGCATTCCAGAATTGACCGCCTCGATATAGTTAAAAAGTCTTGGTTGGGGTGCTTAACACCGTACCATTACTCCACGCCAGTCCACTCCACTTTATATCTTGCAATTTTAGCTGTGATTGTAACCCCTAAAACAAATAGAACAAAATTTATAAACATAATTTTATAATAAATAGCCTCGCCTTGTTTTGCTCACTCTGGTATGAACATTTATTTTTATTTCGTGTTTTCAGTCGCGATGGCTGTTGTCCCATAAGTTTTGCGGTTACAAGTTCTTTCTTTCGTCTAAATTTTCCTCTTTCATCTTCTATTTTGAAAAAATGAAAATTTTGGGTCGGACAGATTGCTAGAAACCACAAACAAGCAATCACTAAATTAGTCGAATGTTGGCCATCATACGACCTCTCATAATTGAGATGCCTCGTTTTGTCTCATTATACAAAAATTTATGATTTTTTTCAAAATTGCTTATTACAGCTTACTGAATTTAATCCGACAAAAAGCTAACAAATTTGTCGTTTTTTAATTGCCTCGTTAAAAGAAGAAATAAAACCTAATCTATTTCTCCGCATGGGGTAATGCATTGTTTTTATCAAAATCCCTTTGTTCGTGAAAATTGTCCCATTAAAGGAACCGAACACGCCCCGAAATAAGGGTGAGTTGAGGATAAATAAAATTTTTTGACAGTTAGTTTCAAAGATGTAGTATTTTTGTTTGTGAAAAATAAGGGATAATATCGCAAAATATTAAAGATAGGATGAAAGACTTGTCAAATTATTGTACTAAATTACACCAAAATTATGTGTCATGGGAACGAGGTTTTTGCACATTAAAATATCAAAAATAAGGAAATTGACATCATTTCAATGTCTGTAAATTTCCTTCAAATGCGTTATGATTCTGTCCGACATGACCAGGCCATCAGAAGGGGTTTAAAATTTTGAATACTTATAAAATATGTTATTGTTGAAATTTTAATTCTATATGATTAAAAAAAATCGAGTTTTTTAATTATACGATTTTATCTATTTCGTAGAACAATTAGTTTGATAATATATCCTGAAGCTAATTTATTTTAAGAAATCCCTTTATGGAACCCCTTGCAGAAAAACCATAAAAACTGCATGATCAAATTCATGTATCTTGTTAATAATAATAATAAGCATTATTGTTTTGTAATAAAACAGAAAAAACTCTAAGGATGTTGGGAATATTGATAATTTCCTGAGAGTCGCAGTCAAAGTTGACAGTTTGTGATAAGAAACAGTCTAGCTCTGTCTACCTTTGTTAAACATTATTTGGAATTTTTTTTCATGTTCTGATCTCATTTTATTTTGTCCTTGTTTTCATTATTTTTTCTGTGACGTGTTATTCTGTCTTATCTTGGCTATATAGCCAAAATGGCATTTTTTAAATAGAAAGTTTGTTGCATTTTCTGAACAGGACTTAAATAAAACATACCAGTCCTTGTCCATATCAATCCAAAACAAGTAAAAACTTTGAAAGCTGGCAAAATAAGTTATACACGAAAACTTCCATCAAGGAAGTGAGGCCGTGTGAAGGGTAAGCACCTCTTGTCTAGCTCGTTAAAACGCTTTCATTTGCCAAGTCATCCTACACTTTTGAAAAGTCAGTCACTATTCCGTCAAATAAAATTGAATGGTATTAAACATCCTAGTCAAGGGCTTAAATCGAGGCGTGAAGTTCAGGAATCGTGGAGGAAACCAGAGTGCCTAGAGAAAACTACCGATCTCCATGTAACCAAACCGCCAGACTTTCCCCCACTACACTAAAAATGACCTTTTTGAACATGGAAAAAATTCACTGCAGCGTAGAACAGTTTTACTTAAAATAAATAAATAAATAAATGAATGAATGAATGAATGAATAAATATATGAATGAATGAATGAATGAATACATGAATGAATGAATGCATAAATATATGAATGAATGAATAAATATATGAATGAATGAATAAATATATGAATAACTAAGAATGTTTTATACTGTTATTACATAAGTCCACCAACTGATCCATTCACGTGACCAAGACGTAATTTTGTACGAGACTTTGCACTCTCCAGATGTCACTTATCAAATTTATTTTCACGTGATAATCAGTTTCTATCACATGCTTTTATTCAATCAAAAACCGATTTTGGAAGATAAATTTCATATATTTCCACAAAAAGTGTATTATTTCTCAGACCCCCGACCACTGAAGCTCGCGCAAGTACGCATGCATAGCTTTGATCTCAGTGAAAAGACAACGGAATCTGATTTTTTTATGGCCCATTGTTGCAAAACTCAAAATTGATAGATGTCGCCACCAACTGTTTTAATGTTTAGTAAAATGGCGTCAATAGCGACATCATGCTGGCACTGCATAATAACGTCATTCGAAAAATTAGGTAATTATTTTTTAAACAATTCGTTGTGATTATTCAAACGTGGCACATGCGCTCGAAGATAAAAACAAAAATGGGTTAGCAAACGACAGATTTCGATATAATTGAAAAATCATTCAACCGTGAAGTAAAATTAATTTTGCGTTTGAAATAATTATGATGAACATTTAAATTCAATTAATAAGTAAAGTTTGATTCAACTGAGAGAATGTCCAATATCGTTGATCACGTTTCGTAGGTAGTGTAACAGCCGCAGGGAGTCCCATGTAAGCGAATTTTTTGTCAACAGAGGGAGTAAAAAGGAAAAGCAGACAGGAAATAAAACCCTTTCAATAACAAATAATACATTGTTTTTGCTAGGTAAATTATGTTTTCGACAGCAAGATGTTGCTTTTTTGAATATTTTCAGTAAAAACATTAACCTGATTTACTCAATAAAACGAACGTGACTTTGAAAAATATTTGCAATGAACAGAAAATGTTGAATCGGATAGATAACTTAGATGGAAGTAAATCTGGGTAGGGGGTATAAATTGTTTGTTGATTGTAGTGTTGTTTTTCGTCGCATCAGCATTTTTTCCAGCAATTTGCGGCAAGAGCAAGGTTATTTATCTCTGTGGATTAATATAAGAGCAAGTTTATTATGAGTTGAGTTGAGTTGAGTTGAGTTGAGTTGAGAAATGGTGTTTAACGTCCCAATCAAGAATATTTCACTTATATCGAGACGTCGCCAGCTACAGGCGAAAGTGCAGAAATTTTTACTGTACGTTGCGCTGATGGCATTATACAGCATTATACGGGTTCTTTATTGTGCCATGCCTGCCATGACACGGGACCTCTTTATTTCAAGTTCCTATCTGAAAAAACCGTGACTTTCATTTCGTAATGCCGACTGTTGGCGAAAGAACAGCCACTTACCACTTTCAAGTCTTGGGTCAGACCCGGCCGGGGTTCGAACCCACGACCTCCCACTTACGGAGCGAGCACTCTACCAGCTGAGCTACCGAAGTGGTATAGTTTATGTATGCGTGAGACGTGCAAGTGTGTATAAATACATGTTGTGTCCAAGCATGCACGCAAGGTCCTTTTTGGAAGAGTTCTAGCCTACCGAGTCAATGATTCGCAGACAACCAAATCCCTCCCCTCAGTCCAGTCCATTATCCTTGCACCGGTTGAACCTGCCCTTACTCTCTCCTCGTAATGCCGATGACAGGCCTGGTGCGAAAGCAATATTTTAACATTTTAAATTCATATGTATATCTTTGTAAATCGTGCGCACGATTTTGGAAATCGAGCGCACGATTTTGGAAATCGAGTGACGAATTTCAAAAGTCGTGCGTTCGATTCCCAAAAGTCATGCGATCGATTTCCAAAATCGTGCGCACGATTTACAAAGTCGTGCGCTCGATTTCCAAAATCGTGAGCTCGATTTCCAAAACCGTGCGCTCGATTTCCAAAGTCGTGCGTTCGATTTCCAAAATCGTGTGCTTGATTTCAAAGTCGTGCCATCGATTTCCAAAATCGTTCGCTCGATTTCAAAGTCGTGCGCTCGATTTGTTTAAATTTATTTTTCTGTGATACTCACAAAAATGAAGAATATTTTCTCGTTTGAGATTTGAATGCCGTAACTAGGTGCTTGCTGTGACATTTTTGATCATATAATTCTTAGGCAATATCCAAACTTGAATCTCAACGTAAAGATTGGATTTGGATCCAACTAGTGTAGTTGTGGCGCGATAAAAAAAAAAACCCTGCTGTAAAATGCCAACAGCGCAACACACAAGCAAAATTTCTGCACCTTTGCCTATAGCTAGCGAAATTGTGAAATAGTCTTGATTGGGACGTTAAACTCCATTAATCAACTCAACCCAACTCTTATTATTTCAAAAAAAAAAAAAAAAAAAAAAAAAAAAAAAACTATATAAATACCATTTATACTTAAAGTCTATATTTTTGGTGTTTTCAGTACCGTAAATAGGCCCTTAAATAATCCGAAGCAAGAACCGAAGATCAATCTATATATATAACGACATACTGTACCAACAGAGTCTCAATGTTTTACAACTTTCACAAGTAAGGAAGGTATTATAATACAGTATAATAGGAAAGCTCAAAAGTGGGATGTTTTTGTACCCAATCACATCCCGGAAAAAATGGCGATCGTCGGAGCTCTGGAGCTCTCTCTCTCTCTTTCTCTCTCTCTCTCTCTCTCTCTCTCTCTCTCTCTCTCTCTCTCTCTCCCTCTCTCTCTCTCTCTCGGTATCACTTAAAACTGGAGGAATAACTACTTGGTTAAATTTTTACCGAGGCAGTTGCCTCGGTTGCCTCATAGGTAGTTACGGTACTGACTTTTCGATTTAAAAAAATATTTTAACTGTATTACTCTTTGTAAAAAGGCAAAATTAGCCAATATTAAATACATGTTATTATTGAGTAATGTAAGCACTTCGGAATGAAACACAATTGTACGAAATTGCAATATTTACATTTATTTTCTTGCGAACAACAATTAAGGTAGAATCACATTTATAATTAATCGGGGCACGATCTTTGTTTGACCTTAAATGACTCGTACCTAATATATTTAGTTAAAGCAATGGGCAGGTCAACTGGCATCATCAAACATCGAGCGAGGTAGAACGCCTGTACAATGAATAATCGTAACCGTGATACGATGCGAGAAAAAAAAAACAAGTTTGCAATAACTCGATTGAGTTGATTTTTTTGTGCAAAATAGAGGGAAAAAATGTCAAAGTATTTGAATAATTCAAAAACGGTCCTGACTGCAATCTTTAAATAACCAATCGTAGGATTTATGGAGCGATTCTTGTGCACTCAAGTTACATAATATATCATCTTGTGTAATGCTTCGTACAAGAATATCAACTGATCCGAGATTTATGGAAAATTTGGTGTAATTTGACCGCGGTAGGTACGGCATCTAGCCACTCTTTACATAATTGACTTCCATCTTGACAACTTTTGATGATAAAGTTAATGCTTATCAATGAAACATGATTGAACTTTGATCTTTTGCCAAGACGCCACCTATAGGTGCACAAAAGGGAAGCCATATTGTGGCAGATGGTACTAAACTCGAGTAGGGACTTATTACAGGCAAAATTACCATACAAACCAATGATGAATTTTTATGTGCTATTGTTCTTAGTGTTAACTCGGGGATGATGGACATGAAAATTCACACTTTGAGGGAATCTCAAATGAGTATTAACAAGATTAGTAATCATTTAAGAATCCATTTATAAATCTCGCATATGATCACGCAATCAGTTCGGTGAAATAATAAATAGTTTTGGACGGATGGAAACACTCACGTCAATCCTTGATACCAATATTGAATTTGTTTTTTCTCTTCTTCTTTTCTTTTCTTTCTTATTTTTTTTTTTGGACATTTAATTTGCTTAATTCCTTCAAGTAAATCATTCATTAAAAAGACTGTAAATCGGAAGCTTTTTTCTTTCTCAAATTGTCCCTTGGCGTGGTCAATTTGCCAGCGAAAAACATTAACCAAATGCTATAATATTTTATAGAGAGAAATAAAAAGCAAATATAAAAGGATATAATCTTATAATAAACAAAGGATTATTGACTTAGAGAAATAAAACGATGAAATAAAATAAAAAGGGATTTTACAAAAAGAGAAAAACAAGAATATAAAGTCTTTAGGATTTATTTTAAACGAAACGAAAGGTCATCTAGTCTGAATAGGATTTATAGATAATAGTCATTTATATTGAAAACAAGCATTTGGCAGCAAGGAAGGTAACTGAAAACACAATGCAAATAAAAGTTTATGATATTAACAGCCAGATAAAACACAAATACGTGTTGGAATTTCTGGTTATGAAACTCCCTTATTAGAATACCACTACGGTAACTCAGATGGTAGCGTACTCGCTTCGCATGTGGCAGCTCGTGATTCGAACCCCGGCCGGGTCTAGCCAAGACTTGAAAATAGGCAGTGACTGTTCTTTCGCTTAAGCACTCGGCATTTAGAAATATAAGTTACGGGGTCCTTCTGAGGGATTCCTTTAAAACTGATGTTTTGTGCATGGCACGCTAAAGAACCTTCCCTGCACATTGCCCTAAGCGCCTTTTAAAGGTAAGGATTCCTGTCAGTTTCACCTGGTGACGTCTCGATATAAGTGATATCACCTGGTGACGTCTAGATATAACTGATATTACTTCGATATAAGTGAAATATTCTTGTCTGGGACGTAAAATCGCACTAAATTAATTTAACAACCCTTATAAGAATAAGCACCGACATAGTATGGCAACAGTAAACAAATTAATGAATATCAATCAATCAATCAATCAATCAATTAATCAATCAATTAATCAATCAATCAATCTACGCTAAAGTGCGTTTTGAATTATGTGATAAATATTGTACAGCTCAGATCTTAACTGTAAGATATATGTTTAACCGGAGCAGGCGACCGGCTCGATGGTTTAAAAGACGAGCGTCGATCTTGAGGGCTGGGAGTCTTGGGTTAGATTCCGGTGATGGATCATACCTTGAAATTTAAAATCCAACTTCTTCGCCTGGAGCTTAGAGGATTTAGAGCATAGGTTATTGGCTGGTTCAGTCGGTGTCAAGAAAATGTGACTGGAGAATTGGTATTCTTGTTAGCGGCGTACTGTCTTTGTGAGCTAAGTAGTTTAAAAGTCGCCCTGAATGCACGCTAGTACAATGTAGATACGGGACGATACTTATGATGCAAAGACAAGCAAAGTAACGCCAAAACAGTGTTTTTGAAAATAAAAATGATTATTTTGATTATTTAGTGATATTTCTAATATTACCAATAAATAATAAATAAGCATGAAAATAAATTAAAAAAAACAATCAAGCATTCAATCAATCATTTAATCAATAAAAATTTTGTCTAATTTTGACTTAAGAATTACATTCCAATAGTTATATTAACTCTAAACGTTTTTTGGACCTCGATGGCGAAGTGGTTGTAAGCCCGCTAAAGGATCACGATGCTTCTCATGTCCTAGGTTTAAATCCCACTCGATAACAGATACTAGTGTGCTTAAGGAAACGCCATCACAAAGCAGAAAGACAACGATTTTTTCTCGTCTCACACGCCAGTGGTTTTTAAAAATTAGAACTGATTATTAAATGACTTCGTGATACAGCAATTTTGATTGTAAGAAAAAAATAATGATCCAAAAGCCACGTGGTCATTCAGTCAAACGTCTTTTGTAAACTTTGTCACGTGATTTTAATCACACTTCATTTTCTTTATTGTCACGTGACCTATAGTTTCGCATCTCTTTATTTCCTCCTTCATTTTGATTTGATCAATTTTATCATATAATTATAAATATCACATCATGTCATTTTCCTTTCCAATCTAGACTCGATGCATCCTTTTCGAAGAGCACTCCATTACCAATCTCTGTCTTGTTAAAAGTTAATTTATCAAAATTAACCAACCACAATGCATCAGTCATCATGCCCGTCCAGACTGGTGTCCTTGTTCAGAGTGAATCTAATATCAATTAGAATTTCGAGAGTAATTGCAGCCCGTTTGATGTTGAAATATTGTGCAAAATTTTTCCCTTTTTTTACTCGCTTTGTCCATTAATTATACGTCACAGTAGATTTGGATAATCTCATTGTTATGTCATTTATTTCACAATTTTCATGGAAGAGTGTTTCAATTTATAGTGTTAATATGATTTAAAACCACGTGCTGTCACGGGCATTTTTAATCCAAGTTGTTTTCAATCAACTAGAACATGTGTAAATCTAGTTTTATAACAAGCTTTGTTCTGATGCCGATTTAATTGGCGCCGTTTTGAAAAACAATTTCGCGGTGAATTGGAGCGAAACTTCCTTGTTTATTTGACTTCTCTAAGAAGATATTTCCTCGGAGAATTGAAGAGATTATTTTTGTTTCGTTTGTGGTTCATATACGCTTATCTCTGCTTTAAAGCAACTCCATTTGAAGTTATCTTTTCTTCATAAATACTTATCGAAGCGAATCTTTTGTTTATTTATCCATCTTCTGTTGTCTTTATTTTCATGGTTATCCGAAAGGGCATCGAACCATCTGTTTGTTTATTTTTCCATCTTCAGTTGTCTTTATTTTCCTAAATATCCCGAATTGCAGTGAACCGTTTTGTTTGTATATTTATCCGTATTTTATTGTCTTTATTTTGCAATAATTTACCAAACTTTATCAGGCAGCCATTATGATTAATGAATCAGTTCATCTTTATGCCAAACAGCAAAAATTTCTAAATAATTATCCGTTGACTTAAAGTCTTTATCTTCCAATTTTCTGGCTTAATTATAACTTTGTTGCACTATTCAAATACGCCTCATTTTTCATCATGATGAATGAGCCGTCATACTAGGAATCTTTCTGCGAATTTTCATGCATTGTTCTCGAAATATTTCTTATTTAAAATGATGTAACAATGACCGAGCTGTCGTCGTTACGTAACAATTTGCTTTACACTTATTTCTGAATTTCTCACCACCATCTCGGCTTTGGTTGTGTATTTGGTTGTTAAAAACATTTGGCAAATATTATAAAATTCGTAAAATAAACCACAGGCGCATACATCAAAAATGGACATCGCTGACTTATTTTTTTTTTTTTTTTTTTTTTTTTTTTTTTTTTTTTTTTTTTTTTTGCACCTATACTCGGTCCTTTAAAGTTTAGCGCCAAATGAGGAAAAATATAAAATGTTAAAATCATTATTATGAACTTGTCATGTGCAGAATTTTGAATTTTGACAAAGAGAAATATTCAAAATTCTGCACATGACAATGAAATTTTAATAATTCTCTTTGTAAAGATTCAAAGTTCTGCACATGACAAACTGACCGCAGTTTTAACAACGACCTTCCGTTCTCAAGGTGGACGCGCTACCACTGAGCCCCAGAGGAGGTATGTTAAAAATTAACATAATTGCATAAAAGTGTGTTGGTTAAAAAGAAGATGACTACATTGATTTCTATTTATTTTCTTTGCGGTATCTATAATAGTCAAGAAATGAGTTCAAAGTTTCATTCCGTTAATAACTTGAATTAGTCATATCCATCTTACTTCAAGTCAAATTTCTAAAATTTCTCATGTCCAAATGAGTAAATATTATTGACACTGAAAATGCATATGTTATTAAATTAAAACTATACATTTAACAACAACAATAAAACGTCACATGTGTTCGTTTTGTTTTTATATTTACTGAAATTCTTGAATATAAAACTACACGCCGGATGTTTATCCGGGTCATTTAAAAGGTTGGATAAATGAAGTTAAATAATGAGCTGAAAAGCGTTTAAATGCTCTTTGTGAGTGGAAATGCTATATACTGATAATTTTTACTGTGACTTTGATAAATGATTTTGATGATTGTTATGAAATAATCTTCTGAAAAAATAGGTGTTTACTTTCAAAATAAATAAACCCCTGATACGCGTTTTTATTTGTTTGTTCATAGGGTGAGAAACGACTATTTCGCTGTGTATTAATGATGCATTCCTGTTAATGATTGTAAATGGTTTAAACACTTCAAAATTACCACATTCCGTCATGTTTTTACGTCAAATTACCGTGAAATTAATTTTTGCTCCGTTAGATGTATGATCGACAGATTTTCACCTCTCAAGTCTGAGATGAAAAACCATCAGTATTCAGCATTAGTGTCGAACTGTAAATGAGTTGCTTGGTAAATCCTTTGATGTGATTGCTAGGAGAAGTCAAGCAAAATGCAACATTGAAATCTATCTAGAAACATTACGGGAAACGTTTTAGATTTTTGAACCCTTGTAAATTGGATTTATTGTGTACTGTTTTGGTTTAGTAATTGTTGGGTTGTCAAGAAATCTATAGGGTTAAATTCTATGTTATACATGTAATTCACTGAGGAGTTCTATGATTGACATTTTGACTGGTGTAGAATTTTGTTGTTTCTCTTTATGCACCGTATGCACTCATGTGCATGTCATGTGCACTTATGATTTATCAAAATAATGTAGAATTTTTTTTTTCAAAATTGTATTTTTAAAACAAGAAAATCATCCTTGATTCCTGTCAATCTCGGATTCGTATAAAAGCATTACGGTGAACATTTTATATAATCTGTGCAGTAAATTTAGTGCAGAAATTTTACTTTCGAAGTTCTCATTATTCAGCACCCACTTTTAAAATTATTGAAAATTATTTTTTTTTCAATTTTGATTTCATCTATGACGGGTGTATCTAGCTAGCTATCCTTACCCTAACGACGCACCTGCCCTCATTTAGCTAGTGGAAGTTCATGTGTTTAACCTAATTTGCCAGTTTTTAATTTTTTTACGCTGTTTTTGGGATTGTGATTGTCATGTGCTACTTTTGAATTTTTATGAAATGATAGGAAAGTATTATTTACCAATTTCAAAGGTTGAACATGACATGATTGAAACAAAGACCGTTAAGTTTGTGTTAAATAAAATATAGCTACACTTTCGTTTGTAATACAACAATTGTCTGGTTGTCTGTAATGTTTAAAAACTTTCTGATTCAGGGCAAACTTCGTAGCTTAAAATTGTTTGTTGAATTAAGTATCATAATACCTTATTTTGTAGAAGTCTAAAATTAGACTAAGCAAATATTTCATAACTTTTTTCAAATCTTCAAATTCTTGATTATCATTTTGTCTCTCTCTAATGCAATGTAATTTTGACCACATTTGTCGATAATTGTTTGAATGTTTACGACCATAATTTTCATTTTTAGAATTTCTACACAATTCGAACAAAAAGAAAAACAATTTGCTAAAACTATTAAGCCTTTACATAGAATCTTTGTGTAACTTTGAAAACCTTCTGGTCTGATGTTGTAAAGTTTGTCTCTTGATAGTCATTACCTGGTCCAAAACTTTTGGAATCTTCCGCTTGGTATAAAGGCTCGATTCGTTTTCATATTGTCTTTTCATTGAACATTCGGAAAATGTAGATGTTTACATGTTTACTCTTAAAGAGAGAGAGAGAGAGAGAGAGAGAGAGAGAGAGAGAGAGAGAGAGAGAGGAGTTTAAATTCAATACCGTTTGATTTCATGATTACATGACATTTCCGTGTTAATCTTGGTTAGTCATAGAACTGTATTACAATCGAGTTCTTATTTGCACAAAAAGTGTCTCCCGTTTACTCATCGACAGTTTTATTTAATTTTAAACGAAAATTGAAACAAACCACACCAAAAAGAAACCAAGAAATAACAGATAAACAACAAAAATCAATGTCAAAGAATCATAAGAGTTATAAAAAATAGCACCATGATCCGACATTCCTGAGGAATGAAAAATTGGAAAAAGCACCATGATCCGATATTTCTGAGGAGGGACAAATTGAGAAAAAATATGAGTTTGCTAAATCTAAAAAAAATCCAGGGCGGTTAAAACCACATGTAAACACAAGTCAGATATTTCAAGTTCTTATTAAATCTGTGTGTAGGAATTATATGTGCTTGTGTTAAGTACAATGAGTTTGTTACAGACAAATTGCAAATAAATTTCAAAACGGAAACGAAACAAAAATGCCTATTTCAGTTAAATGTGGCTTGTTTTAAATTCCATTATTTAGTGATGTTTTTGAGTTAGTTTTATGGCAAATAATTTAATCTGCAATGTTTGAGTACATATGAAGTTAAAATCTGCTGTAAACGTAACTGTAAAGATAGATAGATAGATAGATAGACATAGATAGATAGATAGATAGATAGATAGATAGATAGATAGATAGATCGAAAGATAGATAGATAGATAGATAGATAGATAGATAGATAGAAAGATAGATAGAGAAAGGCAGGAGGGAATAGGTAGATAAATTAATTGATCTTGAATCAAAAGGTCAAAATCATCCATCCAACACCTGCAGCCACGTCTAAAGTTGACGCCAATAACACCAATTATTTATTTATTTATTTATTTATTCATTTATTTATTTATATTGGTTACTTATTGACATATATATATTTATTGCTATTTATTTAATTTTTTAAATATATTTTCATTTTTTTTCAAAGTTCACAATAGATTAAGAAAACCATACCAGGATTTTGTATTCAAAATTTTTATACTGCATTGTATGACTAAAAATGATATGTCACAAGTCATGATCGTTCGAATTCTAAGATTTTTTTAAAGAAAAAAGCCATTGTCAATATGAAACAAATGTGACTGTTAATGCTGATTGAGGAAAAAATTCCGATATTTCTACATGATTTCATCCCTGCTTCGCAACACGTAAAAACATTCTTTATCCTTTTAATGTTATTTCATCACATTGTTCCAAAATACGAAACTTCCGCCTGATTTTCCAAATCTTTAAATAATGACAATATCCCATTCACATTGTGTGTGAAGGAATTTTGATTCAATTGTCAAATGCTGTAAATTATCACAAGGAATTGAAAATCGTAATAATGGCAGATAATGCTTGATAGTGTTCTAGACGTAATAAGAGTCCGACAACATTGAGTCATAAATCTTTAAATTGCAAAATTAAATTAGGACCAATGATATTGCACATTCTCATTTACTGCTGAGGAATGTCAGCCATTTTGTAAAATTAGGCCCGCAGTTAATTCGCTCTGACATGACTCGCTTTGATTGACTGATTAGTTTAGCGAAGGCTTTAGAAAAACTTTGAAATTAATAGAACATGATTAACAATTGAGAAATGTCTGTGAATAAGTGAAAATTACTTGTTATATTCATTTTATACAAGGGAGATAATTGATAACAAATGCATCAGCTGGTTATTTTCAAACTGTGCATCTTAAGTTAGATGTAGCAATCACTCTACAAATAAACCATGAATTGGTTATTTAAAAAACTGTTCCCGATATTTATTGTAATGGATTTGGTTTTTTAAAAACCTGTCGACTGATTTGGGTTATATAAATTTGGTAACTGAAACCATTATACATGGTTCTTCCAGGTTTTTGCTGACATATTTCAAGGACTTTTCGTGACTCTTTAGGAACTTTTATTTTCAATGAATTTTTAAGACAAGTTGAGAACTTTCTCTCCTGTCCGTCTAAAATGAACTGAGTTTTAATCTTTCTAAATGGCTAAGGTGACTGCCTTCAACCCCCTCCCCCCACAACCACCCCCAGTTCGTAATTACTTTAAGTTCATGTCTACATACATAAAATGGGCAAGTAAATTGGCTAAATGTCTGTCCATGACAGAATTACAAAGTCAACAAAGGAAAAAGAACGTCTTGTGTCTGTCTAATAAAATAAGTTTCATGTGTATATACACTTTTACTGAAAGCATTATTTTCCTGGTACTTGTCTAGACGAAAAGAAAAACTGCTTTTGCAGTTTTAACAGTGGAATAAGTACCCAGAAAGTCTGACCAACGCGAAAATTTCGTAATAAAGCACTTTATGTGCACAGACACTGTATATATTATAATAATAATAATAATAATAATAATAATAATAATAATAATAATAATAATAACAATAATAATAATAAGCTTTGTATACGGATAAAACATAATGACAGAAACAGTTCAAAATTATATTTCGCTAGTACGTTCATGCTTTATGAAGCAATCTTCAAGCGACAAATATATATTTATCTTGTAACATTTTTAATTTTATTTCTGTCTTTTTTTTAATCAACAAAGGATGACTCATCGTTGTCACATGGTTACTTCATTAACACCGGATTATTTACATAAACGTATCACAGCGGTATAGCTTCATCAAAATCATTACAAAAACATTAATGTTCATATAAATGAGAAAAAAATATTTGCTAAAAACTCTATCATTATAGCCAATGTCCACTATGGTCATTCCAATGGGAATTAAAACCAGCTTGACCGCTAGGACACCAAACATAAGATGGAAAATGTCAACAATAGAATATAACATTGTGACCAGTTCATTCCCGTGTTTAAACATTGAAAAATATGACAGATAAATTTGACAAGAGGTTATTTTCTCGTCATTTTGAATGACATATGACAAAAGACAAATTATCCTATAATTTGTAGAATATTGCACGGAATAGGTCATTAATGGTTGACCGACCTTCGGGAATTAAAAAATGTCTAAATAGTGTCTTTGTTTTATTCTGTAATCATATTAACTTGTCCAGTCATTGATCTAGGCTTCTAGCCTTGTCTGAGAATCCCATTATCTGCTTACTGTCAGACTCTCTCTCTCTCTCTCTCTCTCTCTCTCTCTCTCTCTCTCTCTCTCTCTCTCTCTCTCTCTCTCTCTCTCTTACACACACACACACACACACACACACACACACACACACACACACAATAAATTGTTTTCATGTTTTATTAATCTTTTAATATAGATATATTGATATTTTTATAAATCTTTGCTCTGGTTCTTGTCCCGAATAGCAAAAAAAATTGCTGATGTGACATTAAACAACATTACAACAGCAGTCTTTATAATGCAACAATCAGTATTGATGAAGATTGTACAATCGTTACATAATGGAACAAATTATTTTTAGAAAAAGTTCCTTCTTGTTGTGTAATGAATTTTCTGAAACAGACTTTAACTTCACACCTGTATTTAATACCTATTGTCTTTTTGATAATTATACAACAAACACCAATTTCCACTTAGCCAACATTTAAAACCTAACCTATAGGTACACAATTTCAAAATGTTGGCTAAATGAGAATGAAACCGCCTTCTTTTGTATGAAATACGTCATTAGTATCGCCTGCGTGCACGTGCCCGTATTCATTTTCTGTGGTTTAATATCCTGTTATTTAGGATATGATCGAACGAAAATTGTATGTATTGAATTTCTTAGTTCTGATCATTTTATGACAAATACTTTCAAATGTCCACTTTCTCTGAAAATATCCAATAAATTTTCCTTTAACTACACAAAAACAACAAACACATTTAAATGACACTTTTTGAATACTCGGACAGTAGTTTTACCATCATGCACGTGCGCGTAATAATTTCCAATGTTTTACTGTCCTGTTTTTTGCAACTTGATCCATTCCATTAAATATGTTTTGGCACACATTAATAATTTTCGTGGATTTAAACATTTTATTATTACATTGTGTGTGATGACCACTGTCCATTTGGTTGATGTTCTGTCGGGAAAAAACTGGACAGCATGTTATTTCCATGTCATTTTTAGGTAGTGCTTGGGAAATGTGACAAATACACATTTATTGTTTTAATGGACATTTAGAAAGTTTGGATTAATAGCCAGTATTTATTTTGTATCGGTTTCATTTTTAATCACAATTTTATTGCTCTTTTATTGACTTTGGTAAGGCGTTTGACAGGATCAACGTGTGTATAAACAAAGAAAGTGATATCAAGCTGAGTCTTGACTGTGTACCTTTTTACTCACAATGGCGAGGGTTTTTTGTGTAAAATAAAACTTTTCTTAGATTTGTCAAAATGCATTTTTTTTAACGTTTTCGTTAAATACATTCAGAAAGTGCATTATGACAGATTTGATTCATTTAATGAGGTTTTACGTCCCTATCAAGAATATTTCACTTATATCGATACGAAAAATTTTATCTTTGCAGTGCGCTGAGGGCAATGTCTAGGGTGGGTTTTTTTTTAACCTGCCACGTTTCCCATGGCACGAGGCAACAATTTTGAAGGTCCCATCTGAAGGACCCCGTGACTTTCATTTCTAAATGCTGAATGCTTGGCGAAAGAACAGTCACTACCAATTTTTACGTCTGAGTGAAAGAATCTTTACTAGGGTGTAAAACATCATAACTTCATTCTATTTTTATTGATATATAGATAAAGAAGTACGCCTAATTAAACCAAAATTTATATAAACTTACAATAAAAAACTATTATGAACAAAGGAAAAATATTCTATTAGATTAATTAATAAAGAAAAAGAATAATAATAATAATAATGATTATTATTATTTTTTTTTAAAATACAATGTATTAATTAACTTTGCTAAAGCCTTTGACAGGATTACATAAACCGGTAACATGACAAGTATATATATATATAACTTTTTTCTGCACTTTAAATCATATACATGTTGTATTTTGACCCTTGTGTGTTTGAACAGGGGTATTCAGACAACTTGTAATTGTTTCATCAATTTTAAGTATTGCTGCAAGAATATGTGACAAAAGCAAATACTGTTGTAATGAAGATGGAATTAATAGCTAGTATTTATTTCACATTGGTATCAATTTTAATTACAGTTTTATTGCCCTTTTATTGACTTTGCTAAAGCTTTTGATAGTGTCTCAGTGTCGGGTGACATAAAAAAGCGCGTGAAAGGTTTCTTGTAAATGTGAGTCTTTTAATTAATTTTCTTTAGAAATCACAGATTCAAGCTTTTTATAAGAATTAATAGACTGTTTTCTGTGTTATATTAATTCTGTAATTAATTGATACCCCTTAACATCCTAAATGTCTGTTAATGGTCGAAGCATCTGGAAAACTCTCGTGTGTAAAATTACTTGTGTGGGTAATAGAAAAACTTCCACTTATTCGTAAACTTTACATTCCAAATTTGTTTTAAAAAATAATGAATTAGACAAAAATCACAAATTATTACTTTTATTAATAATATATACCTAATATTTATCACAAACATATCGTTCCATTTTCAGATCTATTTCAGATACGAAAAATATTTTGTAAATAAGCTGTTCCCTGAGGGTCAAATGATAAAGAAGATGTTATGTGCAAATTGTAGCTTCGCGCAACATCATTAGCAAAAGAAGTGACAGAATGGTTTAACCTTACCTTAACCTTTATTCTCTCCATGCCTTGATGCACATAAGGCTTTGACACTGTCTTGCCGGGCTGAGGCTGCACGGCGTGCCGCATTTTAAGAGCTCCAGCCTGCACTGTTTCGCTAAACCTCCACCATCCTGCGTCACGTTGTTTTGGGCCGCCCCTCTTAATTCTCCCCTCATGTGTCACAGCAGCGCGCGCTTATAGATCGCAGTGCCTCTCAACGACTAGGTTATTTTCTTGACCAGGTAGATCTTAATGTAAGGAGGTTTTGTAAGTCTGCTTGCCGCAGGGCGGTAATTTTGTCCTGGAACGATTTCCTCTATATTCTAGAAATGGTCGTCTCGAAAGTAGTTAATTTTTACCCCAAGCCTTAAGCACTATTACTCCACTCCACTCTCCTCATTTGCAAAAGCAAAGTGATTTACAATTTATATATGCTCTGAGCGATGTCTATCCTTCTCTCTTCACGAAAAGTTGAAATACTTCTGTTCAATTCCATCCCTTTTAAATTGCGTTTGCGGATCCCCACCGCCTTTCACTGCCTCACTACAGTAGCTAAGTTGGTAGGGTGCTCGCTCCGTAGTGGGAGGTTGTGGGTTCGAACCCCAACCGTGTCTGACCGAAGACTAGAAAGTGAGTAGTGATTATTTTTTCGACAAGCACTCGGCATTATGAAATGAAAGTCATGGTTCGTTAGGGTGGGAACTTAAAATAAACGAGGTCCCGTGTCATGGATGCGTGACACGATACAGAACCCTGCTGTGTAATGCCATCAGCGCAACGCACAAACAAATTTTCTACACTTTCGCCTATAGCTGGCGACGTCTCGATATAAGTGAAATATTCTTGACTGGGACATTAAACACCATTACACAACTCAACTGCCTAAGTTCGAATCCTGCTCGGGCAGATTGTAATGTAAAAAAGTTGTTTTTTTCAGTTCGATTGCTAAAGGTCAATTTTTTTGCACTCTGCTTTCCTCTATCTTCCCCAAAGATAACACAATGACACCCTACAAATCGCGTAATTCAACTTTTCACTTTTTCCCCTAACCTTGGTCCCTTTGATTTTCCAACTTTTTAAATTCTTTATTTATTATTATTTAAAAAAAAAAAAAAAAAAAAAAAAAAAAAAAACCTCACCGCTTGGTCATAAGTAAACGATCCTTGACTGGTGCGTAATTTATCACTCTCCTATTGTTTCATTAGTTATTTCTTCCTTCCTGTTTTTGTCCAGTTGTCATATACCACTTTTGGAATTTTATCATAAAAATACATTCAAAAAGTGGTATATGACACATTTGTAAATGGTTGTATACTTTTACGTCAAATATCTTACCGGTAAACATTTAGCAACTGATTCCGATTTCACAATCAATTTTCCTAAATTTAAATCTGTAATCTTGATAATTTCTTAATTGTTAAAATATTCAGTAGTGAAAGATGTCATTTTGAAAATCACTTTCAGCTTTAAACATCTGAATTTAGTTTTTTCAATAATGTTAATTTGTAATTAAAAAAAGATAGTGAATTTAAAATTTGAAACCTTAATATTTTTTAATTGTTTAGATATTATGAAATTAAATGTGTCGTTTTACAGAACACTTCAAGCTTGTTACATCTGTATTTTGTTTTATCACAAATGTTTATATGTAACTCAGAAATAGATTGCAAAAATTTGTTGAATTTAAGTTAAGGAATGATTGTGAAACCGAGGCTTGCTGTTGTAATATATGCACGGTGCTATTTAGAAAATAATTGGTAAAGATCGTAACTTTAATATCCTAGACCTAAGCTGTTACAAATACTTAACCTGGTCATAAAATCTAATTGAGGGGTAAAATTCCAATATTATATGCTTGATATTATGCAGGTAGCAAGTTTATTTGTTTTTTAACCTATTCGTCAATCAATTTATTAAACAAAATTTACATTTTGGTAATAAAATTAATTAAATTGGCCGGAAATTTATTGGTTTTGATATGATTTGTAAAACAGAACGGCAATGCTGATAAATAAAATATTTATTTTTATGCTGATTTTTATTCTTTTATTTTATCTTATAAATGGAAATTTTATCCTTTTTTATTTTAGCCCTCCTGAGAATTTTTGATGAAAATACACAACTTTAACCCAAAGATTAAATCGTCTTCAACACAATGAGAGTAAAAAAAAATGTTATGATTTTCCTTTAAAATGAATGAAATGTCCTTTCTATTATAAGAATCGCTTGATTAAACTTAGAGATAGTAATTTCTCATAATTTTTGCGCAAATTCAATCTAATTTCATCACCACAGGGGTCAATTGAGCCATCTGTTAATAAAAAAATTTGTCTTTTTTAAGAAGTTATTATTCATATTTTGTCTCTTGTTTAAATATTGGTGGTCTATAAAAGCATGAACTATATCACATTATTTTTTCATTTGGAATTATGACCATTATAATGGTATCAATCTAAATCCATACGTTTCACTTCAATGATTCGGTAGCATTCTTTTGTTATTATTGTATTAATTTTTATTATATTCTTTTTCAACTTTATTCACGGTTCTTTTTTTTTTAGCTCGCCAGAATCGACAAACATTGACAAAGCTTATGTATTCTCGGATATGACGTCACGGGTTCAAAAGGTGAAACCTAGGAGAAAGGAGACAGCAGGATGACCGATCACCCATTGAAATGAAATGAACAAAAAGAAAGCAAGTAATATTTTATTTTATAGTTTGTTCAGAGCAATATGGAAAATCTTTCGCCGAAAAAAAACGCGTTTTAAAGGGTGTTTCTATATCCTATTTATCAATAAGAATAAGGGTTAAAATGCTTAACACAAGCATAACTTGGTACCATGGATGCTGACAAAACTTATTGTTTTAACTAGCACAACGCAAAGAAAGCTGTTGATGAGAGAGAGAGAGAGAGAGAGAGAGAGAGAGAGAGAGAGAGAGAGAGAGAGCTATAACTATAGTTATTTTCCTCTTGTTTTGCTGTTTCCGTCATTTACCTTTAATGTTCGTAATGTTGGGTTGCGTTGGCATTCATCAATTATATTTGATGATTTCAACCACACCACCAGGCTTGATTTTTTTTATCTGTGCCCGATAACCAACTAATTATTGCCAGTATTTTATTCAGTTTTTATGTATTTTATATGTTTTGTTTCGAGCTTTGTCAAAGGTATTTATTTCCTGGAAACAATGCTTTCATTTTTTATTTAAATATTATTGCACATTATTGGAATTGTCTCCGAGCCCAATTGTACCATTTCAAAAGAAAAAAAAATGTGCTTTATTCTTCCTTTTGCTTTAGGATTTTATTTTTTCTCATCTTTTTTTATGTCCCATTGTAAAGCTGATCAAAGCCTTTGAACCAGACAGATGGCCCCAATCATTTTTATTCTTTTAATGGGCCCTTTTTTAAAACACATTCGCAATATGGCGACCATGGAATTGTGTATTGGGGCAAACAATCAACGTCAAATTAATGTAATTTCTAAAAACGCGGGAACTAACGTAATTTGTTTGGGTGAATTTCCTTTGAAAAATTGTTTTAAATTAATCACATAGTTCGATAAAATTATTTCTTTTTTTAAGATCAAAAGTTTGAGTAAAAAGTTGTAAATAAACAACAAAGTTAATGTCCAGCTTCAGGCCTCTTCCGGAAATCTTCGTCAGTAAAATGTTTAAAATAAATTATTTATAATTATAAAAATGCATTGATGTTACATGAAACAGGTTATAATCCATATATAAAAACAAACATTTTCTTTACGCAGACTGTTTACAACATTTTAATAACTTCCTAGCTACATTAAAAGGAATATATATAATTAATCAAAAATATGATTTCACTAAAAGGAAAAAAATACCCAGATTTGTAAAACGTTTTCAAGCCCTTGCCTGAACTGATTGTGTTCGGAGTAAAAATAAAAAAGTAGCCCGTCAATACCCCAGTGAAACAAATAAATACAAAATTAATTTGTTTTTGCTAAAAATATTCAAAATCTGAAGTTTTTCCTTTTTTTCATCAAGATAATTACTTACAATGTTATGTATAAAGTTGGCGATTGAAACAATAGCATGGCAACAGTCGACAGCCAAAAAGGCAACACATATCTGACAAAATTACCTGTTTAATTTTGACATCCTATATGTGAATATTCCAAACTTCATCAATGACACTAGGAGACGAAAAAGTTGATAAATACAAAAAGACAATTAAAATATATATATAATAAGCCAAACGGGTGAAAAATAATGAATCTATTACTAAGACAGCATAACAAGACAGAACAAGACAAGAAAAGACGTATTTGGACCAATGATTATAAACTCACGAGTTTGGACTACCACTGTCTAGTAGATGTCCATTGATTTGGGCTTTTAATACAGTTTGAAGATCCAAAACTATCTCGTATATTATTCAACCATTGGTGCATATATACGCAGAAGAGATACACTTGTTGACATTTACAAGGTACAAGATAGCTTTTTCGTAAACGATACCTCTTTTTATTACAACAACCAATCGTCTAAAGTTTCGTATTTGTTCAAACACCTTTAAGTAAACAAGTCAGTAGTTAAATTCGTTTTTTCTGTTTAATTTGTTTTGGATATGTAGAATATCCTTTTAACATGTTGTAGATTGGGTTCTACTCATATGTTTATTTAACGAAAGTAAAAAACAGACACATTTGTATTTTAGACGTGTCTCTCATAAAATCATATTCGAATGGACACTATTTGCCTCAAAAAATAATAATAATAATATTATTGTTATTATTATTGTTATAATAAAAAAAAATTAATAAAACAAGGAAATTGGGAAACTAAAATGGGCTTTACTAAATTTTTACTTTGAGTAAAAATTATGGCTTTATTTATTGTTAGGTACTACAACAAGCAACCATCAAAAGATTTGGCTGTGTCTGTTCTGCACATTTTGTTGAAGAAAATCACGGTCTACAATAGTATAATATCCCCTAAACACAAAACATTATTATTGGATAGTATTGTGTTTTAAGCGGACAAGTCCCTGAATATAACAAGTAAAGGAAAAATACAGACCCATACCAGGGCTCGAAACGAGGACCTCTAACGGAGCCGTAACCCAACTGAGCTTACCAGGCCGTATCAAGAGCTCCGTTCGCAACACGTATTTTGCACTTGCAATTTTCTTTTCTAAATTACAGATTTATTATGATGAAGAAGAAGAAGAAAACAGTAATAACTTATATCAACAAGATTTTCGCCTAATAAATCGGTATAAATTGGTTATTAGGTTTTAACCAACCCATAAAGGAAAAATCTCAATTTTAGATTTAACAGCTCAATACCAATAATTCCACAGTTATGGCCATAATCAACATGTAACTGTTGCATGTAGAAGACAATTTTATGCAGGTTTTTCCTGTTGAGAATCAACAACTTGGTCATAAGGAAATCAATCAGTTTGGCGTTTGTCGTTATGTGTTATAGATTAGGGAAATAATCGAACATGCTTGTGGTAATTACTGATTTGTGGTACAAGTCTTCGCGATAATAACATGACTTCTGTTCAACAGTTGATAGTTTTCCCGACATTATCACCATCGTCAAATTCCAATATAGAAATTAAGCTAACAATTTGCCACTACGCGGTATAGATAATATCAGTTTTCAATGTTGAAGGTAAAATAAGCTGTCAAAAGCATTCTCTTGATTTGACACAGCTGAACAAGCGTTTTCAGGATTACGATTTGTCAACTCTAATGACTAGAAATGAAAATGAAATTGCCGATTTTGTTTCTAGGCCTCAGTTCAAATAGCAGGCTTTTAATTAAGTTTCTTCTTCGAAAATAGCATCCTGAAAACCAAAACTGCTGAGTGTGTTTAAAAAAATTATTTGGTGCAAAGATATTTAAGTCGATCACTCAAAAAATTGTCACCTGAAATTGTAAAAATTATTCTAATTATCAAAAATTGTCTAATAAAAACATATTATTATATAAGGCTACTAGATGCCGTTGTTGTTTCACCTTGTTTTATTTCATTATTATTATTATTATTATTATTATTATTATTATTATTATTATTATGTTTTTTTCGGTAATTAGATTGAATGTCTATTTGTTTGTAACCGTACTTTTTGTCACCAGACGTAGTATATATTTTTAATCTTTTTTCGTGGGTTTTATAATTTCGATTACTTGTTCTAGATTATATTTCACTTAAACTTCTTCTAACACAAAATAAAAATCTAATTTTAAATCTAGTTTTAATCAATTTTACGTGAGAGTTTTTATTTCTTGTCAGTTCTTGGATGGTGGGGAGAACCGGGGTGCCGGAGAATCCACCAACCTTCCACAAGCGAACTAACAAACTTACTTACATGAGGTTCTATACGAGTTTGTTTCGAACCCAGGAAGTAACATACCATGTGATCAGTAAGCGCGTGCTTTAGACATCTTGACCACTGACGCTTAAATAGCCTTTCAGACAAAACTAGCAAAAACAATAGATTCGTATAAGGTAAATAGTCTTTAAATTTAATAAAAACTCATATTTTATTGGCTATAAAATCCAGTTACAATTAAAATTGTGATATGGTTCAAAAACTGGCTAAACCAATTTCATTTATAGACATTTTAACCATATCTTTAAAAATTAATTATAATAATAAATAATTTTTAAAAAAAAAAAAAAAAAAAACCTAGAGATTATTGTTTTTTTCTTGGGCTCTCGGAGAAACTTGTTAAACCCAATTCATCATTTTGGAAGTTACATTGTCTGGACTGTAGATACAGCCAAGATATCTTAACGTTTTTGTCGAGCTAGATAATTCTGTGATGGCGGATATAACCGGAGTATATCACCGACTTTCTGTAAGCGAACAGAACAATTTTCTCACAGAAGGATTTGCCCTACAAGGATTCGAACCTAGAAAATGACATGCACCGTGATCAGATAGCGCCCGCCTTGGACAACTCGACTACCGAGCCCCGAAAATAGCCTTTCAGACAAAGCGATCAAGGGCAACAGATTCATGTTAGTTTACAAATTCATCTATCGATATTGCCTGAACTGTTTATAAAGTATTTCATGCTCAAGTCAAGATCCTTCATATCGAGCTGGAAATTTCTGAGATAATGGAGGAAACCAAATAAATACGTGACCATCGGTAAAAGAAATGACATTTTTTCTCACACTAGAATCTGTCCAAATTAGGATTCGAACCTAGGCGGTGAGAGACAACGTTTTTCGTTATCTCTCACTTTAGACCATTTGACTATCAAGGTCCCCAAATAGCGTTTCATCATAGCGAACAACAACAGATTCATATAGTGTTACAATTCTGTTAATTAAAAAAAGAATTTTTATTGGCTATTTAACTCAGTTAACAACGAAACGTCTAATATAGTCCATAGAACGAAGGCTCAGAAAAAAAAACATGCTTAAGTTAAATTCGAACCCAGGCAGTGACGGGAACTGTTACCAGTAAGCTCAAGATTTAGACCACTCGGCAACTAAAGGCTTTAAAAAGCTCTTCAGACAAGGCGAACCCTTTAAGTCTACAATTCTATAAATTAAGGAAAATAAGATTTTATTGGCTACAAAACTCGGTAAACACTGAAACGTCTTATTCAGTTCAAAGACCGAAGGCTAGGACAAAACCAATATCTGGGTTCATCATCTTTAAGTTGGTTTAAGTATATAAGTACTATGATGATAATGACAAATAATAGACGTATATACTATATACAAAAACAAACAAAAACTGATTTTAACGAAGTATATATCGAAGTATACTGGACTCTTTAAGATACCTGTCAAATCTCATTCATCGATCATGTAGTAATATCTGAACTGTAGATATCGTTAGAGACATGTCTACGGATGATGGCGACTGCTAATAGGGACTTAGCGCCAATAAACTGACAAACGTTGTTACTCTGAGCATTCAAAGCCAGGATAAATGTCACTGTTGTTGGCTTAATTTGAATACATTTGAGGTAAATTTGACACAAAGGTGACATATTCTTGATTAATTCTCTACATTTGGATACGTTTGCCAAAACTGATTTTGGCATGCGACTATTTATAAACAATGATGTTCATCTTTTTTCAGATTTAAATCTGAAACCAGATAATAGGTTTGTCTGATTTTTTTGACAGAATTTTTAAACACAAATTTAATACGACATGTAGACTTTGTTTTTTATTTATCAAAATCTGTATATCTTATATACATATAAGATATATATATATATATATATATATATATATATATATATATATATATTACTTATATATTTCATGATTTTCTATTAAGAAAAAAAAGGCAAGCATGAAATTGTCGTGTCGTCTGCCTGTCAAAATTCGTCTGTCGAAGTTCGTCTTTGTTGACAATCGGTCGACGTTCGTCTTTGTTGACAATCTGTCGACGTTCGTCTTTGTTGACAATCTGTCGACGTTCGTCTTTGGTGAAAATCGGTCGAAGTTCGTCTTTGTTGACATTCTGTCGGCGATCGTCTTTGCTGACAATCGGTCTAATTTGTTTTCGTAGGCAATCCGTCGAATTTACCTTTGTTTTATATCATGTCCACGTTCGTTTTTGTAGTTCGTAGACAATCGCAGAGTTCGTCTATGTTGATAATATGTCGAAGTTCGTCTTTATTGACATCGATGATCGAGAAAAATCAACCAGAAAATTAGAATTAGCGATTCCCTGTTCCAAATGCCTAGCCAAAATTTGACATAATTTAAATATATATATATTCTTTAAAAAAAATTGCCGAAACATTCCTTAGTTTTGTTATAACCGTATCCCTGGGATATTGATGTAGATGTAATAGGTGGATTTCTGGATATAAAATTATCTATAGTTAACAAGAATGATTAATTCGTAAAAGTTCTGAAATCAGTGTGGACACCATAGCAAAAAGCTTTGGGACACACCCATTGAATAAATATAAGTTTACAATTGGAAATCAAAAGTAATTGTTGTTATTTGTTAAATTAAAAATTGTTATTCAAACAAATTAATGTCAGTTGCAACGAAAAGTTGTATTCGAGTCACATGGTTTGACTTACTATTAATACAAGCCTTTATTTTGTGAGTCAAGTGTTAGACAATATGGCGACCGATATTGACCTTTTGTAATCGAGTCACATGACCAGACAATATGGCGACGGATCCGGAACCGTAGGTGTTAAGTTGCATGATCAAACAATAATCAAACTTGATATTTTGTGACCTATTCGTAAGGGTTATATTGAGTAATATAAGATTGTTCACAATTCTTCAAAATAAATTACGTTTTTAAATAAAATATTGACGAAGTTTTCGCTTTTGATCAATAATTTTGAAGAATATTTCTTAATAGGCAAAAAAGCATGGTGAGTAAGTTTAAAAATTCTTGCATAAAAGAAATTGGCATTTATGATAGAAAAAAGAAGAAAAAACTGGCGTTTATTCTGGAAGTTCACGTGTGTAACATATTTTGCCAGTTTGCAAAGTTTTTACTTTGTTTTTAGGATTGTGATATGGACAAGGACTGGTGTGTTTGTTTTATTTCTTCTTAGTTTTCATCCCTGTAACATTTATCAAAGGAATCATACGAAATATAAACAGCCAGACTTTTTAATGAAGGTAGTCTTTTCGTTGTTGGTTGTCTCGAAAATAGTTTTTCTTAGAAGTGTGACTTGAAAATTTCATTTTACCTCTTAATAAAGTAACGTTTTATTGTTTGTTGCTGTATTTTTGTGTTACGTCCAATCAGTAATCCGTCGGCAATTCGCAACGAGAGTACGGTTATCAATATCATAACAATGATAACTTTTAAATTTTGATGTGCCATATTTGCACATTTCGGAAATTCGTTCCTCATCAGTTACACTAGGGGAGGGCCGAAAAGTTTGATAGAGAAAAACATAGGCGAAACTGTTAAAAACATTAATGAATCGAAAGTTCCAAAATTATATGAATCCAAATTCAGCTACGGAATGATTTGCATGAGGAAACAGACCTTAGTTTTAAATAAATTTCAAAAATTAAGACTGCTGAAAATTTTGCTAAATGGTACATTTTCAATCTTAGAATTTAACTAAGGGCAACTCATGTATGAGTGTGATTTGCGAGTATGAATTGTGGTGTGTTTTGTACAAGTGCGTGCGCACTCTGCGCGAACTTTGGTTAGAGTACGCATCGGACAAGTATACCACTCCCCCAGTCACATTATCTTAACAACATGTGAACCAGTTGATACCCCTTACTGCCGAGCTCAAGGCGAGAAAGCAATTTTTCAATTAAAGAGACTTTTGTATGACCCGTCTGGGGTTCGAATCTCGACTCTCCGTTCTCGATTCTGTTCAGTTCTTCCAACTAAAGAACAACACAAACAGCCAGGAACACCAACCGTTAAGTTTTAAGTTGTTTCCTTAATCTTTGGTGTAGCCTTAGTAACATTAGGATTTATAAAACGTAAACTTGTATTTGCTTCTTTATAAAATAAATTTTAAAAAAATAAACCAATTAATGTGCGATATGAGTGTGGTTGAATCCGATTATCATTTCATACTTGTGTGTCCAGCATTACGGGCACTACGACTCTCATTTTACCAAAATATTTTTGTATGTGGCCAAATACCTTCAAGTTAAAACTTTTATTGAAAGGAGATTCTCTTAAAAACACACGTAAGCTTTGCCAGTACTTATTTCATGCATGGAAAAAAAGGTGTCTATTATTAGCATTGTGACTGTTCTCTATAGTACAATATTTTATATTTATTATATTATCCAAATGTCATTGTTGTCAAAAATAATATGTATATTGCTACAGCAAATTTTGCTTTTTGCAAATAAAGTCATTCATTATTATTATTATTATTATATTAATCGTAGTTTTTCTCATAGCCGTAATCAATGTGGCAATAAGCAAAAGTTCAAAGTTCATAAGTTTCCATTGTGTGCAGTAATGTTTTCTTAATAGTTTAGTTAAGGTTTTTTTTTGATTTTTTTTTTTTTTTTTTTTTTTTTTTTTTTTTTTTTTTTTAAATGAAAGCGCTTTGGTATATTAAAAAGATTCGGGTAAAACAGTGTTGTTCGCGGGAAAAATGAATTAGGAAGTTGGCAAATGTTTTCGGAAGTGAAAAACCTAAAGCTCCCTCGCCTGACGTATTAAGTTAAAACGCAGACAACAAATTGATATCCGGGGAGCTTAAAACTTGTAAACGTTGTCTAGACAACGCCTAGAGACGGAAATCGTCTTATTCTTTAAGCTGTGTGAAGTATTAATTGGAAAACCATATATAAGTCCACTGTGGCTACTTTCGAGCTAGAGTTTTATTTAATTTATTGTTTTATTTTATACCATACTTATGTAACACGAAACAAGGAATTCTGTTATTGATTGTCTTAATAATTTTTTGCAGACGACAGAGTTGTGAGAAAAGCGGGAAGTTTTCTTAGAGATTTTTTAAAAAAAAAAATTAAAAAATTAAGAACGAGGAACACCTGTTCCGTATCCATTTAAAATAGACTCGCTTACGGATCATAGCGCATTAGCACATATCGAATCTCAGTCTGGATTGTGAGAAAGTTTTTCTGTTCATTTGCCAAAAGTTGGTTTTTTTTTTGGGGACAATCTGGTTTCCTTATCAATTTAAACCAAGCGCCACTATATCAGCGGAAGAACTTGTCCGTGGCGTGGATTGTGAGAAAGTTTTTCTGTTCACTTGCCAAAAGTTGGTAGTTTTTTGGGACAATCTGGTTTCCTTATCAATTTAAACCAAGCGCCACTATACCAGCGGAAGAACTTGTCCGTGACGTGCAAATTAATTTCTTAATTCCACTACGTAGGTAAAAAAACATCCAGTTGTCGCGCGAAAATAATACCCGGGCAAAATGTCCGATTTCATCAATCGCGAAATTTTCAACCCGCGAATATATCCCCCTTTACAGTACATGTAATAATTCCGTGCAAACGTTTTGGGTTTCACAAAGTGTGTTAGAAACTCGTTTTTAAAGGAAATAGTTTTGCTGACCAGACATATGGTAAGAACCAAATAAAAAAGTTCGTTGGGTGGAGTGAGCAATGGCTTTTAAGGTGTTTGTTAAGATTTTTTCATTTATATCAAGAAATTCACTTCTTGAGAGATTGAGAAAACAAGAATTTCCTGAGAAAACGACCGAACTTCGGGAAGTAGACGTACAAACTTTATTTCAATAACATGTGCCCTAGAGGGTTTCGAACAAGGTGATGAAAGGCGCTGTTATTTGTAAACACATGCTTCATACTACTTGTAAATTACGTATTTTTTCATTTGGCACAAAAACTCGACTCGGCCGTCTTTGTCAAATTTTTGATGTGAAGGTTTTATCTCACCCTAGAATGGGTTGGCTTTTCCGGTGTTTACGTCATAATCATAAACACTAGTGTAGAAATATATTATTCTTGCACCCCAGATAGAGAATTTCCATATAAAGAGCGATGCAATCTTGCACCCCCTGTACAAGATAGCTTACACGCTCTTTTTCCCGCTAAGATTTATCAATGAAATCAGAGGTGTATCGATACTTTGAGAACCGTTAAATAACCCAAGAATCTGGCATATCTTCGCACAAACAAATGAATTGAACAGGTAATACTGCAGTTTAAATTTAAAATGTAATTTTAAAAAGTTTTTTTTCTTAATAATTAACAAGTTTATTTCATATTACATTAATTTTCATATGACGTAATTTTTATTTGACGTTATGTTAATATGAATTATGACGTCACGCTTGTTCCTGTCTTTTGTATCCACAACCCACTTCCATCATATGTTGAATTTTGATTTTTAATAGAACCTGTATATTTTGTGGTGCAAGAAATAGAATCAATCACTGCTTATGGTGTCAGATAGGGAATTCTCAACCCTCGTTCTAAATATCTGGTCCAGAACTCGGCAAGCCTCGTTCTGGACCAGATATATTAGAACTCTGGTTGAGATTTCCCTATCTGGCACCATAAGTAGTGATAGATTCTTTTAGTCTAGCACAAACACTGAAATCGATGACGTCACGGTAATGTCGGTCATCTTAGTGCAGACTTAATGTGTCTCGAAATGCGGAAGACAACCAACATATTGCATGGTCTTTAAAAGAAATTAATTAAGAGACGGTTATTGATTGGGTAATAAAATACCTTTCATACTTCCGCCGCGAGCAGATACCCCAATTGGATTATGGGAATGCATTCGCGTTTAATTTACGAAAAGGTGATAATAATCTTTTGTTTAAGGTTTTTATGTTTTTTGCAATACTTTTGGAAACAAAGCCTTTGCACACAGCCCGTGACAACGGCATTTACAAAAAGAACTGTAATTTAATGAAGTTGCATTTTAAGGTCATCAAAGGTCACGTGTTGTCTAATTCGAAAAAACTTAATTTTCAAATTAATTGCTTTAAGTCGTAACGAAATGTCTATTAAACGGCTATAAATGCTGATCTTTTAGGGCGTCTAGCGGGGAATTACGGGGAGTTTTGGTGCAGTTTCACTTTTTATGTTGAATTAATACGTTTGTGTTTAAGCTGAAGATTATTTAGTAGCTCTTAGTTTTCAAAAAACAAAATAAAGACATTTTAAGCAAGATTTATTAACTTTTAAGAAAAAAATACCTAAATTTCCAAGTAATCAAGCTTTTGTGCAACCCATGTTTGTAGAGCTCTCGGCCTTTGTTTGTTATTTTAGGCTAGATTTATTGTTTGTTGTATCTTTTAATTTTAATTTTAAATTTTTAAGATTTCAAGCTTTGACGCAAACTGTATATGTAAGGATGCCTTTTGTTAAGTTTTTTTTATATAAACGTTAAAAATTGGTTGATTTTGACATTTAGGCTGTGTTACTAAAAATAGAAATTTCAGAGAAGGGTACATGTGTCAATAAATGTGTCCGAAGGTCAAACAGCGAAAGGGGGATTGTGGTTTAAAAGTTGTGTGTTTTTTAACAATATGTTTCAGTTTACTTGAACATTTAAAACAATAGAGTGATAATGCAAGCACTAACAAGATACCATGGCTCATCTATTGTTCATGTTTGTTTTAAAATGTGTTTTATTGGCTTTCATACTGTGCCAAATTGTCTTTTTTATTACAAGTAAATTCGCATTGTAACAGTGAAAGTTAGTTGTTGTTCTTTTACGGGGGGAGGGGGGTACTTTATTTATTGTTATTTATTTTTATTTATATTCATTGTCCAAGCATTTCGTTTTTCGATTAGAACGTCCATCGTTAAGAATCTCTCTCTCTCTCTCTCTCTCTCTCTCTCTCCTCTCTCTCTCTCTCTCTCTCTCTCTCTCCGAGCTTGTCATACAAGATACAATATAACAATGGTTACCCACAGTGCAACAATATAATACAATAAACATGTAATAAATCCTTGATAATGCATCGTTTTATTACATATTAAAAATTGAAAAAGGCAGAATTACTGAAAATGAACACGTTGGACTTTACAGATAAAAATGCATAATTATCAGGAAATTTTATTTATTTTGTTATTTTTTAGAAATCTCGCATGGAAGTAACCTGACTCTTAATTTTATCTGCATTGTGTCACTTGTCCGTAATAATTAAAGATCAAATTAATACAAAATGTTTGATTGGTTGAAATTTGAGTCTTCAATCTGCATGAAATAAAAATGAATTATATGATTGGTTGAAATTTGAGCCTTTAATCTGCATCAAATTAAAATGAATTATTTGATTGGTTGAAATTTGAATCTTTTATCTTGATTTTTCTGTTTTATGATATTCTGTCGAGAATATAAATGTGGGTTTAATTGAAGAAAAACAATTTTTATTTGTATAAGCTTATTTATAGAATTTAATGGCTGATCATTATCCCATGAAAAGGGGCCTCGGTGGCCGAGTTGTCGGATCACAGCGCCTCTCACCGCCAGGGTTCGAATCCCATTCGGGACAGATCCTAGTGTGAGAAAGTTTGTCAATTCGCTTGCCCGAGGTCGGTGGTTTTTCTCTGGGCACTCCGGTTTCCTCCACCATTCCAGTCACTACCAACTTTCAAGTCTTGGGTAAGACCCGGCCGGGGTTCGATCCCACGGCTTTCATGGAAAAAAACGGAGAAATGCACTGATCTTTAGCAAAGGAATTAATAAAATTCTCAAGGATCTGTTTAAGTTGGATTTGTACCTAGATGGCGATCCGTATGCCGATGCTTTAACCGCTCGAGCACAGATGCCTCTAATGAAAATATAATGTAATTTAAAGGATTCTCCTTTCTTGGCGACACTTGACTGTGACACTCTAGGGGTTAATACTATAATGAGCGTTTTATGCCCATAAGAATTAAGATTTTTTGTTGTTTTGCTGTAATATAGTTTAACGTCGCATCAGCATTTATTTCCAGCTTTTCTGACGAGAGAATAGTTATTAATCTTTCAGTATTCTGAAAAAAAAAATTAGTGGGACTAACTTACAAAACTTCCAACTTTACCGGCATGTGCTGATTTTGATATTTTGAATGCATTATTTTAATAGAAATTTAAAATCAGCACATGACAGTACTACAGTTTATTACGGTTGATTTTTAATTCGGCGTATTTAAAAGGTTAGCCTGTTAAACGAGACCACTGCGGTAGCTCAGTTAATAGAGTGCTAGTTCCGTAAGTGGAAGGTCGTGGGTTCGAACCCCGGCCAGGGTATGAACCAAGACTTAAAAGTGGTAGTGACTGTTCTTTCGACAAGCACTCGGCATAACAAAATGAAAGTCACGATTCTTTCGGATGGAAACTTAAAGCTGCATTAAGTTTTCCAAAGAAAAAATTAAAACGGTGCTAATCTAATTAATGATGTTCCTTATAAACAAATTTACATTTAGGTTCAACGATAAAAGCTTGAATAAATACAGAAATAACAGTAATTCAGCGATGCAGCATTTGTGATCTAATATTAGAACATGGTTACGTCATCAAAACCCGGGTCTTTTAAACACAACTTTCAAAACGGTGAAATACAATTTAAATTAAACACAGAACCTCGTTGAATTTGTCATTTGTGACTTAGTAAGGGATACATATCACCATTTCAAATACATCTGGATATTAATTAAGGACAATTAATGCAATTTGTCATGTTTCACCTTCGATTCTAGGGTTTTTCCGTACATCCGTGCGGATGCTCCAAGCTCATAATTACCATCGTAAAACACTGACCAACCGGTCAGAGGATTCCATTTATTTACAGCTAAAAGAAATGAAATTTTAGAAAATGAATGTCACGGATCGTGGTTAGAGGATATCTATTTTTTAAAAAATATGTTTTTAGAAAATCAAAAAAATTCAGAAAAATTGAAAAACTTAATGCAGCTTTAAAATAAACGAGGTCCCGTGTCACGGCGGGCGTAGCACGATAAAGAACCCTGTTGTATAATGCCATTAGCGCAACGCACAGACATATTTCCTGCACTTTCGCCTATAGCTGGCGACGTCTCGATATAAGTGAAATATTCTTGACTGGGACGTTAAACACTATTACTCACTGTTAACAAACACATAACTATCCATTCAAATTATAGACAGATTATTATTATTATTATTATTATTATTATTATTATTATTATGTCAACATGTAAATATGAATAAATAATTATTATTATAATATTCAGAGGCTAAATCTGGTTGTACTAAAACAATAAATTTCAGAAAAAGTATTAAAATCATTCAAACAAGAAATTTCTATGACATTCTATGCTATTAATTTGAAGATTTAACTTTCTTTTATTGAAGTTTAGGAAAACGTGAGCTTTAGATCGATTTGAAATTTGCTCCATTTTCTGAAAATCAGCAAATTTTTAAATGTTTTAATTATTTCTGTGATTAAATAAAAATCATTAATCTAATAAGAAAAGCCCGCGAGTAACGTCACTAACAAGTGTTCACATTTTATAATTAAATGACCCAATGAAGCTAATTTCGATAACTCATTTCTACATTTTACTTCCGGTTCGTTGACTTCCGGTGATTGATCGGGTTCCCTACTGCGATTTGCTTGTTCCGTCGTAACTTCATTAAGCGGCGCATAAAATTTCTTCAGCGAAAATAAACAACGCGGAATGATTTTTTTAAAAATCACTCATCCATGAATAATCAGAAACGTGCTAAAATTTATTTTCTTGTATTTTTGTTGCTTATTTAACACATGTTACATGCCGATTTTTAGAAAAATCATAACGTTGTTTTTCAGCCGTGATTAATTAATTCAGTTGTCACACTGTATTTTTATAGGTTGGTGGAGAGGTAAAATAAAAGGCGCTATGAAAAGATTATTATAATTAAACTGTTGAATTTATAAACGTCAAAAATATCTTCTTTCTATTAAAAAAATTCACGCAGCGAACCAACAGTTGCCATTATGCAATTTCAAATATTGAAAATTTTTAATCATATTTTTTTTTCGTTAATCAACCGTTTGTCGTGGCTTGGTTGAAATAACTTTTCTTTTTAGCAATAATTGAGAGAATATTTATTCACGGTAGGGAAAATTCTGCGGTTGATATACTATATATTGTTAAGTTCATAATTAAAAATACAGTCATTGCAACTGACTTAACAAAACTGTTACTTCAAAAAAAAAAAAAATCATAATTATAATTATAATAATAATTTAAAATTTTGAATTATAACCCTCTTTATTTTCATTTCCCCGTTTATACCTTACCTTTAATCGACAATCTATCGGGCCCATTTAGAACCAGTAGGTCATAATAAGCCTTTTTAAACTTAGATTTTACTGCCACGGTTTCTTCTTGACAATCATATAATTTTTCTTTTTTTTAACTTTATATATATATATATATATATATATATATATATATATATATTCTTTTTTTTTTTTTTTTTTTTTTTTTTTTTTTTTTTTTTTTTTTTTTTTTTTTTTTTTTTGTCTGCTTTTTTACATTTTACTGGATTGTGTTGACTTTGCACCAACAAGTGATACTTTTTATTCAGCATTATCAACGCAAGATCATTTTACAAATGCACCGTCGGTGGGCATAAAATTTGAAACTTCCTTCGGGGAAATAAACTTGTTAGATAAATATATCTTACATAGTCTTTTATTATAAATTATCTGCAATATTACTGATTTTTATTAGTTTAGTTAGACAGCAGGGGGCATGTTTATGAAAGTGTCCTAGGACTAAGATATATCTTATGATGGTCTTACGACATATCTTAGTCTTAAGTCATGTTTACAACGGTGTCTTAATTTGCGACTTGTCTTAAAATCTATCCTAAATTTACGACAGTGAGTTAGGTGTCTAAAGACAATCTTAAGATAATTGTAACACATTTTTTGACATAGCTCATTTTCAACTTTATAATAATTAAATGCATCAGTTTCATTCATTTTTGTTACGTTTAATTTGTCATATATACTTTATAAGTTGAGTTGATATACATTTAAATTTTACATTTTATGCATATTTTTAGATATGCATATTACGTATTATACCATCGGAATTCCATTAAATCTCAACAATAAAACAAACCTTAAGGTTTATGTAATGGTTAAGGGACAATTAGATCTTTTGAAAACTAGACAGGATTTTAAAAACTATATAAGGAGTACATACAAACGTTGGTCTTGGTGCATTTTTAAAATGGTGGATTCTCTCTAAGCAGTTTAATTAATTGAAATTTCGAAATACATATTTAAGCTACATCTACTGTTATTATTACTTTTTGATTTGTTTGTGTCTCTTTGTTTCACTTTGGTTCATAATTGTGTAATCGTGTCTCTTGTTTCAAATACTTTAAAACATGCAGAATTAAAAATAATGCACATGACAGGGACATGAGTATATTCAGGTAATGCAATTAGCACACTTACTATTTAGGGATGATAAGGTTTGATTTGTAGATTTGGCCATCGTTTTGTCATGTGCTACTTTAGAATTTTTTTATTTTATAATAAAGGCAAAACAAAAGTTTTGAATTTTTATAAAATAATACAATTCAAAAGTAGCACATGTAATTTGATATATGCTACTTTTGAATTGTATTATTTTATAAAAATTCAAAAGTAGCACATGCCAGTATCATCTTCCTCATCAATTCCGGTATCTGTTTCGCCTTTTACACCTTTAATAACATTATCGCCTATGATACCCACAACTTTATTCTCCAATGAAGAAATTTGTTCTGGACGTGGACCACCATCCGTCCTTCGTGCCTCCCGTCTATTTAACGAAACTTTCTTTGTTGTGCTCGCATAAGCGGTCCATTTCTTGCAAATTTTTTCAACACTCCTTATTTTTTTAACTTCAGCAACTAAAGTTTGAATTTCAGTAAATTTGGATTTCTTTTCCTACTCATTTTGAAACTGTGAAATTCACGCGAGCTTTATATACTATTGAGTGTTCAAAGCACAATTTTACACTTTAACCCGGGATTGGTCAAACCTAGTTTTAAAAATATGTAACACAAAACGAAATTAAAAGTTAAAAAAAATGAATAAATAATTAAATAAATAAAATAATCTAAATTCTGAGAATATATATATATATATATATTTTATTTATTATATGTATATATATATATATATATATATATATATATATATATATATATATATATATATATATATATATATATATATATATATATATATATATATAGATAGATAGATAGATAGATAGATAGATAGATAGATAGATATCAAGCATTTTTGATATATATTATTTTTTGTATAATTTGATTAAATTCTATTTAATTTTTCTTATTTAATTTAATTTTTTATAATTCTCTTTAGTCGAGAAAAATATTTGTAGCTATTTTATATTTAAAAGTTAAGATGATATTAAGACATCGTAATGATGTCCTTGCTAAGATAAACTTAAGATACTTTTGATTTACAAGATATGACATGTCATAAGATTATCTTATGTTGGTCGTAAGATATGTCCTAGGACATATCTTACAACATGTCTTAGGATAGTTTCATAAACCTGCCCCCAGGTCCTTACCCATCCGGAGCACCCGGTCTCACTACCTTGAAGGAAATTCACGTGTATAACTAAATGGGCCAATTTATAAAGTGTTTTTTTAATTATTATTTTTATTTATTTATTTATTTATTTATTTATTTATTTGTTTATTTATTTGTTTATTTATTTATTTATTTATTTATTATTTGTGATTTGGACCAGTATATTTTTGTATTTTATTTAGCAGTTGTTTTAAAATTTTCTATTTCATTTAGTTTTTCATAAATTTAAAGTTTCTATATGTACTGTTATATTTTAACATTTTCTACCCGCGAATAGATGAAATAACGCTGTTGCGGCTTTTTAAACAAAAACACTCGCTCACATCATGATCACTCATGATCACTCCCTCAAGTAGGTATATGTATATAATATATATAATGGTGAATTAATTTTGACCACTGAATAAATTACTTTTTGTAGTCGGAATTAAAAACACAGACTGAAAAAAACCTAATAATATATATTGCTATAACAATATTCTCTCCCTACTGCTTATAACAAAAAGGTTGAAGTGAGAATTATATTTCCACTATATCGAAATCCATATTTCTGTTTTCTCACGAGAATTGAAAAAAGATGGAACTATATAGTGTTTCTTATTTGCTTATTCTGACCAGAAAAGCTCAAATACAATCCCGGGGTAATTCTATTGTGCGTGCCAAATATATTGCATTAACTCTATCTCAGCGTTTCTAATACAGACATCCACGTCTTTTCAGTTTATTTATAGAACCAGAAACTTGTAAGCAATTTTATCAAAACTAATGTATGTTTCAATTCTTCATCGTCAATAAATGGTACAGAGACCAGCTTTTTCCTATATTGTTGTAAATGACAAATTGGAATTGCTTAATGGCACAGAAATTGCTGATTTTTAAGGTGGCTCGTTTTTCTCAAAATGCTCGATAACTCCTTTCAATTACATATATTTGTCATTAGAAAATACCACAATGAAACGCTTTTTATATATTTAAAAAGCGTATTTTGGATACGGTGAAAGCAGAAAATTTGCTGATTCAACAACAGCTCATACTTTTGAAACATTTCGTAAGGCTATCTGTTTCGTTATTTGTTTTACTTGGGTTGACGGTATTCTGAAATTCATTTTAAAACCTATTTATTTTTAAGTTTAAGAAGTTTCAGGTTGCTCATCATTTTTATATGATTTTAACCCTTGTTGACTTTTATTACATAAATAACAAATGAGATAGCCTTTTCAACGTTATTACTTAGAACAAATTGTCATTGCCAAATGACACAGAAATTTTTGGTTTTCAGGTAGTTCGTGACTCCGAAATGCCCTATAACTCGTTTTGGAAAAAACAAAACCACAGCTTATTAGAAATGTCATTATTTTTCAATTTTCTCGAAAAAAAATTTTTAAAAATTACAGCTTGGAGATTCCTTTCAGAAATTTAAAAAAATTAAGACACATCGATTTTTTGGTTTGCAAAACTAAAGCTATTCTCAGTTCTTTTTGGTTTCGAGATTTTACCTATTACGGTTAAAAAGTTTTTTTTACCGCACTGGTACTGATATTTTCAGAGCTTGCTACTCTGTATTGTCTTATAACTCTTGTGTTTGATAATTATCCAACTTTTCGAAAACATTTGCTCAATAAAGTGCATTGTTTAAAAAACCCAGATAGCTTGAAAGTTGACATATTGCATAAAACAAGTTCAGAACGATAAAAGTGCTGATGCGGCATGTAGAAACTGCAAATGTTTTGAAATAAAATGTATCTAAAATTCGTGATGGTGATTAAAACGAAACGAAAATATGCAATTCCGAAATATTCCATTAATCTCAGTCTTTAAATGTAATTTTGTAATTTCAAAAATAGAATCAAAATTGGCAACTATAAAAACAGCACCAAAAATTAGCAATAAACTATATATTTATTTGCTCAATGCCCTCATAATGCCTCCAAAATCACGATGACGCCACATAAATTTGATTATAAAATAGTGTATATAGCCATTTTTACCTCCGTGTCTGAGTTCTTTCTACTTTGTTTTCATGCCGATTTTAGATTTGCACTAAGTGAAGAAAAGCATCTGTTATTTACATGTTTTAATAAACAAAATAAAGATATCCAAACAAAATAAAGATATATATAAATAAATAACCACGTGTTGTTGTAAACCATTAAACTAATAAACATCAACAACAAATGTCAACAAAGATGATGAAATTTCTGATCTATGTAAACAAACTGTAAATATTATATATATATAATTTATCAATATTTATTATTAATTCGGTTTGCAGGTTTTTAGGTATAAACGTTGAATATTAATCCATTACATTAACGCAAAAAAAAAAATTATATGTATTATTTGGGAAAAAACATCATCTTTAATAAATAAATAATTCTACATTTTTCATGATATATATCCTTGCTATATTACGCATACTCATCCCTTCATTGTCTGTTGAATCGCTTATTTAAAAGCTATAATTTTTCATATAAGATTAACACTTCAACGTGTATGTCTGTTTGGTTTGTGTACATTTCTGAAGAATGTATTAGACAGAATTCGTTATTTTGATAATAATAATAATAATATAATAATAAAATAATAATAATAATAATAATAAAGATAAATAAATGAATAATAATATTATTATTAATATTAATAATAATAACAATAAATAAATGAATAAAAATCGTTTGAATTTGTAAATATCACGTCTGTTGGGTCTATTTCGACAATCTTGTGAACATTTCTAGGACCTCTATTAGACAGAATTCATTATTTTGAGAAAAAAAATTTAAAAATTTGAAAAAAGATTCTTTTAAATTTGGTAATTTCACGTCTATTGGGTTTATTTTGACAATCTTTAGCTGTTTGTGTACGTTTTCCGAGATAGGTATTAGACAGAATTCGTTATTTAAAAAAAATAAAAAATAAAAATCTCTTGAATTTGTTAAATATCACGTCTATTGCGTTTGTTTTGACCATCTTTAGACTGCAGACTGAAATACGAAAACGAAATTATTTCATCTTTTGAATATCAATATCAATATAAAAAGAACAAAGAATAATTTATCTAAAGCTTTTATATATTTTTAAACAAAATCCCAGGCCCCAGTTTCACAATCATTTACTCAGCTGAGTGTACACTCAAATCAAATATTCCCATTTTTCTCTCAACAATATTTTAGAATTTCAGGTTTTATAAGACGTTTGTTTTGTTCAACAGATCTACACTAAACAGTTAAATAAAACATTAGATATTCAATTTTAACTGTGTAATGTCTTAAAATTAATATTGAAATATTCCCTAATTTGAGTTGAGTTGAGTGTACACTCAGTTGAGTTAATGATTTTGAAACTGGAGTTAGAACTATAAAAGATATGTTTAGATTGAGTTCATGGTGTTTTACGCTTCGGTCAAGATTCTTTCAATTATAAGAGGTGGTCTTATCTTTCAATAGTGGGGAAATCGGAGTGCCCTAGAAAATTTACGTCCTTCAACAAAGGAAGTTATTAACTTTCTCACACCAGAATCAATCAATAATAGTCTGAATATGGTCCATAAAAGGCCGTGAAAGGCCGTGAAGGCCGTGAAAGGCGCTGTGATCAGACAGAGTGAGTGAGTAATAAAGTGTTTAACGTCCCAGTCAAGAATATTTCACTTATATCGAGACGTCGCCAGCTGTAGGCGAAAGTGCAGAAATTTTGCCTGTGCGTTTCGCTGATGGCATTATACAGCAGGGTTCTTTATCGTGCCACGCCTGTCATGACACGGGACCTCGTTTATTTCAAGTTCCCATCCGAAAGAACAGTGACTTTCATTTCGTAATGCCGAGTGCTTGGCGAAAGAGCAGTCACTACCCACTTTCAAGTCTTAGGTCAGACCCGGCCGGGGTTCGAACCCACGACCTCACACTTACGGAACGAGAACTCTACCAACTGAGCTACCGCTGTGATCAGACAGCACACTCTTTACCGTTCGGATTCAACAGCCCCTTTGATCATAATGGTTCACTATTTTAAGGCCAATTCACCATAAGAGGAAAGCTGATAAAAATGGCAACAAAAAACTGAATTTTTGTGAGTGGGTTTGGAAAAAAAGGGAAATTTTTAGTATAATTAATTCCAATTACTTCTAAATTCTTGAAATAATATTTAACAGTCAGATATTAGATTTTTTTTCTGGAAATTACATTATTTGTCGTTAAACAAATAACAAAAAATATATACCCAATATATACCTGTAACTGGTTATTTATGGACATATCTTAATAATAATAAACAGACCGATGTGAGAATTGTATTTAAATACATAATTTGTTGATAAACAAACAACAAAAATATATATCCGATATGTAACTGGTTATTTATGGATATTTCTACAGTTCGAATAAAAAGGTCTTCTAAATTATACGCAAGTACATATATATATATATATATATATATATATATATATATATATATATATATATATATATATATATATATATATATATATATATACTAGTAATTATGGATGTTTTCACAGTTCTCCAACATTTGTTTATTGGGGGTGATGAATTGCGACTATTTTCAGCCTATTAGATGATCTTTATCTATTCTCCGATGAGTAGTTACTGTGTTTTTAAGATCCAAGTTGTTATTTTTTCATTATTTCTCTCAATGCTGTCTTACTTATATTCCGGGTCAATTTCCGCCTCAAAGAAAATCCAGAATTTTTGTTACAAAAACAAAACAAATAACGTTGCCATAGATCAGCTGATATATATATATATATATATATATATATATATATATATATATATATATATATATATATATATATATATATATATATATATATATATATATATATATATATATATACATGTATATATATATATATATATCGCACCTTGTACCTAGCTAACCTCACCTTGCTGACATAACTTAACGATTATTTTTACTCAAAACTGGAAAGGAATGATGATCGTGCGTGCTAATTTTAGATGATAAAGTTGGGTCGAACCCTCAGTGTAAAAGAAAAAAAATCTTGGATTTGATTGTTTACTAACCGACCGCTGCAGCTTTCGATTGCTGGTATTTTCTTGTCTGTAAACACAATTAGTTCATATTCACTGCTTATCGGGGTACTTTGTTTCGCTTTCGCGACGATCCGCTAGAGAGGGTCTAATTCCTAGCTGATGAAAACAGCTGAAATGTACGATTATGATTTTTTAAATCTTTTTAGTGGAATGTCCTCTTTTTTCAGTGGACTTCAATTCCACTACGGTAGCTCAGTTGGTATAGTGCTGGCGTCGTATGTGGGAGGTCGAGGTTCGAGCATCAGTCAAGTCTGACCAAGACTTGAAAAGATGTTTTGCTTGTTCCTTCGCCAAGCATTTAGACATGAAATTCACGGAGTGCTTCGGAGGAGACCTAAAAACCGATGTCCCATGTAACGGTAGGTTTGTCAAGCTCAAAATCCCCCATGTACATGGACTTAAGGCATTGAAAAGATGAAAATTTCTGCCGCTTCACCTATAGCTGGTAACGTCTAGATATAAGTGAAACCCCATCAAGTTAATCAATCAATGAATCAATTAATCAATAAATTATTCAATCAATCTTCTATTTCACAACCACCTATATTACTGAGGAAGGTGTAATTTTTGTAATACTGTTTCACGTTTTGTCGTTGACGATGTTTTGGAAACGCTACACTGAGCATTCATCATGTTTTTAATAAATATATTTTCATTAATTAATTAAGTTATTTATTTATATATTTATAATAATTTTTATTATTTATTTTACTTTTAGCAACTTGTAACATGATCTTGGTTTCGTTGACAGTATCCAGTCCATTTTAAGTAACAAATTTTCTTTTTTTTTTCTTCAGCACATACATCTATTTTAAGTAACAAATATTTTCTTATACTATTTTGAATTATTCTGAAGAAGAAATCCATAAGCAAAAATGATCCAAAATATCAATACGAAAATTAAACTGCGTTGTTCCATACTTAGCAATCATTGTCGATATATTTGTTATATAACACTAGTGCAATATCTCTACAATAATTGTGTTTGTACAAGAAGTAATATTGTTATTTCAAGGTGATAGATGAACTCATATTTCAGCTTCTGCAGTCAATATTTCTGTATCTGGTGTCTGGCTGTTTGATTACAACTAATCACATTGATAAAGGAATGTAAATCTCTCTCTCTCTCTCTCTCTCTCTCTCTCTCTCTCTCTCTCTCTCTCTCTCTCCACACACACACACACACACACACACCACTCTCTCTCTCTCTCTCTCCACACACACACTCTCTCTCTCTCTCTCTCTCTCTCTCTCTCTCTCTCTCTCTCTCTCTCTCACACACACACACACAGAGAGAGAGAGAGAGAGAGAGGAGAAAGAGAGAGAGAGGAGAGAGGAGAGAGAGAGAGAGAGAGAGAGAGAGAGAGAGGGGGGCTCTCTACATACACGTGCACACACGCGCGCGGGCGTATATAAGTATATTAACTGTAAAGAAAACAAAACTTCTACTGCAAATATAAAATTCCCTCCTTGTCCCCAATTCTCTCTTATTCTTTTAATTATCTAAACAAATTCAGATAACAGTGTTTATTTTTGTAATTACGCAATGTTACAGTAAAAACAATCACACGTTTTCCTGACATACACATGTATACGTAATCATGAAAAATGATATCAAAACAAACATCATTGCAACTAGATTTTTATTTAAACAATATCGATATTTCTGTCAAAAACAGTTTTGTAAAAAATAAATTCATGAAAACAACTTGAAAATAATCCCCATCTAAATAAATGACAATCGTGTTCTATAAGATTCATTTTTGCCGTCTTACATAACATTTTAATTAAAGATATAAATCTACATTTGATTTTAAACAAATTTTATCCTAAATCATTTCAACCTCTACGTCTTCAATGCATAAACTAACCGAATAATGGCACTAAACCAATTCTAAAGTATAGATCCATTTTGTTTCCAATTATTGGAATCTAAAGTCTAAAATTTTACCAAAATTAAAGTAGATTTTTTAATGTTTAAAATGTTTTTTTTCTGATTTTTTTTCCGAATTCTAAAAATCACTGAATCTTGGATTTAAGCTGTTTCGAACGTCATTTTACTTAATAATACGATATTCATAAGGAATAGGGGACCGCCACAATGGCTCCGCCTTGAGGTGAGGTGGGGTGTTATACTGGTCATACTTAGGACTTTAAAATTAATGATATTGCATCCTTGCCTGGCTCCCGGTATTAGGCCTAGGACGATAGAGGGTTGACTGTTTCAACCGGTGCATGGATAATGGACTCGCGGAGTTGTATGCTTGCCAGTGGCATACTAACTCGGTGAACTAGCACCTTGCAAAAAGTCGCCCTGAGTGCGTACTAATACAAGACACAATCGGATCATCTCGGATGTCTCGCACACTCAACAAATACCGATTGATACAGGACAGGCCGTACTGTACACTCGCACGTCACACTCGCATACGATCTTTTTTTTATTAATCCATTGAGATTATACCCTAATGCTTAAGCAGAAAAAAAAAACTGTGCCACCTCGGCCCCATTATAAAAAAAAAATAGACTAAATTCGTTTAAAAATGTCATATCAATTGCATTTGACATCAAACCAAAAATTCAATTTTATTCTTCTGAAAAAGAGGGTCAGCTAAAAACTAATTTGAAATCCTCCTTAAAACCCACTTGTGTTCCCCCAGACGTTTCTTCGGGACTATAAATAAGTACAACCATCTATTAATGATATTTAAACCTTTTTATGTACCAAATCACCAATTCTCCAAGGATACCAGTTTTATAATCATTTTTACATAAGATTTTCCTTCACATAATATAAGCAAACATAAGCAAGTTTCGGGACTCACTTAATGGTGACACTAAAAAAATGAATAGATAAATAAAAAAAATTAAAAATAAATTAAAAAACTACAATGGAGATGTCACATAAGCTTTAAAAAGTCATTTTCAAAATCACACAATTTTTCATACATATATCCGAATATATAATTTGTCCATGTTGACCTTAGTTTTTAAAACTAACATTGTGTCATTGTTACAACTTTAACACAAATACCATAAGTACAGTGGAATGGAGTAATGGTGTTTTAGGCCAAGAATTTTAAACTTATATAGAGACTGTCAATTCTGGGACAGTGGAGGAAACATGAGTGCCCAGTGAAAACAAATTCGGCAAGCAGACATCATTTTTTTTTCGCATACTAGGAATTTCCAGGGTTGGATTCGATCCTAGGCGATGATGAAGTGTGATCCGTAAGCTTACGCTTTGGACCACTTGGCCACTGAGGCCCCTGAAGATTAAAACATTTTAATTATATATTGGTGACATAAAATTTGCAACCAGAATTGTTGTTAATTTAATGTATACGTTCAGGGAATGCATAGAGATAAATAAATGGAATTTATGTAAGTTAGTCACGAGGAAGTCACTTATATTGAGGCAGGGTAGTTCAACGATGGCGGAGGAAACCCAGAGTACCCGGGGAAAAACACCGACCTTCGGCGAGCAAGCAAGGGGACGAATATTAGGATTTGAACACAGGCAACCAGAGTTATTGTTATCAGTAAATGCGTTGTTTACTATCATTGATAACTGAGGTTACGCATATGTAGGCATATGTTACGTGGTGATCTGCCCTGTTTGAAATTGAACCCTAGACGTGAGATTTGAATTCAATAAACACGCTTTTCAGACCACTTGGCCACCAAGTTCAGGCTTTTATATGTATATGTTAAATGTTGTTTTGTCTTTTTGAGATTCGAACTAGGAACCAAGACAATCAGAGTTCATTTAATTAGTAAGCACGCTGTTTACACCACTTAGCTACCGAGATCACGCATTTATTAGTGTATGTTAAATGTTGATCTATCCTACTGGGATTCGAACCAAGAACCAAGACAATGAGAGTTGTTATAAGTAAGTGCGCATTTTAGACCACTTGGCCACCGAGGTCTCGCAAAACGTTAGTATATGTTAAATTTTGATATGCTCCGTTTGTATTCTAACCCAGACAATGCAGTTGTCACTTAAAATATAGCTGGCGACGTCTCGATATAAATGAAATATTCTTGACTGGGACGTAAAACCCCATTTAAATCAAATCAAATTTGCCGCTCAGGTCACTCATATGTATGTTAAATGTTTGCGAACCCTATACAATGTATAACCTACCGTACATATAAATTGTTTTTCGGTATTTTTACAGAATTCAGCAACATTGTGTATTAAAGAAGCAATAGCTCGTCTTGATAACATTAATATCACTCTGTCAACCATTACTACAGGAATCATTGATTCACTATTTTCCATTAGTAACCATTCGGTGGTTTACAAACTTTATTACTGATTATTTCTCGACTATCTTCTAGGGGTTTAATTACAGTCGGTACAAAGTCCATCTTTTTCCTCATAAAAATTTTCATGAAACATAAATTTTTGTTTACTGTGCATTAAAAGAAAAATTGGAAAGTGTGGTATTTCCGTTTTGAAAGTTTACTTGGAAAAAGCGGAAGTTGCAAGATTGTAGATTTCGTTTCCTGAAATAAACATGCATTTCGTAAATGTCTTACAAGTACAAATAAATCTAAAGAAATTTAAATTGGTTTTATTGAATTGAACAACAGGGGCAACGTTTCCATCAAAACAAAAAGAAAAAAGCTTTTATTGTAAAATTGTTTATCAGCAATTTTCTGAATCCACTCCTATATTGTTGCTTGAAAAAACCTTAAGCATATACCAGGTTAACATTTTAACTTCATAAGGCACACACACACACGCACACGCATTCGTTTTAACGTTACTTAAATGGAGAAGACTGTTTCGGGGGCGTAGGGAATTAGCGTCTGAGTATATAGCTTGTGGTCGCGAGTTCGAACCCGACAGTTTTAAACAATTTTTAAAATAATAATATACCGAATTCTCGACTGGCACTCGGCGTTAGGAGGTTCGCCCGGTGCAAGGATAATGGATTAGGGAAGGGTATGATTAACAATGGCATAATGAACGATCGACTGGCAATTTCATGAAAAGTCGCCCTGGGCAAGCACTGGTACCAGGCAGACCTATAATAACTCAAACACTTCACACAGACTTGCACTTGTTCTTAGGTTGCCTTTCAACGAATAAATTTGTTATCATAGCGAAAAGCTTAAACATTGCAGATGCGATGTTAAAACATTACAACCAACTTAAATTGAGTACAAAATTGCATTTGGATATGTGTTTGAAGGAGCATTTTATGTTTATTTTGTGAACGCTCCAGTTATATTCTGTTCTGGGGTGGTGGAGGAAATCGGCGTTTCCGGAGGAAACCACTTACCTTCGGAAATCAAACTAACATGCATCCGTACACTCGGATCTGCCCGAGTACGAACCTACTGTCTGATTCACGTCTGCCATAGCACTAGTTTTTCAAGGTTTTAGAAGAGATTTAAAATTTTTTTGTAGAATGCCACATACCGTTATGACGTATGCATTTTGTCGTAATTAACTGACACCAAACAAAATGCCATCTTATCTGGAGTATAAAATGGTATTTGTGCTATATATTTACTACTCCTGAGTGGGTGCCGCTGCTGGTGGAGTAAAACTCCCCGAGGGTATCCATAACTCAGTAGGCAGTATTTTTTGCTGTCAGAAAATGTACCATTTAACAAAATTTTCAGCTGCCTTAAATTGTAAAATTTGTTTAAAACTAAGGTTTGTTCCCTCATGTAAAGCATTCCTTAGCTTGATTTGGATTAATATAATTTTGGAACTTTAGATTCATTGATTTCCAACTGTTTGGATTATGTTTTTTATTATCAAACTTTTCGGTCTTAGTGTCACTGATGAGGAATGAATTTCCGAAATGTGCACATCTGGCACATCAAAATTCAACTGGTATTTGTGCTATATATTTATTATATGTTTCAATTATACAAACAATGAACAAATATTCATTTTTTCCGTACCAATATCGTCCCAGATTTATTAAATACAGAAATTTTGTATTTTGTTGTTGTAATTTAATCAGAAAAAAACTTCAGTTCTTATCGCCATTTTATTTGTCACGCTAGTAATACTACCGGTCTCATTACAGTTTTTGTTACTCCGCAGGGACTACTTTTTCTAATAGACAATTTCTGGTTTTCTTTATTATATATTAAGTGTTTAGATAAAATAATGACTTTTATATTGCGATTTAAGTTTTAATAAACTAAAGATTTGTCAACAAACTCACGGACTATCCTCTGTTGATCATAAATGTCTCTCAAATATATCTGCGTGGCGGGATACTGCGCGTGCTAAGTTGTATCAAGGGATTGCTCTCGTTTCAAGAAAGAGAATAAAATAAGATTATATTTTTAAGACACACCCTCCTGTTTTATACGTGTTTCGGTAATCTTTATTTATTTATTTATTTATTTATTTATTTATTTATTTATTTATTATTTTATTTTATTTTTTTATTTATTTATTTATTTATTTATTTTTATTTATTTATCTTTTTATTTTTTTTTTTTTTTGAAAATTCTTCTTAACCTACGTATTTTTTTCAGGTTTATTGATTCGTCACATATTAACTTTCGATTTTAAATTATTACAGGAAAACTTGCTAGTTTTTGCTGAAATTCCGACTTTGCCAACAACATTTGTAAACGGACAAACCGGAAGTCAGTGCCAATTAAACTTTGAGCCAATTAAATCTTAATTTTATTTGTTATAGTTATTCCTGTAAAGAAAAATACATAGGTTAAAGTAATTTTTTTTTTTAGAAAAATCTTCATTTTAAGCAAGTGTTCCCAGAAAAAGTGTCTGTTCCTGTTTATTTAAATGGGGTTAGTTGTTTGGTTGTTAATGCTGTAAAACAAACAATGTTATTGCTTACTTTATCAAAACTATACTAGCTATGACAGTATTGAAAATAAATTATTATTATTATTATTATTATTATTATTATTATTATTATTATTATTATCGTCACCATCCTCATCATTTTCATCATCATCATCATCATCATCATCATCATCATCATCATTATTTTTATTATTATTATTATTATTATTATTATTATTATTATTATTATTATTATTATTATTATTATTATTATCGTTTTATTACATGTATTAGGATTCATTTTTTTAATTATCATCGCGACTTTTGCCGAGTAACCTTTTTTTAAATTCTATGTTTCAAAAAATCAATCATGTCTTGAAGGACTCCAGATTTTTTCCGAATGGAGTGTCCGTTGTTTAATTATTTTCAGTGACTGAGTTAGCACCTCATAATTCCGTATGGTCATTATTGTCCAGTGTGACTAACAGAATATACAACATGCCCGATGAGTGTTTAATCAACTAAAAACATGTAGTAACGTGTGTCAAAATAATAGAATCTTGTAACCATGACAAATCACCGCGAATATCTAATCTACTCAAAATCATTACCCAAAAACATGGCGGCTAACTCTCAGACAAATGAATCATGGGAAGACTAAATGAATTAACGTGCAAAAGTCAAATAAACTGAACAGTGTTTAGACAGGCTGATAAATGGAGTGGTCATTATTTCTTTCCAAATCTTTCATTCTTAGCAAAATCAAGTGGTCATTTTGATGAATGCAACGGTCATTATTTTCTTGCCCGAGTCTCACTGTATTAACGAAACCCAAGTGGTCAAGTGACCAGTACAAGTGGTCTGAATCATTTCTTCATTTTTCAAAATGGCCACTTCGGGGATTATTGTTTAAATTGGTTCAACCACTTTATCGACAAAACTATAAATTTTCATAAATTCCCAATTGCAATTTCATATTTATTTTCCCGTTTTTCATTTAGAGTACAACCCGGTAATGAGGAAACTATTATTCAGTATTGTCCGACTATCCCTGAATCTTTATTTTACATTTTATACTTGTTCAAATCAAAATGAAGAAAAACTCAATCATTTTTATCATTTCGTCTTATTTAATCAGCTGGAGTTGTTTCATGGAGATTTTATTTTTATGCCTCTTGGGTCATTAGATTTTTTGTTTGATATTCAGCAACATCAAGTTAAGAACAAGATGACCAGAAAAGATATGATCGAACTTGATGAGTAAAAAATGTTTGTTCGTTGACATAGAGATTAACGTCTGCTTTTCTGCGGATTAATATGTCAGAGTTGGACATCTGAACATGACTTTTTGATATCGGAGATTTCTAATTAAGCGTATGGTGTTCGGCTGATTAATTGGTAAAAAGTAGTTCCGGGGGATTTTTGTATTTTATCTTTTAACCCTTATAAAGAGTAAATGATTGCAAGAGATGAGATAAATGGAAGCAATTATTTACAGACGACAGAAAAGTTAAATAACGTCTGATTTTACGGGTTCCAGTCGTCGTCTGCAGACAAATTTGAAGTAAAAGGTCAAAGTTTGTTTAAGAAGATAATCGAAACATTACTTACAAACAACTGAGCTAGGCGTTTAATTGTCTTTGAGAAAAAATGAAATGCTCTTAGCAAACAAATAACAAAATAAGTCTGTCTACATTGTCTTATTTCGTTGAGAAGAATAGGTCACATTGACAAACAAGATTGGGAAATAAAGTTGTATAATTTTGTGTTTTTATAAAGACGTTATATACCCTGTGGGTAACATTTCAAAATTGCTTTCCCAGGATTAAAATCAACAGCGACAGGGAGGTTAAACACCATTACTCAACTTAACTTGTTCTCGTCCTAAATAGTTAAAAAAAAAGACCGATGCGACGTAAAATAACATCATAACTAACAAACAACTTTTTTACCAAGCCATAAATCACTACCATTGTCTACGACACTTGTACGTAATTTAAACTTAATGGGGGCCGCGATTCGTATGCGAAGGACCTTGTCAGAATAATTGAGTTCAGAAAAGTAATGAAGTTTTACGCCCCCACCCCCCCCCCCACCCCGTTATGGATTATTCACCATTATCGAAGCAGGCAGTTCTAAGAATGGCGGAGGAAACCGAAGTTCTCGGGGGGGGGGGGACCTATCTTTGACTAGCGAACTGACAAACTTTCCTACACTATAGAATCTAATATAAGTGCCTTACAGACATTTTTGATATTTGTCACAAAGAATTTTAGAGGGTCTAATTATTTCACCAAATACATTTGTACTTATTTAAATTTGAATGATATAAAAATATTCATTACTGGATTCAACCAAGTATGTTTCAAACAGCTCCAATTTCGGAAGCTACACAATAAAAACATTTTAATTTATCGAGCTTGTTGACTAAGGCTCTTATGAAGTCGTTTTTTTTCACTTCTTAGCTACATCTTTTAGTATAAACATGCAATTCTACATCTATTGGTGTCTGCATTTTGCAAAGAACTTTAAATTTTGCGACGAGATTCTACTTCATACTTTTGAAACATGTCTAAATTGATGTTTTGATGATAGTGTTATTCGTCTAATTTTTTTTTCATTTATCGGATTGAGACATTGGTACAAGACAAAATACATACTTATTGCATACATAACATCTTCATATTGTTCAAAGAATTCTATTGATCCTGATGAGGTCATTATTATGTTCAGGGTAATAGAAATGTTTAACTAACCGAGGGTTAAGTTACTTCGTGACAATAATCAAAACATTCACGGGGTACCGAATCTAATTTTGTCCCGATGTGCCCGTTAATGGATAGGCGATAATGACTAGACATGGGGTCGATATCATTATTCATAGAAAAATTGTCGAAATGACCCTGCTGTTTACAGCAAATGGGGAGATAATCTAAGCAGTAGCTAACGAAGTTTCACGGTGGATTAAGCTACCTCCGTCCATCATGATTAGAGATTATTTACAGCAAATGTGGATCTACGGTCGGCCATTTGTCCACTTATAGAGAACCCGTGATTTACAGAAAAATTGGGAAATAACATAAAGGTTACTAACGAAGTTTTATGCTTGAATGAAAAATGTCGGCCATTCAAATGAGAGACTTCGCTGGTTGAGAGATTTTAAATGCTCATTAACGTATAAAAGCAAATCCTGCCCGGCTCGGACAGATCCTGGTGTGAAAAAGTTTGACAGTATTCTTGTCGAAGTCAGTGGTTTTCTGCATATACCAGATTCCTCTCAATGATATACGTCTGTGGTAGGTGGAGGGTTCGAATCCCGCCCGGCTCGGACAGTTCCTAGTGTGAAAAAAAGTTTGACAGCATACTTACTGAAATCAGTGGTTTGCTGCATATACCAAGCTCCTCTCAATGATATACGTCTTTGGAGGGTTCGAATCCCGGCCGCGTCTGACCAATACTTGAAATTTGGTAGTGAATGTTCTTTTGCCAAGCATTCGACTTTTAGAAATGAAAGCCTCGGGGTCCTTTGCATGAGACCCTAAAAACCGACACCCCGTGTCACGGCAGGCGTGTCATGTTAAAGAACCCTTCCTGCACATTGCTCTAAGCGCACTGCAAAGGTAAAAAATTGTTGTCACTTCACCTATAGCTGGTGACGTCTCGATATAAGTAAAATATTCTTGACTAGGGCGTAAAACACAATTAAATCAATCAATCTCAAAGATATATACTTGTACAATAACAACCACTGATAAACAGTAATACAAAGAAAGCGAGTGGATTGAGAGGTATGGTGTTTTACGCCACAGTAAAGATTATTTCACTTATATCGAGGCGGTCAGTTCTGGGATGGTGGAAGAAACCGCGTTGTCTAGAGAAAACCATCATCTGTTAGCGTTCTTACAATCTTTCTCACACAAGGATGGGAACAAAAGGGATTCGAAACTGGACGGTAAATGCACTGTGATCTAAAGCAGTGGGCTTAAAAGTACTTGGTCACCGAGGCCCATAGACGAAAATGGGACTGAGATCAGGAAGACAATTGAGATATGAAAAGATGGTTGAGATAACGATGGATTGATGAGGTGAGTTTAAAAAAAGCTATCAAAATATTGTATTGTGTGTCCATGAATGGAGTTACTAAATAAACTTAATAACGAGCTGAGTTGAGTTGAGTTGAGTTGAGTAGAGTATTGGTGTTTAACGTCCCAGTCAAGAATATTTCACCTATATCAAGACGTCGCCAGCTATAGGTTAAAGTGCAGAAATTTTGCCTGTGCGTTGCGCTGATGGCATTATACAGCAAGGTTCTTTATCGTGGCATGCCTGCCATGACACGGGACTTCGTTTATTTTAAGTTCCCATCCGAAAGAACCGTGACTTTCATTTCGCAATGCCGAGTGCTTGGCGAAAGAACAGTCGATTCCCACTTTCAAGTCTTGGGTCAGACCCGGTCGGGGTTCGAACCCATGACCTTCCACTTACGGAGCGAGCACTCTACCAACTGAGCTACCGTAGCTCTACAGAATAGTTTGCTAGTTTGTTGCATAAGACAAGGGAAGTTATTGCACTTTAAACATTGTTTCTTGTTTCATCGTTTTATATTTAAAATTCACGATTTAATTTAAACTTTGTTTAACTTGAAAATAATTTGAATCGCTGCTGCAGAACACATTAATGATAAATGGCGGAATAGCTAAATAAATAACGTCACACGTCACGTGTATACTATAGTATTCATATATCAGTAACGGCCATAGCCCGTGTGATTTGTAAATTTGAGAAATTTTGTAATATAAAATAATTTTTTTTAAATTTGCATATTACAAGTATGACAGGTTTTTTTTTTTTTTTTTTTTAAAAAAAAAAACCTCAAAACTTTTGATTTTTGATTTTTTTTTTCTAATTTAAAATATTCAAAAAGTTTATATGAGACATATAAACGCCAGTGATCCGAAACGAATTTTTATGGAAAAAATATTATTGCAGTTTTAAATATTTGCTTGCATTTTTTTTTAACTTTATCTGATAATTTTTTTCTTCAATCGATACAAAAATTAATACGCGCCATGTCATCCCAATAATTAATCTAATTTCCACAGATTATTGCCCTTTAATTCCATATTATCATAAAGAATCGCAATGTTAATGGCGACAAAAATACGCATAATTCATTCGTGTTAAATGATCAAGACGCAATTTACCGAATTATCGATTAATTAAGAAATAATCGTTGCATAAGTTAGAAAAACGGATGTTGAAACTAGTTATTTTTTCAGCAAGGCGATATTTGATGCGAGATTTAATCACAAACCGGATATACTAATATCTTTATTCTTAATAATCCGTGAAATAAAAAATGTTTTATAGGAAAAAAAATTATGCATTTTAGAGAGAAAAAAAATTACAAAATTTTGTGATAATCACAGGAAATCAAAGCGTAATATAATCGTATTTGAATCAAGATTTTCCTCACCAAATCACCAAAGCACAGTTGAGATCAAAAGGAATGGAATAACTTAAAACGTGGTATCTTACAAGGGGGAGTTATTACACCATAATTATTATATCAAATTTAATGTTTTGATGATCAAACTTCTAAGTTTAACTCTATTTGTTTCTCATTTCCATCCATTATTTCAGAAAGAGTAAAATTTTCTATGATAGATAGATCAAGTTTCTAATTCTTCAAATTAGTGCTTCATTAAAATCGTGATTTGTTTCCCTTTCAAAAAAAATCCTTTAACGGTATACTTTTACTTTGTTTTAATCATCAACGAAACCCTTTGATGCGATGAATGTTTTCTAATAGGATTCAAATGCAGTTTCAAATTACAACAATTGCCTGTTTGTCTAATAAACCTTTGTATTTGAATAATTTGTTTAAAAGTCTCCGTGGCTTGGCGGTCTAAATAAAGAAATAACAGATCACAGCGCCACTTACTGCGAAGGTTCGAATTCCGCCCGGCGCCCGGGGATATCCTAGTTTTAGGGATTTTTCAAAAGTCTTCTATGGGCACTCAGTTTCTCCCAACATTCCAAAACTGACTCCTTAAAACATATTGGCGCCACTGTTCTTTAATGTTTTAATAGATCACATTAAATCGCGCACACATATTGTCCACATTATTACGACCTCTGCAACTCTTTGCCATTTAGCTCAGCCCGGGTTCGATCATCCATTACGAGTTATCCTGCTTTAAGTCTGACGAATAGTTTTGTTATTTTACGTCAAAACTTGGCATTTAAATATAAACCGCTAGTGTCAATGAGTAGACCAGCAGGGGTATTATTCAAGTGCAACTTCCGAAGGTTTTTATAAGCCCATAGCATTTTTTTTTTTTTTTTTTTTTTTTTTTTTTTTTTTTTTTGAATTTCCCGATGGCATCAGGTTACAAATGAAGAATTCTTTAACAAGGATTTTTTTTAACAATATTCAATTACATGCCTACATATCTAAGCCATCATCAAAGGTCATCATAGTTTTGAATTGTCGTGATGTGTTCTTGATAAGAAGATAAGAGGGAGGCATTCATCATGCTTTCAGACGATTTATCCGGAAACTGATAAGTACTCTCAACACCAAAGCAGAATCTTATTCAAATGACCAAATCAATACACAAAACCTTGTTAGGGAAACTTCAAATCGGATTAATGCACCTGCTTTTCTCACTTGACCTTTGGGGTCAACCCATGGAATTACCAGGAATAATATGTGCGTGTGCACGGCACGTGGCACTATCGGCAATTTACACTCGCATTTAATTCAATATTTTAATTATTTCCCTTGTTAGTATATTTGCTCAGTGAACCAAATGGATGACCAGGCTATTCATTTTTTTTACATTACAATGCAAACAGCGAGATTAATTCGATTCCTTGACTCAAATGGCGGCTAGTAAAGGCAGTCCGACACTTCATGTTGCAGAGATAAATACAAAAGAAATTAATAGTCTTTAACCCAAAGATAAAAGTGAAAATGAAGAAAAATGGTTAATAAAATTCCTATTTAATGATGTTGACATCGATTAGGTATTTTAATTTCACTTGTGGAAAAGCGGAAAATGGCGATAGGTGGTATATTGTATGAGCCGACGAGCAGAATTGTTGCACAGCAGACGACACAATAGAATTGTTTAATCTGATGATTCAGAAGCAATAGAAAAAGAATGAAAATTTATCGCCAGTAATAAACTCGGCAAATATTTCTGATATACATGTATTTAATTGTTTCCAGTTTTCTAGAAATTAATCATTATACAGTTACATTCTTTTTTATAATTAAACAACAAAGACAAATTTTAGATTCCTATTGCTTTCCTCTGGAATTTATTGACAATGCAATTTAAAAAATAAATATAGCTGTATGTTTGTTTGATTTTCTTTTTTTTTCTTTTTATTTATTTATTTATTTATTTATTTATTTTATTTTTTTTTATTTATTTTATTTTATTTTTTTTGAAACGATATTTTTAAATTCCCGACCTGTCAAATCCATATAATTGTGTAACTGAACTAAAAAATGCATGGTTTTTTTTAGCAGAGACCAACATTCACATGCACAAGTGTATTGGAACCACTGTTTTTAAAACTCGAATTCGGTCTGTAAGCCTCGATGGTCCAGTGGCCTAAAGCGCACGAAAACAACGCCTTTAAACCGCCTAAATTTGAAACCCAATCGGACAGATCCCAGTTTACGAAAGTTTTTTCATTTCTCTTGCCGAAGGATGATGGTTTTCTCCACGCACTCCGGTTTCCTCCACCATGGCATAATTGACCACTTCAATAAAAGTTAAAGAATCTTGACTTTGGCGTAAAACACCATGCTTTACACCACTTTAAAATTCACGGAGGTAACCGTTTTTTTTTAAATGGCATCCACCATATCCAGAACTTGTTCATGACTAGTTGGGGATCGAAACCGCAAAACCCTGACCTACAGATCATGCATTCTATTAACAATCGCCGCAGAAATGGTCAGTTTATCGGGTGAACAAAATTAATCGAATGATTAAATTTTGACAAGACTATTTATTATTTATTTATTCATAATTTATTATTATTGTTATCATCATCATCATCATCATCATCATCATCATCATCATTATTATTATTATTATTATTATTATTATTATTATTATTATTATTATTATTATTATTATTATTATTATTATTTTATTACATGTATTTGAATTCCTCTTTTAATTATCATATTATTAAATTATTTATTTATTTATTTATTTATTTTTATCATTCATTTTTTATTTTTTTTATTTAATTATTTTTATTACCATATTACCATAATTTAACAATGATGAAAAATAGGTTAATATTCTTTAATTCATCATTTTTATATTTTTTGAATAATTCTAGAAATATTGACTCACGGGAAATTATTCACGCGCTTGACAATATATCACCGTCATGTTTAATATTCATTTTATATGCATTAAAGGAATACATAAGCGATAGAAAAAATGCACGTGCGTGCATGTTCAAATATTTAATAAAACAGGTACTTGTTTTCATCCTTTAAAGAATGTTAATAGATCCGTTTTTGCGGGTATATGTACACACGATTCTCGTTTCAAGTGCATGTTTAAATAAAAACTGTTATTTCCCCAATCTGATGTGTTTTAATCTTTTTCAATGTCGGTGTTGATGAAGGAGGTATGACTCATTATCTATACCTTTATAATTAATCAATTTAATAAAGCGATATTTCAACCAACAATTTAATCACATTCTCAATACTCGTGTAATGACTTGAGTCTGAATTCAAAGTTTACCACTCACGGTTATTTCCGGTTTTAGCCCGATACCGTTTTCCTATTCTCCACAGGACTGTTTTTACTCATCACGGACCAATCATGTTATCGCTTTCTAGAAGAACAGAATGACTCAAATGTTTTCAATAGAAGCAATCTAAATTGTCATGATATCATGAACTGGTTGGGGATTTTTATAGTTTTAAAACGATTCTATGCAAAATCCGTCCTTTGTATATGACCGCGTGTCTAAAAGTGATATGAAAACACAACGGATAAAAAGCCATATATCATAATTCTTTATTTTATATCCCAGACATAATTTAGAGTTTTTCGAGATATACGGCCCTGTATCTGATACATTTAAGTAATTGGTCTGCTTTCATTTTTACAGATACATTGAGCTGGTTTGTGAGGTTGTAATAAATAGGACCCTTTTAATAATGATTGAAGTATAGCTTAAGTGTAAGAATGGCTGGCTGCAACAATCAAATAAAAAACTCAAATGACAGAACTTTCATTGACATCAAAAATAACAGAGAGACAATCGGTAATGTAAATGTGATAAATGACTGACTCTACATTCCCTAAATTTTTCGTTAAAACAGAAAAACGCATCTTTAAGTCACGAATCCACTTATCCGAACAATATTGGTAATCGCAAGGGACGTCAGTGACCTCAACATAGTGATTTAATAAGATGTTTCTGAAAAAAGTGTTAGATAGACCGGAACCATAGCTTATATCGATAACTAAATAGCTTACCATCTCCGGATTGATTGAACGGAGCCATTGCTAGTGACGTAAACCAAATAGCTCGCCATCTCTGGTTTGATGAACCAGAAGCAAGGCTTATAATTAAAACAAAATAGCTTACTATCCCCGATTTGAAGAACTAGAACTCTAGCTTAAATGTGTACCAAAAAGTTTACCATCTCCGGTTTGATGGACCGGAACCATTGCTAATAATGTAAACCAAATAGCCTATCATCTCTGGTTTGATAAACCAAAAAACAGCTTATAATGTTAGCCAAAAAGCAAACACTCCCCAATTGTAAACAAAATTCAAAGCTATCAATGTAAACCAAATAACTGACAATTTTTCGTTTGATGGACCAGAACCACAGCTTAAATGTAAACCAAATGGCTTACAATTCCTGGTTTGATGGATAAGAACAATAACTAATAATGTAAACCAAATAGCTTTCAATTCCTGGTTGGATTCATCCGAACCATAGCTAATAAAGTTAACCAAAAATTTTACCATCTCTGGTTTAGTGAACCAAAGCTATAGATTACAATGTGAACCAAATAGCTAAGCATACATCAATTTTCAGAAATGAACAAGGTTATATTTTTTTACAGTTCACTCTCGAATGAAATTATTTATATTTTTCTGAGGCTTAGATTTAAGCAGAAAAAGTTCTTGGTTCATCGAAATTTTAAAAAAAAACTTATTTCGGAAATATTTGTTTTAAATCTGTGCATTACGATTTTATCACATAGTAATAATTAGTTTAAGTACTTAAAAACTAGATGAACTCTTGTTTTTACACGTTTGTTAAGTTTAGTTTCGTAAGTTTAGTTTCGTAATTAAAAGTATTCTGACTCATCGGTAATAAATCATTTTCAATTTCCTATTTTAATGCCTAAAGGAGCAGTAATGTTATATTACAAAGATTATACTCAAATCTTACAATTTATTGAGAAATCGAAAGTTTCCGTACCCAAATGTATATAAAAATGACATATTCGCTGAAAGTTACTTAACAACAAGGGGTTGTCGTAGAGTTACAGAGTTACATTACTAACACTTTTTTTTTTTTTTTTTAATATATATATATATAGTTTAGTTTCAGCAATATTTTATAAGAAAAAACAGAATATTGGAATTACATTGAGATAGTTTTTAGAAAATTAGGATCCTGGAACAAGAGTAAAACTCTTATATGAACCAGTTTCCTGAACGTCTATAATATTACAATTTAGACAACAAGACACTTAATACAGCATACAATTAATTACAGCTTTCAGTAGTACATTACGAATGAGAGAGAGAGAGAGAAAGAGAGAGAGAGAGAGAGAGAGAGAGAGAGGGGCATACATAAAAACAATAGAATAGAAAAATCTTTGTCTTTAAATCGACATACGACTATAAAAGAATTAACATTTCTAATTAAGTGCTCAATTAAGATTCAGTATGTTGTAACGCTGTTTTTTTTTTTTTTTTTTTTTTTTTGGTTTTTTTTAAATATATGTTTTGTTACAATTATCAAGCGGCTATTACCGACACTATATATTTTAGGCGGGAAAACATGGCATTACGATTGAAAAATCACCATAGCGACCAGATGTAATTGATTTTTCATCCATTTGGTTCTATGGTTTTAATTTTTATTCTGTTTGATTATACAAGTTTTGCATAGAATTTGATTTTTTTATATAGTAAAAATGTTGACTTTTTGGTTAAAAAAATCGATTTTAATCAAAAATTGTTGTTTGAAACTCCATTTTATTTATTTATCAATATCATTTTTAATTAACTTATTATTTTCATTAAATATTTTTTTTTAATTTTAATTTTTTTTAAATAAAACCGTAATCAGAAATTCTTTACACCTTATTTTCACATGGTACTTCAAACTAATTAAATTTTAAATTAGAACTGATAAAAAAATTTAATTAGTAATCTGCATAATATTTTAAGTTCATTTTCAAATTTTTTTAAATTACCGTATATTACACAGCTTCGGTGGCTCATTGGTACAGCATTCGATTGGAAAGCGGGAGGTAAGGAGATTCAAACTCCAACCGGGCTATCCACTTGAAATTTTTCGCCTGAGACTCTGCATTAGGGTGTTCGAGTAAAGACTGGGTTATTCGGTGCCAGAAAATGCGACATGGGAGTGGTATTCTTGTCTGTCGAATACTGACTCGTATGGTGGCTTATTTCTGACATCGCCATAATTTTAGTCGACATAAAATTATCTCAACATGTCGACTTAATATCTTGACAAGTCAAGATATTATCATGGAAAGTTGTGATACAAAATAAAAAGTTGAAATATATAACACGACATGTCGCGATACTTATGTTGACCAGTCGTGATAATTATCTTGATATCGCGACTTATTTTTTGTAACTTCTGGAACACAAGTATCGCGGCATGTCGTGTTAAATATCTCAACTTTTAAGTTTGGTATCACAACTTTTCATGATATTATCTCGACTTGTCAAGATAATTACTCAACATGTCGAGATAATTTTATGTCAACTGTAATTATGTCGATGTCAGTAGACTTGCTACGTTAATACCTAACCAAAAAGTCGCTCAGGGCCATAATAATACACGCTAACGCATACACTAACTTGTTCTTTAATTAACCGTTTGTGCATTTTTCTGTAATACCTGGAACAGTCAAGAAACACAACAAAAGCAGTTGTAATTTTGTCTTGTAATATCTAGAAAAGTTAGGGGTCACGCAATACCTGATTTTGATTTTGTGTTTCAATATCAAGCAAGAACAGTCTAGAAACACGCAATAATTAGCCGCTATTTTTTCTTAAATTATCTAGAACAGTCAGAGAACACGTCACAATTAGCTGTAAATATTTGTCTTGTAATATCTAGATCAGTCAAAGAACACGCAAGTACTAGCCGCAATTTTGTTTTTTTTTATGTCTGGATCGGTAAGGGAACACTTTCTAATTAGCTTTATATTTGTTTTGTTTCATCTAGAACAGGTCGAGAACACGCCATAACAGGCCTTAAATTTGTCTGGATCGGTTAGGGAACACGTCACAATTATCTGTTTATTTGTCTTCCAGTATCTAGATCAGTCAAGAAACACGCCATGACAGGTCGCTATTTTATGTTTATTATGTCTGGATCGGTCAGGGAACACGTTACAAATAGCTTTATATTTGTCTTGTTTTATCTGTAACACTCAAGAAACACCATAACAGACAATAATTTTACCGTTTTATGTCTGGAACGGTTTGGGAAGCTTCATTTGTCGTGTAATATCTATAGAACAGTCAGGAAACACGCCATGACTGGCCATATTTTTGTTTTTATGTCTAGAACGGTTGGGGAACACGTCCCAGTTAGCTATATATTTGTTCTGTAATATATACAACAGCCAAGAAACATGCCATAAATTTGTCTTTTTATGTCTAGAACGGTTAGGGAACACGTTAAAATTACCTTTATATTCGTCTTGTTTTATTTAGAACAGCTGTCGAGAAACGCACCATAACAGGTCATAATTTTGTCTTAATGTCTGGAACGGTTAGGGAACACGTCACATTTGGCTGTATATATTTGTCTTGTTATATCAAGAACAGTCGAGAACATGCCATAACAAGCCATAAATTTGTCTTTTTTGTCTAGAACGGTTAGTAACACGTCACATTTGGCTGCATAAATCTGTCTTGTTATATCTAGAATGTCGAGAACACACAATAACAGGCCATAGATTTGTCTTTTAATGTCTAGAACGGTTAGGGAACACGTTACAATTAGCTTTATATCTGCCCTGGAATATCTAAAACAGTCGAGAAACACTTCTTAACATGCCATGATTTTGTCCTGTCATCGTCTGTTCCAGTCAGTTATTTTTGCCTTATTTTTCTACATTTGTTCTAAAAACAATCGATAAAGAAAAAAATGTCAATATTAATTATATCTACATATACCAGTGGGTAGATAAACACCGTTTTCCTGTAAGCAGACTAATTTACTAGCATTAAACAAATCAATAAGTTATGATTTATATACAAAAATTACCGCAAATAATCTAAAAATTCGTGTCGAGAAGTGATAAAGGGTCACATTTTAACATGTTACTTGAATGCTTTGAGTCGTGCTTAATTTGCTTACAAAATCTCGTGTAGAAGATTCAATATGAGATACAAATGTTAACCTAGCTTAAGAAGACTGATTGACATCCATTGGAAATGGCTCCGTTGGACCGGAAACGCTGAACCGGAAGTGCAAATATAAAATTGCTAAAGAAAATACCAGGCTAACCTTTGATCACTTCTGACACAAGTGATATATTTGACAAGTTTATCCATTCATTTAAAGTAAATGAGAAACATGATAGGTTAAGCTACAATAATTCTGCGCATTTTGATCATGTGTATATTTTACCAATACAATTTACATGCTGCACGCTCTCACATGATCAATACATATCACCGGTATTAAGTATGTTTCTAAAAATAGAACACAAATCGCAATGAATTATGGGTAAGAAAATGCAGTGCCATTTCAAAAGAATATAGATTGTCATTCTTTACATTTTTATGAAAGTCATGTGATTATTCACAGCAACATTATGTTATGTACGCTTCTTATGTGTTTATGCGAACGTTACGATATCTTTATTGGTAAAGTTATCAATGCCCCTCCCCCCCCCCCCATTTTTTTATTTTGTTGTTGGAAGGGACATGATTCAATGGAAAAGACTACTCTCTTGTCAAGCACTTTCTTCGCATATAAAAATTTTTATCGTAGGTCTTCTTAAAAAATCAGTGCTTCGTACAAATTTTTTGGCACTTCCTCTGTAATGTTGTGACGTAATTTAGATATTCTTAACTAGGAATTTAAAAAAAAAGTATTCAATCAATTTTATCAATCAATTAATCAATAAGTATTTAAATCAATCAATTAATTCATTTATCAATCAATCAAACAGTATTTAAATCTATCAATCAATCAGTATTTTAATCAATCAATCACTCAACCAAACATTAAATCACAAATTCAATCAATCAGTAATTCAATCGACCAATCAATAAGTAGTTCAATCAATTAACCAACCAATCAATCAATCAACCAGTCTGTTATCTGGCCTGGTGGCTTTTCATAGTCTTTGTAAGCATTGTTTCATGCTATCTAGTGTTACTTTTTGAATTTTTATGAAATAATACAATTCAATACAATACAATTCAAAAGTATCACATGAGATGTCTATAGCAGGAATAAAGATCGTCTATAGCATTTTGACAATGATATCGAAGTCAAGATGTTTTGTAATCTCTCAAATTAAAATTTGTGACAAAGCCTTAAAAGTTCTTCAAATGAAGCTTTTTTCATTGTTGCTGTTGCGGACGTTGTTTTTGTTGTTGTATGATACATATTAATTAGTTTCATAATTTTTGCTTCCTTTGTTATTGTTTGTTAAGGTTTCATTGATGTTTGTTTTTTTTTTATTTGTTATGCTTCATCAATACGTATTGTGTTTTGTCCGGTAGATGTTCTCTCTGACACATTTCCTCCTTTACAATTATTTCCTACTCATGAAAATGTACTGCTTGAACTCTCTAGAAAGAAGGTTTATTTTTGTTATAAAAAGACTTGTATAAATGTATAAAAGGGTCACCTTTCGAACTGAAACGAATGAACCTTATTTTCTCGTTTAATACAATATTTATTTATTTATTTATTTATTTATTTATTTATTTATTTATTTTATTATTTTTATTATTATTATTATTATTATCATCATCATTATTATTATTATTATCATCATCATCATCATCATTATTGTTTTTATGATTATTATTATTATTATCATTATTATTATTATTATTATTATTATTATTATTATTATTATTATTATTATTATTATTATTATTATTAATATTTTAAGAAACTTTAGCACCGATCTGAATAAACAGGCTTTACACAACACTGAATACTTTAAAAGTTTTTTTTTCACTGTACTTTGTTGCAAAAGCCAACAAATCCAAAATGCGATACAACGCAAATTAATAGTAAAAACAACCAATGAAATCAAGGCAAGAAAAACCAAACACATAATTAGACTACTTATTATTTAATCCTAAAATCCTTTGGCACTGCAGATGATATCCGATGGTGAGGTTGACATGGGGGGGGGGGGGGGGGGGGCTCAACCATACTACACATACCAAGTAGTCGATAAAGTATGTGCTAATTTGAAGTGACTCCTTTACATTGACGAGATATAGGTGGTCGAATGGTACAAAGCGCACGTTGACGGATCAAAATACCTCTCACCGCATCGGTTCGAATCTCACACGGGCATGTCTTTTTGTGTGAAAAAGTTTATCATTTGGCTTGCCGAATTTATTTATTTATCTATCTATTCATTTATTATTTTGGCTTAAAAATTGGAAGGAAAAGAGTGATACGTTTAGTTGGTTGCAATCGAATTTTTGGGTTTTTCTATTTATTACTTTTTAGTGTTTCATGAATTTCTTATCGTTATTATGGAGAGAGAGAGAGAGAGAGAGAGAGAGAGAGAGAGAGAGAGAGAGAGAGAGAGAGAGAGAGAGAGAGAGAGAGAGAGAGAGAGTGTGTGTGTGTGGGGGGGGGAATCTAAATAAATCATTATTTTAAAAGAGCCCCAGATATATTTGTATGACAAGATTTAATTGTTATTTGTGTAAAAGACATAATGCTTTAATATATATGTGTAACAAGTGTGTGTGTGTGTGTGGGGGGGGGGGTTAAAATAAAATATGATTTATTTGCCTACCAGCATATCCTCATATGCGGGAGAAAAAAATCGGATGTGAATTGCCCATGTGGTTATTTTTATGCACAGACCGTCTGTAAACAATTATTCATGACAAATATATCGTTCAACGTACTAGATGGTTCAAAGGATGGGCGTCCGCCGCGAGAGCGTGGGTCGTGGGTTCGAACTCATTCTGGGTAAGAAATACAGTTGCTTACCATATAATCTTCGCTTTAATTGCAGAAATTCATCTTGTTTGCTGAGAACTCAAAATTAAAAGGACAGACTATTGACTAGTCCACCCGTTGCGAGGGACTCTGCGTTTCTGTGATTGAGCTCCTTACCAAAAATTCGCCCCTAGGGTGTACAAGACGGACCATAATACACAATACCACACGAATACATACAATTGTTCTTAAATCGATTCTTATGGGATAAATAAACTGTCTATTGTAGTGGGTTGATGAAAAATTTGCTGATTAGAAGTTAAAACAACACCACAACAAACCGAAAACAGGTTGTTTAAGGCAAAGCCAAAAGTGTAACCCCATAGCTCGAGTGAATTGCAGAAGTACATGCGGTAAATTTCCTACTTTTCAACCAAAATGAAATGATTTTTTGATAATAAAAATGCAAACCAACAAAACGAACTTCATGAGATTAGTTGGTTGATAGTAATATTGTTTTACGTAGCATCAGGCATTTTTTAGTTTTTCGTGACCAGAAATTGGTCTCTCTCTCTCTCTCTCCTCTCTCTCTCTCTCTCTCTCTCTCTCTCTCTCTCTCCTCTTGACGTAGGGCTAAACTGGTTGGCTTGGTAACAAAATAATGGGCTAAATTCGACGCGTGAGTTTTTACAAATATTGGAGATTGAACAATATTCTCCGACAACAGTTGTACACGTCCTAATGAAAATTAAGTGTCACCAAATATTAAAGGGTTTTCAGATTGTGGTTTCATCTTGAAATAACCAAACAAATAGCTTTAAAAGCATAAACAAAGAATTGTGTTACACTACAGAGAAGAAACGCAATCCTTTGATATTAAAAAAGCTTTGAAATCAATCTGAAATAAAGCATTCTTTATGAAAAAATAAATTTATTATAAATGTCCCTTTAAAGAAATTAGAAAGCCACGCGTCACATGTGAATGAAGAAATTCCGACGGAGAACACGATACTGAAATTCCATCCCATTGTTGATTAGCAGCCTGGGGTAATTAGAAGAGATTGTTTGATGGCGAAAAATAATTCATTCTCCCACATGACGGGCTCCAATTAAATAGATTAATGAAGATTTTCCCCGATGGCTTCATTCAATGCAATAACTCTTTTTTCACGGCTACAGATTCAAATTGTCTTTTTGTTCTTTTTGAACCGCTTTAAATAGGTTAGTTAAAGAAAAACCCTAATCATGCTTTGTCTAGAAACAAAAGCCGGCCATCTTGAAATTGACATTACTAATGATTTTGCAGATTTTAAAATGAGAAACGTCATTTTTCATGATTCCAGGTCGTCAGTGATTGATCAATCATTTTTGGAAATGGGGTGGAAAATTTAACGAAAAGTGACAAAATTATGGTGATAACTCACAAGTGAATGAGCGATTTTCTATTTAAATAAACATCGCATGGTTTCACATTAATAAAATGAAATCACAAATCTCAATATTGGATTCTGATTTTTAGGAAAAGAATGAATTAATGAGTTGATATTTGTCTTAATTTCTGCTATCCGATCCGGAGATATGGATATTCCTGAAGATAAATATGCCATATTCCTAGATTAAATATATAATTTAATCACGTTTTTAAGACATAAAATGATATTTTTTATATAAACTGGCGATGTAAATAATGATTTCTAGATGGTATACAGAGATATATGATTTACAAAACTCTCATTATAATAGATACGCGTCTCTTTAATTATCATCATTCAATCAAAGAATTTCTTCCCAACGTTTATTTTGTACGATTTAAAAAATATTCAATATTTCGATTAAAAATGGAAAAATCTAGTCCTGAAAAACTAAAAACTAAACAACACAACAACAACAATAATAATAATAATAATGATAATAATAAAAAAATAATGATGATTATAATGATGATGTTGATACAAATAGCAATTCTGATTTTTTTCTGAGTTTTTATCTCAAAACAAAAAAGAAAGTAATAACAATAATAATAATAATAATAATAATAATAATAATAATAATAATAATAATAATAATAATAATAATAATAATAATAATAATAACAATAATAATAAATAATAATAATAAAAATAATGATAATGATGATGTTGATACAAATAGCAATTCTGATTTTTTTCTGAGTTTTTATCTCAAAACAAAAAAGAAAGTATTTTTAATTAACAAATGATCCAATTTAAAGAGGTATTTATAAACCATTGTCTGTAAAATAAATTGGATGGTTGGGACTTTTTTCTTGTACTTTAACCACACGAGCAGATATTTATTCCAGTACCCGTCTACATTTGAGGATTTGTAGTAATACACATGTATTTGTCACAGTATATCTTCGCTGTCTCGTCTTTGGCTGTTTTATCATTAACTTGTATTGTTTCTTGTTCTTGGTTGTGTTGGCTGTTACCAAGTACAATCAAACAGGTGTTACAAGCAACCTCTATTTAAGAAACACTTGGTCAATTGTAATTCATCAATTTTTTTTTTTTTTTTTTTTGTTATTATCATCATCCTCATTATAATTATTATTATTATTATTATTATATTTTAAAAAAATTTTTACTAGCATTAAAAGTTGTTTTGTGTTTTCTTTAAGCTCGTAATTGACCAGTCTTACAGCCTCATTGTGAATCCCATTTGGGCTTGCTATAGTGTAAGAGATTTTGCTAGATCGCTTGCCGAAGTTGAGTGGTTTTCTCAGATACTCTGGTTTTCTTCACTATTCCACATTTGAATGTCTCGATATGTAAGTGAAAGAATATCGACTGGGACGTTCAACGCCATTTATCCATTCATCCATCCATCGGCAAGACTTCCTTTTGTACCCCCAACTCATTAAATTCTATGTAAATTTTTTTAAAAATTTATTTTTCTTAGAAATGTGCAAAATGGCTTGATTTTATCATTTTAGGCCATTTCACTAAAAATTAAAATTTTAGTGGAGGGTACAAAAGGAAGTCTTTCCCATCCATCCATCAATCTACCCGTCCAATAAACTTTGATACTATACATACATGCGCATTCAGTGTAGAAATCATTTTAATATGAAAATTCTGTCTCTCATAGGTGTCATATTTTATTCAAGACCATGTCAATATTATAACTAATTTGTAGTTTTTTCTTTCAACCTGTGTTTGTGCTATTTGTCTTTTAGCCGTTTTTGTAATCAACTTGTATTGTGTCGTTTTTTTTTTTTTTTTTTTTTTTTTTTTTTTTTTTTTTTTTTTTTTTTTTTTTGGTTGCATTGGTTGTTATCTACGGAAGCGTATTGCTGCCAACTAAAAAAAAATATTAAGTCGTACGTACGACTTAATATTTTTTTTAGTTGGCAGCAATACGCTTCCGTAGTTATCAAATCGCGTTGTTAGTTACAAATTTCTTTTTTCTAATTTTGTTAACAAATTGTCAAAATGCGTTGTCTGGAAATTTAAGATGCTTTATCAATGGAGGCGTTAATTTTTTTTCTAATATGATTGAAACAAATTTTTCCATATGACCATTTCTATTTTCCTGTACAGGTAGACATCTTCCGGTACATATGTACTTAAACATTTAAATTCTAGGATAAAAAAATAATTTAATCATGTTTTCTTGTCATGAAATGATACGTTCTTATATATTAAATAATATAAAAAATGATTTAAAGACGGATTACAGAGTTATAAATTACAGAATACTGTAAAACTGTAAATTATAGACGTGTGGGCCTTTAATTATCATCATTTGAACGTTTGTGTATATATATATATATATATATATATATATATATATATATATATATATATATATATATATATATATATATATATATATATAATGACAACATTTTTTTTATCATTTGTTTCAGAAGAACTTAATGTGAAATAAGTAGATTGCTTTGGGCTTCCCTAAAAGTACTAAAAGTACTGAAGGTCAATGTAACGAAGTTGTTACTTGGAAACCTTCGAAACCCATGTGACAAAAACTCATCGCAAAATAGGGAGATGAGTTTGGGATTTTTTAAGGTACCGAAGGCCAATGGGGCCGATTGTTGAAGGTGGAATCCTTCGAAACCCAAGTGACAACAACTGATCGCAAAATAAGTAGATAGGTGTTGACTTCCTAAAAAGTACTGAAGACCAGTTTGGCCGATTGTTGAAGGCGGAAACTTTCGAAACCCAAGTTACAAAAATTGATCGCACAATAGGGAGATTGGTTTGGGCTTCCCTAAAAGTACTAAAGGGCACTGTGGCAGATTTGGTTAGACCAAAAAGGTCTCAACTGTTTTTTAAACCGCCAAAGACCATCAGTCCGAAATAAGACGGTGAGGAAATTTGTTGTTAGGTAACCATCTTTGTTTTTTGTGATCTTTTTGTAGCTTTGATGTTCTAAAAACATAAGTTTAATTTTACTCCTATAAAAAAGTTCTTTTCATGATCCCCAAAGTCGCACTGAGGGAGATGTAATTAATTGTATTTTACAATTTCAACCAAACAAAATGCATTTCTAACAAATGAGATTTATTGATTTAATTGGTGATTAACGTCCAAATCAAGAATATTTCACTTATATCGAGACGTCACCTGTTATAGGTGAAGTGTCAGAAATTTTTACCTTTGCAATGCGCTAAGGGCAATGTGCAGGGAGGGTTGTCCTGACACGGGTTAAAAGGTGTCCTCCAAAGGACCCCTTGACTTCCATTTCTAAATGCCGAGTGCTTGACAGAAGAACAGTCACTTCCAATTTCCTTGGTCAGACCCGGCCGGGGATCTAACCCGCGACATACAACGTACAAAACAAGTACTCTACCAACTGAGCTACCATAGTAGTTGACAACTAAGGATTTAACGAGAGAAGTTCCCCGCAACAGCTAGACTGCCCCTCTGTCTATGGTAGCGAGACTGTCCCTCTGTCTATAGCAGCTAGACTGTCCATCTGTCTATGGCAGCTAGACTGTCCCTCCTTCTATGGCAGCTAGACTGTCCCTCTGTCTATAGCAGCTAGACTGCCCCCGTCTATGCTAGCTAGACTGCTCCTTTGTCTATAGCAGCTAGACAGTCCCTCTGTCTATAGCAGCTATATTGTCCCTCTGTCTATGGCAGCTAGACTGCCCCTCTGTCTATGGCAGCTAGACTGCCCTCTGTCTATGCTAGCTAGACTTCTCCTTTGTTTATAGCAGCTAGACAGTCCCTCTGTCTATAGCAGCTAGACCCCCCCCCCCGTCTATGCTAGCTTGACTGCTCCTTGGTCTATGGCAGCTAGACAGTCCCTCTGTGTATGGCGGCAAGACAGTCCCTCTGTCTATAGCAGCTAGACTGTCCCTCCGTCTATGGCAGCTAGACTGCCCCTCTGTCTTTGGCAGCTAGACTGCTCCTCTGTCTGTGGCAGCTAGACTGCTCCTCTGTCTGTGGCAGCTAGACTGCCCCTCTGTCTATGGCAGCTAGACTGCCCCCTCCGTCTATGGCAGCTAGACTGCCCCTCTGTCTTGGCAGCTAGACTGCTCCTCTGTCTGTGGCAGCTAGACTGCTCCTCTGTCTGTGGCAGCTAGACAGTCCCTCTGTCTATAGCAGCTATATTGTCCCTCTGTCTATGGCAGCTAGACTGCCCCTCTGTCTATGGCAGCTAGACTGCCCTCTGTCTATGCTAGCTAGACTTCTCCTTTGTTTATAGCAGCTAGACAGTCCCTCTGTCTATAGCAGCTAGACCCCCCCCCCGTCTATGCTAGCTTGACTGCTCCTTGGTCTATGGCAGCTAGACAGTCCCTCTGTGTATGGCGGCAAGACAGTCCCTCTGTCTATAGCAGCTAGACTGTCCCTCCGTCTATGGCAGCTAGACTGCCCCTCTGTCTTGGCAGCTAGACTGCTCCTCTGTCTGTGGCAGCTAGACTGCTCCTCTGTCTGTGGCAGCTAGACTGCCCCTCTGTCTATGGCAGCTAGACTGCCCCCTCCGTCTATGCTAGCTAGACTGCTCCTCTGTCTGTGGCAGCTAGAAAGTCCCTGTGTCTATAGCAGCTATACTGTCCCTCTCTCTATTGCAGCTAGACTACCCCTCTGTCTATGGCAGCTAGACTGCCCCCGTCTATGCTAGCTAGACTGCTCCTTTGTCTATGGCAGTTAGACAGTCCCTCTGTCTATAGCAGCTATACTGTCCCTCTGTCTATGGCAGCTAGACAGTCCCTCTGTCTATAGCAGCTAGACTGCCCCCCCGTCTATGCTAGCCAGACTGCTCCTTTGTCTTTGGCAGCTAGACAGTCCCCCTGTCTATAGCAGTTAGACTGCCCCCTTCTATGCTAGCTAGACTGCTCCTTTGTCTATGACAGCTAGACAGTCCCTCTATCTATAGCAGCTAGACTGTCCCCTCCGTCTATGGCAGCTAGACTGCCCTCTGTCTATGGCAGCTAGACTGCTCCTCTGTCTGTTGCAGCTAGAATGCTCCTCTGACTATGACAGCTAGACTGCCCCTCTGTCTGTGGCAGCTAGACTGCTCCTCTGACTGTGGCAGCTAGACTGTCCCTCTGTCTATGACAGCTAGAATGCCCCTCTGTCTATGGCAGCTAGACTGCCCCCCTCCCGTCTGTGCTAGCTAGACAGTCCCTCTATCTATAGCAGCTAGACTGTCCCCTCCGTCTATGGCAGCTAGACTGCCCTCTGTCTATGGCAGCTAGACTGCTCCTCTGTCTGTTGCAGCTAGAATGCTCCTCTGACTATGACAGCTAGACTGCCCCTCTGTCTGTGGCAGCTAGACTGCTCCTCTGACTGTGGCAGCTAGACTGTCCCTCTGTCTATGACAGCTAGAATGCCCCTCTGTCTATGGCAGCTAGACTGCCCCCCTCCCGTCTGTGCTAGCTAGACTGCTCCTTTGTCTATAGCGGCTAGACTGCCCTCTGTCTATGTCAGCTAGACTGTCCCTCCGTCTATGGCAGCTAGACTGTCCCTCTGTCTATAGCAGCTAGACTGTCCCTCTGTCTATGGCAGCTAGACTGTCCCTGCATCTATGGAGCTAGACTTCTCCTCTGTCTATGGCAGCTAGACTGTCCCTCCGTCTATGGCAGCTAGACTGTCCTTCGTCTATGGCAGCTCGACTGCTCCCCTTTCTTTGGCAGCTATACTGTCCCCCGTCTATGCTAGCTAGACTGCTCCTTTGTCTATGGCAGCAAGACTTTTCCAATATTTTTGGAACAATACCAGCTGGTTACCATGTCCTACCTTTAAATTGTTCTTTTACATAGAAACTTAAAGCAATTCATGACAAATGCGCTCGATTTGTCCCCTATTTCAAAGGGAAATTTGTCTGACCGTTGCTTTTAGCGCTTTCAGTGCGGTACTTATTCTATCGTTATTCATAACACGAAAATAGCTTTACCATTTATCATTTATTCTAGAAAAGGTTTTCTTCAAACTCATCGGGACCTCGGTGGCCGAGTGGTCTTAAGCGCGCGCCTACGGATTACAGTGCCTCTCACCGCCTGGGTTTGAATCCCAATCGGGACAGATCCTAGTGCGAGAAAGTTTGTCAGTTCGCATGCCGAAGGTCGATGGTTTCCTCCACCATCCCAGAACTGACCGCCTCGAAATAAGTGAAAGAATCTTGACTGGGGCGTAAAACACCATTACTCCACTCCACTCCACTCTTCAAACTCATCGTTCAAAAATGTCAAGCCTCATGATGATGTCATGGCGTGCAAAATATCAAAATTCAATTCACGAGAATAGCTTTACCATTCACAGCATTTTCTAGGAAAAGTTTCGTCTAACTCATCGTTCAGAAATGGCAAGCCTTATGATGTCATGACGTGCAGAAACCAACTCCGTAAATATCAAAATTCAATTCACGAGAAAAGTTTATTTAAAATTCTCTCTATTTTACTGAATGAAGAGCTTCGTATAATCCACTAGTTACCACAACCATCATGACACGTAATACCAAAATTCGAAAAGAATACGCAGAACCAATTAACATGTAAATCTCTCTTAGATTAGGAGAAACACGGAAACATCTTCTCTGATATAACAAACAGAAAAAAAATCTAAAAAAGGGTTAAACGTTAATGCAGTGACTCATGTATTTGTTACTCTATAACGCGAATTTTTGAACGATGACAACTTGTTGCATGTTGATTGGCTGATTAAGTTTTTTTTCTTTTTTCTTTTTTTTCGTTGTGAATCGTGCCTAGAATTCTTAATTTCAAAACGATAAACATGCCCAATTTGTTTCGAAGCAGCCTTAATGCTTTGTCAATTATTGAACATTGCACACGCGCTGCACTACATTCAACAGCGCATTTACATTGATTGGAATAAAAGGGGTTAATAGTTCATACTTGTTAACAAGTGTATTGGTTCTCTCAATACAAACTAATTTTTCTATCAATCAAAAACGACAGCAAGGATTATCAACTTATTTCCAATATAGGCCCAAAAGCGCTATAGTAGCAAGCCTGAAACTGCATATTGCATCAATGTAACAGGCTTATTCATTTTAAAGAATAGAAAAAAATGTAACGCGATGATAGATGATTTGTCCGCTGGGGGTTTAACCTAAAATAACACTAATTGTATTAGTAGGGAATATATGCATCCATTTCATCTTATGATCAAAGGTCAAATATTGCTTGAAGCCATGTAGTGTTATATTAATTTATTAAATCTGGTGTCGTAATTATCTTAATTTGAGTCGAAGATCTTTAAAATGTTTGATATAACTTATAAGTGCTGTTGTAATTGCAGTATTTTGTTGTCAATAAACTGGTGTCGAATTATTATCTTAAAATGTTTCCAAGAAATATGGTTTTAATAACCGACGTCAAACTGATTATTTGGAAATTTAACAAGGAAAAGAATGAATATTTGGTATAAGAGAGAGAGAGAGAGAGAGAGAGAAAGAGAGAGAGAGAGAGAGAGAGAGAGGTTACGCAGAGTTACGAAGAGAAAGAGAGATGGTGTGTTACGCTCAGAGAGTTACGGAGAGAGAGAGAGAGAGAGAGAGAGAGAGAGAGAGAGAGAGAGAGAGAGAGAGAGAGTAACGGAATGTTTTGACTTTGCAGCAATCTTAACAAACCATAATTTAATGCACTTTAAATTAAGTTGAGGTCTTCTACTTCTTTTTCTTTTTCTTCTTATTTTTATTATCATCATCATCGTTGTTGTTGCTGCTGTTGTTTTTATGTGTTTTTAATTTTGTTTTGTGTAAGTTCGCAATTTTGTAAGTTGATAAATCTATTTTAAGATAATATTATAATGGCAAAGAATAACGCCGCTTTTCACAGTGCTTTTGCAGGGCGTGTTTGACCGCTCTTCACAGTAATGTCACAGTGGTTCGGTAGGGCGTGTTTGACCGCTTTTACACAGTGATTCGGTAGGGCGTGTTTGACCGCTTTTACACAGTGGTTCGGTAGGGCGTGTTTGACCGCTTTTCAGAGTATTGTCGCAGTGGTTCGGTAGGGCGTGTTTGACCGCTTTTCACAGTAATGTCACAGTGGTTCGGTAGGGCGTGTTTGACCGCTTTTACACAGTGGTTCGGTAGGGCGTGTTTGACCGCTTTTACACAGTGGTTCGGTAGGGCGTGTTTGACCGCTTTTCAGAGTAATGTCGCAGCGGTTCGGTAGGGCGTGTTTGACCGCTTTTACACAGTGGTTCGGTAGGGCGTGTTTGACCGCTTTTACACAGTGGTTCGGTAGGGCGTGTTTGACCGCTTTTCCGAGTAATGTCGCAGTGGTTCGGTAGGGCGTGTTTGACCGCTTTTCAGAGTAATGTCGCAGTGGTTCGGTAGGGCGTGTTTGACCGCTTTTACACAGTGGTTCGGTAGGGCGTGTTTGACCGCTTTTCAGAGTAATGTCGCAGTGGTTCGGTAGGGCGTGTTTGAGCACTTTTCAGAGTAATGTCGCAGTGGTTCGGTAGGGCGTGTTTGACCGCTTTTAACAGTAATGTTACAGTGGTTCGGTAGGGCGTGTTTGATCGCTTTTAACAGTAACGTCGCAGTGGTTGGGTAGGGCGTTTTTGGCCGCTTTTAACAGTAATGTCGCAGTGGTTCCGTAGGGCATGTTTGACCGCTTTTCACAGTAATGTGGCAGTTGTTCCGTAGATCTATTTTGAAGCTCTGTGCTATTTTCGTTTTTTTTTATAAAGGTTCAAATCGAAAACTTCTGTAAAAAAAGAAAGAGAACACTGAATTGTTCGAATTCGACACTGGTACTGGCAACCTGCAGAATTTTGACAAACCCCTTTTTACTAGATAATCTTAAGTGTAATATTCGAATTAAATTTTAATATAAAATCTTTTAAACATCTGACATGACATTAGACGATCATCATGGGGGTCTACTAAATTACGGTTACTACAAATGTATAAAACGCAGTTTAAAGAATTACCAAAGCTAAATGAAGGTAGCAATCATAAGCAAAAAGAAACTAGAGAGACTAATTAACGCTACATAGCCATTGTGGCTGTCCTGTATCGTCAATTTTGTCAAATATTTAACATTGTGCTTAAATTTGAATTTAAATTTCTGAAGACCCAAAGTTATTTCTGAAACACTTTGTAAAAAACATATTTTAAATGGAAGATTCTTCATGTTCAAAAAGGTCCCGCTTCATAAGTACAACCACACAAATTGTATCTGCAATAGAAAGGAATACTTCTTTGCTTCTCTATCCGCATAAAGAAAATTTACATTGACTCGGAACAAACTTCAAAAAGACATAAAAATTCAGATATGTATGGCAGGCAAAATGCACAGTAATTCGTAAAACCTATTTTTTACGCCGTAAAACCCGGTTTTGCGATAGGCGATTGTAAAATCCACTTAATCCACTTTTACGGTTGTAAAACAAAGTTATACGATTTTTTGTGCATTATGCGTCATTAAACTAGTATTTACGACGTAATTGTATGTTTTGCGACCCTAAAAGCAATTTTTGCGAACAATTGCACATTTTCAAATTTTTGTGCTGTAAAACTGACTTTAACGTATCAAAAAATCAGACAAATATACGTGCGCATGTTAGTAATAGTTATTTTAACGGACAATGGGATTACATTTGGTAAGTTTTGTCTCGGAAAATGTTACCAAAGATGGAACGGGTTAAATGGAAATCGAATTCATCTTAATGAGTGAAATAGTTTTCATTCTTTTATTATCAGTGAAATATTGTTAATCAAAAAGATTAGTAGGATTAATTAATATACGTTTAGGCATTTAATGAACCGATCTAGTGACTTTCAACAATATTGTTTTCATTTGCGGATTCATTTCCGGTTCGAACAAACTAATCTCGATTGCAAAGCATTTCCGTTTGACACAAGTAATCTCGATGACAAAGTGCATCTTTTGAATCGCTGTCAGATTATGAAATAAATTTCCGTTTACCCTTTAATCATCAAATTTAAAAAGCCATTTTTGTCTTTTAATAACACATTTCCTGAAACCAGTCAAAATATCGTCAACATGGCTTAATTAAAATAATCGTGCACTTGTTTAACTAAAAGCTCAATAAACATGGCTTGTTTCAACATGCCGTTAAGATAGTGCTTCATAAATATTGAAATATTATTGAAAATTCCCAAGAAAAAGTTACAGAAAGCCTTAAGTATGCACGTGTATCAAAAATCATTATAGAAAAACAAACTTAATATATTCTTTTATCGTCTAATGACTGGAAATAAAGTAAAGAAATTGAAGTCAAACTCGCGATGTATTTTGTATTTTCAAAGTCAATTATTCCGATTAAGTAAAACTATCGATAAAAAGGCGGGAAAACTTGTACCGATAACTCGCATAAAAAGTTAATCTTGGTTACCTCAAAGGAATTCAAAACAATCTGGTAATTATATTTGACTAGATCACACGACATTTTTATTTTATTTCACAATAAATAGAAATTAAATAGATTAATTTGTAAACTAGCCAGAGAGTTATAAAAAAATTACAATTAGGTAAGCTTTAACTGGTTGTCAAAGTCATGGTCCCAGTTTCACAATCATTCACTCAATTGAGTGTACACTCAACTCAAATTCGGGAATTTTTCAATGTCATTTTTAAGACATTGACACAATTTAAATTGAGTATCTAAAGTCTTATCTAAATTGTTTAGTGTAGGTTTGTTGAATAATACAGACTATTGTCTCATAAAACTTTTTAAAAATACTGATGAGAGAAATGGGAATATTTGAGTTGAGTGTAAACTCAGTTGAGTGAATGATTGTGAAACAGGGGACACGTCTCAGATTCACAATTATTCATTCAGTTGAGCGTACACTCAACTTAGATTAAGATATTTCAGTGTCAATTGTAAAGACATTGAACAGTTAAAATTGAATATCTAATATTATATTAAAATTTTAGTGTAGGTTTGTTACAAAACATTGTCTCATAAAATTTTGATTTTTTAAAACATCGATGAGTGAAAACTTGGAATACATGTATTTGAGTTGAGTGTACACTCCATGATTATTGAACTGGGTCCACTACGGTAGATCAGTTGGTATAGTGCTCGCTTCGTATGTGGGAGGTCGGGGTTCGAACCTCGGCCAGGGTCTGACAAAGACTTGAAAATTGGTAGTGACTGTTCTATTGCCAAGCAAACGGCATTTAGAAATGAAAGTCACAGGGTCCTTCGGAAGAGACCTTCAAACCGAATCCCCGTATCACGGCAGACGTGGCACGTTAAAGAACCCTTCCTGTACATTTACAGCGCAATGTCACTGTCAAAATGTCTGGCACTTTACCTATACCTGGTGACGTCTCGATTTAAGTGAAATATTCCTGACATAAAACCACATTAAATCAAATCCAATTCAGTTTTATAGTCAGTTATTTGTCTAGCCTTGTTTTCCATAATTAACTTTTTCTGTGTCTTTTCTCCGTTTTATTTTGTCTGTAATCAAGTTCTTTTTTCAGATGTAAATTTCTTATTTCAAATCAGCTGTTAAACATGTGGTTTTTTTTATATTTTACTTGTCTTGTTTGGTTGTTTTTTATCATTAATCTGTGTTGTGTCTTGTTCCTCTTCTTTGGCATGACTTATGTTAATCCTTTATTCTTATAACCGTTTCATAATCAGTTGCCTATTACTTTTTTTTTTTTTTTTTTTTTAAATTTGTTTTAATATCTATCATAAGCTTGCACTTCGTCGTTTGTCTAGTTATATTACCTGTTGTATATTCAATATATATGTTAACTAAGTAAAAATTGATCTTTAACAGGAAGACTGAAAAATGCAGGGTCGGACCGGGAATCAAACCCGGGACTACCTGTGCCATAGACATGTGCTTTACCAATTGAGCTAACCGCACCGCTACATTCCTTGCCTGTTGTTCTTGAGATTTCCCAGGTCCGTTGGGAAATCTCACCATAAATTCCCTCGGATGGACTTTATATGACTCGCATTCACCAGTCCACCAGGGTCAAATTGGCTTCCAAACTGTAACAGGAAGGAGAAAAAATTGCAGGGTTAAAACCAGGACCTCCATCACTATAGGCGAGTGCCCCACCAACTGAACTACCAAGATCGCTACAAATTAATAGTAAGAAGCCTCATAAGTAATACGTCATTTATTGTCAAAGCTGTTTAATTATCAACTTGTATTGTGTTCTTTTTAATTAATTTCTCTTTTTTAGATTTTTATTGCAAATTTTTCGTAGATTATATAAATCCTTTTATAATCAGCGATCCTATATTCCCTTTTTCCTGTTTCTTTCTTCCTTTTCATTTCTATCAACAACCGGTACTGTCTCGTGTCATTGGTTTTTGTTGAGCCTGGCATTGCCATAAGGCGAGACTTAGGTGTTACTTTTTTCCGGTGTCGTAGGCGGCAGCGGCGGCGGCGTGTCAAAATGTGAAAATTTATGTTAAAGTAATGTATAAACTTTCTACTCGATCAACAACTAACCAGACGAGACATTTAATTCCGTGGAATTCTTGTATTTATTAAACATTGTCAAGTTCATGATAAACTACAAATTATTTTCTCCTTTTAAACAACTACATATATCTACTTTGCATAATTTTTGATAATGTGTTAGAAAAAAATGAAAATAATTTCGCTCCTGTGTCCAATTTGGCAGATATTTGGAATTACAACAATGTAAATCGCACAGAATCATAAACTCAGTATACATTTTCAGGTTTGTTATCGGGAAAGTCAATAATTGAGAATGATTTCAACATTCTGAGCTGTTGCTTGATGAAGCTACATTTATTTGCGTTGTGTATCATCAAATTTGTATCTTTATGTTCAAGAAAGTAATTGAAAAGCTATTGCAATGGGCAAAAAACAAATTTAATCTGGGTTTAATAAATGCAGCGGCGGATATTTACTCAGATGTTCTAATTATTAAGACTGAATCATTCGGTTATGCTGACGATTTCTTCACCTCCAAATTCAAAGAGTTTCATCAAACTCTTTCAAATTCATATTTGCATAGTACATTACGGAGTTATAATAACAATACAACCGAATGAAATAGTCGTTAATGACATTATTCTGTTTCTCGGCGTGAGTCATAAACTATAATAAGTTAACAATAATAGTTTCAAACTTGAAGCATATTTCTTTAGCATTTCTTACACACTTGACAAAGCAGTTTGAATATCGTACAAACTAAGCATTTTTCTTCCTTTTTCTTACAGTACAAACCAAACACACGGGAATTAAACTTGTCACATGATAAACGTTCAAAGAGCTTTTTAAAGAAATGATGAAAAGAATTACTTATGTGAGAATGGATTTGAAATAAGATCTATATGATGGATGTTGTTGCAACTTTACAAGGAATGATTTTTATCACTCAATCATAGCATAGGAGTTCTTTATTTTACTTCATAAAAAATTCGTTTTGTTAAATGATTTGGAATTTTGTCGTTGACTTACAAGAGCAACATGCTGGTGTTCACAAAAGCCATTCAAGAAAGTTTGTAGCTAAAACACATGTACATGCCAGTAACCATGCAATGAAAGAAAGAAGTAATTAATGAATGATTAATAATTGGAAGTGGACTTTAGTGTGTTTCAAAATTAGTTGTTTTTACAATAATATCACGAACTCCTGTTGGGTCTGACCGAGACTTAAAAATAGGATGCAGTTGCATGCTAAAAAAACTACCCTCTACATTTCCCTGTTCGAACTTCAAAGGTCACTGTCACTTCGTCAATCAATCAATCAATCAATCAATTCAATAGTCCTATAACCACGCCACTACATTCAAAGCAGGGGATATTATATTCAGAAGTCCCAATATGCGTTTGGACTTTCTTTATAGTTGATGAATGATTGGTTAGAAGAACCAGTTTATTTTTCTGATAACCACACCACTACGTGAATAGCCGAAACATTTATAATCAGTTTTCCAAATATGCTTTTTTTTTGTAATTGATGAATGATTATTTATAAAACCTGGTTTTAATTGTATTTCACAAGCAGTTTGTTTTGTTTTGTTTTTTTTCAATAGAACTTCATGTATAACAGCACCACTACGTGCATGCCCAAAGCCGAAAGTTAAAAATCAGTAGTCCCAATATGCATTTGGTCTTTCTTTATATTGCTGAATGATTATTTATAAGAACTGGACTTCAGTGTGTTTCAGAAGCAGTTTGTTTTATAATAGTACTATAACTGCAGAATTACGTTTATAATCAGTGGTCCCTTATATGTTTTTTTTTTTCCTTTTCTTTGTAAGGTTTTGTTTTATTATTAATTAGAATACTAAAATTGTTTTACCTTCATGGTCACACTTGTTTTTGCCAAGGAACTTTTCTTCAAATTTCATATTTTCTATTTTAATCATTAAGCATTTCTGTTTGTATATCAAAATTGCAATTGTTCCTATCATGTGCTACTTTTAATTTTTTATGAAAGTCAAAAATTAAAAAAGGAATTCAAAAGTTTTCAAATGCTCCTTTTGAATTTTTGTGATATAATGCATTCAAAAGCGAGTTAAAAATTCAAAAGTTTCCATGTTCTACTTTTGAATTTTTATTAAAAAAAAATGCATTCAAAAGTGAATTAAAAATTCTAAATTTTCCATGTGCTATTTTTGATTTTTAAGAAATTATGCATTCAAAAATGAAAATAAAAAACAAAGGTTGCCAATTGCTACTTTTAAATTTTAATTAAAAAAATGCATTGAAAAGTAGCAAATGGTATTCTTAAAAATTAATAAATGTTTTTACGCCAAGGAATTGTGTTCTGACATAAATTTAATGAGCCATATTTTGTGAACAATGCAAAGAAATTCACTTTATCTTGCCTTGTTTATCGGAATTTGATTAAAACGAAGACGAATTTGCAAGTTTTATTCTTTTCATTTAGACCGTTGTTTCCCCTGACAGGAATGGTACACGAGAATCTCAGTGTGAAATCAGAAAAAAAAAGAAGAAAATTTTCATTTACTTCAATTGATACGTCTAAAATTTACATTTCAATAAGGTTAAATTATGTATTTACAATTTGTTGCTTTTTGCTTTGAACAAAAGCGACAATGTAATTTTGAAAAATTGCATTTTCCTTTTAACGAGCTCATTAATCTCGCAGAAATTGTAAAACGCCGGAAGTTGTTCTGAATCCGCCATAAAAGTCCAGGTTATTGAAATGTTTTGTTGGACAATAAACATTGAAACGATAGTTGTTTATACGGCAAATTGTATCATTCAAAAGTAATAAATGATTGTTTCGGAACTTATAAATACAAAATTGAATTGTCGTCAGTTCGATAAAAAAGTTTAAAGTGGACTTGACAACAGTCATAGATTGCTTATTACAAAACGATACATTGCCTAAATTAGCAATCTCGCCGTGTTAAACATGACTATTTTTAAATCAAGAGGCGAATAAGTGGTTTTTCTCCGATTTCATTACTTTTATTGATGTCTACCCGGTAGTGAGAAAGAGTTTTTGCTTGAAGTGTGTCGTTACTTGCTGGCTTGGTACTAGCATAATATTGACTAAGTGGTCTGCGATGTTTATCTGCGATATTTCGAACGCGCATACTAGCACCCTTAAGTTCGCCATTAGTACGCATTTGTACAATTTAGATTAGAATCACTTCCACACTTACACAACACATGAAATTGTATTAGAGTTAAGTTGAGTAATGGTGTTTAACGTCCCAGTCAAGAATATTTCACTTATATCGAGACGTCGCCAGCTATAGCCAAAGTGCAGAAATTTTGCCTGTGCGATGCGCTGATGGCATTTTACAGCAGAGTTCTTTATCGTGCCACGCCTACCAAAACACGGGACCTCATTTCCCATCGGAAAGAACCGTAACTTTCATTTTCGTAATGTCGAGTGCTTGGCAAAAAGAACAGTCACGACCCATTTTCAAGTTTTTGGTCAGCCCCGGTCGGTGTTCGACCCTTCGACCTCCCCATTACAGAGCGAGAACTCTACCAACTAAGCTACCGCAGTGGTGAAATTGTGTTAAGATTAATACACGAGATCATCAGTGATATTATGTTATTTTTTCCTTGTTTTCTCCGGGCACTCCGGTTTCCTCCACCATTCCAGAACTGTCCGCTTCGAAAAAAGTGAAAGATTCTTGACTGGGGCGTATAACACCATTACTCCACTCCACTCCTTGTCATAGGTGTCGGTATAATGGACTAGGGGGTCTACGAAGTTTCTATGCGACGTTGCAAGATTTCAAAACGAATTCAGCATATACATACCCACAAAATCATCAATACGACACCTCTGGACGATGTCCATTGTCTGGCTTTAGGTCTTAGTTTATGCCAAAATCTTGTCTTCATTGTTGTTGACGTTTGGTTATTGTCAAAAACGTGATTTTTAGCAGTTTTTGTTAACGTGTGCACCACCGTAACTACCTATGAGGCAACCGAGGCAACTGCCTCGGTAAAAATATAACCAAGTACTTTTTCTCACAGAAGTGGCATTTTGGGTAAACTTTTAAACTATCCTCTAACCTGGATTACGAGGTTTAGTGGTGTGGTTAAACTTGTTTTCATGGCACAACACCAACCCACTTATTTTACAACAGCTTGTCTAATTTTGAGCTTTCCTATTGTCATGTGTCGATTTTGGATTTCTATTAAAATAATACATTCAAAATCAGCACATACGTATAATGATCATCAATTCTTGCCTAGGTTTATTTGAGGGCCTAGTTACGGTACTGGTGTGTAGCGGTCTGGGTAGCTTAGTTGGTGGAGCACTCGCCTATAGTGCGGGAGGTCCCGGGTTTGATCCCCGGTCCGACCCTGAATTTTTTCACCTTTCTGTTTCACGTGTTTTCAACTGCGTTATTCTTGTATATTGTACTACCTAGACTATTTTTGAATTTAATCATAAAATACATTCAAAAATGGTATAAGACAATATATATTTACAATACGGAGAACATATCATATAAATATAATTTACAAAATCATGTGCGAGTTGTATATATAATATTACTATATAGACATGTGACTTTTAATTATTGGGGAGGCAGAAATTCTTTCACAGTGGTAGGTTTGTGTCGAAAATGCAAGTACATATTTAGTATTAAGGTCATTCGGTACACTTGAAATAATTATATACAAAAAAAAAAAAAAAAAAAAAAAAAAAAAAAAAAAAAAAAAAAAAAAAAAAACGGACTGTTTACAAATAAACTGTTGACTCAGGGATACCGCAAGCCCTAGGTTTATCAAGACCTCAAAAAGTTTTAAGGCCGTCATCAATATATTGTTTTTAAATATGAAGTCTCTGTGTCCGAACTAATCCTGGATATATTGATGTCCTATTGTCCCATGCTCCTTTTGTCATGTGCTGATTTGGGATTTTTATTAAAATAATGCATAGTTGCTATGTGCATTATTTTAATAAAAATTCAAAATCAGCACATTCCATTTTCGGAATCAATTTAGATTCCACGCGCGCGTGAAGGGTGTAGCTAGCTACACAGGAGATGCTTACACTTCCGTCGCACCGAGCCACACTTCCTGTTGGAAGTTGACGTTTTTAATCTTGATATATACATTTTTTTATAGTTTGGAATTGTGGTTTGAATATGGACCGGTATGTTCCCGATCAGACTTAAAAATTTCTCCACATAAAAAAATCATTTCTGGTGTCTATTCATTTCGGAAAAATTAGATTAATATTATAAACCCGCAAGCTCGTAAGTGATTGAAACTCCTGGAACCCGGCCCTTCCCTTGTATAATATAAGACAGTTTGTTTCGACTGTTCTTAAAGTTGGATTGGGACATCTTTTTTAATAATTTGTCTTTCTGGTAATATATAATTAAACAAGAAGAGTGGTTTTAACCGTGTGCATCTTTGCCAACGAATTTAATTTTACTAACTAGTAGCGTCCGATATAAATAAAAATTCGGTAAGACTGTTATACCCCACCCATTTAAGTCTTTTCAATGAAATGTTGAAAAAGTTTGAATTCGTCATTTAAGACCATTTCATTCGATATTAAAATTCCATGGGGGGGGGGGTTAAAAAAATTCAGATATGCATTTTTATTAAAATTGAAGTCTTTGAATGTCAACTATCTCCGTGAAAACTATCAAACTTTAATATATACAGGTATTTCCGATTCAGACACGCTTTGTCGTTCGCAGAATAATTAACTTCCACAGACTAATTCAAATAACATTAAATTCTTGATAGACTCGGACAAAAAGGACTGTCAAGACTACCCGAAACTGCACGTGCAGACGTCAACAATGATTGGATGAATTCAATGAACAATGACCGATTAGGTAAAATAGGCGTGTCCAGATGATTGAAATCGATTGTCAATTGCGGGAATTGTCGCGCGCACATTGTGCATCATCCTCGTTTTGATTTCACTCACTGATGTTCTTTTCTTCTCGAAGAAAAGGTGCACGTGTATTTTGTTTATTTATTTGTTGTAAATTTTAATTATTCATCCCCAGTTTCTCCGGGCCTGATCGGATATTGATATTGAGAGTGAATAATGACATTAAGTACTTGATTTTTTAAAACAAAATTTACTTGAAGGCATTGGAATGTAAATTTGTGAGTTTGAACAGATTTTCACGTTATATTCGTCGCGTCAATTATTCCCTAATCTGTTACGAATCTTAATGCAGAACATCTGCCCTTTGGGGGTCAAACAGTTTCACATGAGTTAACATATCGGGAAATAATGGTAGAAAATACTTTTAATAATTCATAATATCAATTTTTCACAATTTAACATTTAAGCTTGATGTTGTATAAATGAACAGTGGAAAGATTTCGATGAATTTATATAAAACAAAAATTCCGCAATCTTACCGATTTATTTGCGGTTAAGATTTACGATTTGTTTTTGAATTTGCAATTGATATTGTTTCTATTTTGGAGTTTGAGATTACTGACAGATGCGAAAATTAAGTGTATGTTACGATTTTGAATTAATGGAGTGGATTTTTGAGACGTAATTTTCTGCCGTGAATTGATCAGCTTGCCGTATTATACTGTTATGCAGTCTTGGTGCAAATCTATTAATATTAGGATTACACATTTGAACAGCTTCAGTTTCTGGTGACAATGCTGTGAATACAAACTATTTTTATTTCAGAAACAAAGGGGGATTGATCTCTTGTTAAATAAAAAAAAGGTAAGTGCAAATTTTCTTATTTTATAAGTTTTTTGTCCAGAACACCCATTTATTAGGAAAGAGAATTTTTTGAAACTCACTAAAATTTTAATTTTGACTATAAATGCCCAAAATATCACCATACAAAAAAATTCCTGAATTTATCTGTGCAAAATATTTGTCTTAGAATATATGGAGAACAGTGATAGGGTGATGGGATAGGCGGAGAGATTTTTGAATGCCAATGGAATTTTTTTCAAATTTCAATCGTATTCAGATTGCAAGCTTGCATATTTTCAGGCCTACTACTCCGAGCTTATCAATATTTGAAAGTCTATCATCATTGCTTTGTGTGAAAGTTTGATTGATTTATATAATTTTAATAAATAAATAAAAAATAAATAGATAAAAAAGACCCATGTTATTTCTTAATGATTTATATTATTAAAATAAATAAATAATAAAACATGGCCCATGCTAAAATTTTAACTGATTTATATAATTTTTAAATAGATAGATAATAAATAAATAAATAAATAAAACAAACATGACCCATGTTATTGCAGCCATTTGTAGAGAATATCGATTCAAACTCAGTAAACATTATTTATAGTATTGTTTGCTAGTACAGATATTGGATGTACATGTTTTGTGAAGATTTCTACAAAAGACACATTTTAAAAAAATGAACCTCGCTATTTGAGAGAACAGTTCAATATTTAAGTTTTTAAAGATAAAAAAATTTCACAAGATAAAAATAAGTGATTGAAAAATGTGGCAACAATTAATGCATCCAAGATCAAGTCATAATAAATAAATAAATAAATAAATAAATAAATAAAATAGTAATAAATGATAATAAAAAACCCATATATGTAATGTTATTTGTATGAATAATTCAGTGACTTTGCTATGGTTTTTAAAAACTACCTTCTTCCTTTCAGATTGGGAAAATTTGGACCCTTTTTATGTCACATATTACACTCAGAATTTTGAAATTCATTGCAAAGATTTTATATTGTGACAATATCTAACATTGTTTGTCTGTCAGAACAGTTTTGGATAACTGGATTTAACTTAAACTATTTGATTGTGTGTCACTGTTGCCTTTTGGGGAATTTTAGTAGTCAAATTGGGAAATTTTAGTCTTATTTCTCAAGGGGGAAACTACCTTTATTCAGTAGTAATTTTAGGCAAACAAAACCACTGTGATTTGAACCACCCCTTAAAAGTTTAAAAGGACCAAGTGTTGGAAATGTCAATGAATGTGTTTTAAAGGACAACTTTCATCTGTTTGAGTTAAATGAATTGATCCACTGTCAAAAGATCTAACATTGAAATAATGCTGTTGTTTTGGGGGGCACTTTTAGCTAAATAAGATATTTTCTGCTTGAGTTAAATGAGTTGACTTGTTCTGTAAAGATAAGCCATTGATATAGTACAAATGTTTTGGGGACCACTTTCAGCTTAATGAGATCCATTTCAATAAAATGAAATTGACTCTCTCTATTAAAATACAAACCATTTAAATAATACTATTGTTTTTGGGGACCATTTTCAGCTTAATAATAATTTTTTCTACTTGAACAAAACGAATGATGTCTATAATTAATGCTGTGTTAGCTCAGTTGGTAGAGTATTGTTTGTATTTGGGAGGTCAGGTTTCAAACCTGGCTAGTTATGACCAAGACTTGAAAATTGGTAGTGACTGTTTTTGCCAAGATCTTAAAAATAGATGCACCATGTCAAAGCAAGCATGACACATTAAAGAACCATCCCTGAACATTGCCCAAAGCACACTGCAAAGGTCACAATTTCTGTCTGGCACTTCCCCTAAATCTGGTAACATCTTGATATAAGTAAATTATTTTATGACTGGGATGTAAAACATCATTAAATCAAATCAAATCGAATCAAATCAACTCTGTATATAAAAACCCAACACTCTGGTCTATTAGAATAAAAATATATGTGTAAGATTATGAAATTTTTCTGAATGAAATATTCAAAAATTTATATAATGAATAAAATTTGAATATTTCTTTCCGAAAATTCAAAAATGTGTAATATGATATTTAAACCATTATTTAAAGGGACCCCTGTATGAAAGAGATATCAAATCAATTGAGGGCCAAGGAAATTTACATGTTGAAATCATACTACATGTATTGTTTTAGGTACCACTTTCAGCTACAAAAGATTTTGTCCCTGTTTTTAGCTACATAAGATTTATTTCCATTTTTGGCTACATAAGATTTTTTCCACTTTCAGCTAGATAAGATTTTTTTCCCACTTTCAGCTACATAGGATTTTTTCCCCACTTTCAGCTACATATTTTTTTCCACTTTCAGCTTCATAAGATTTTTTCCCCACTTTTAGCTACAAAAGTTTTTTTCTCTGTTTTTAGCTACATAAAATTTTTTTCACTTTCTGCTACATAATTTTTTTTCCCACTTTCAGCTAAATGAGATTTTTTTTTCACTTTCAGTAACATAAGATTTTTTTTCCACTTTCAGCTACATTAGATTTTTTTCCACTTGAATAAAATGAATGAACCTTATATGATACAGAGTCAACATTTTGGTCCATCAGAATGTAAATGCTAATGATTAAAGGGAACACAGTATAAAAAGGACACCAAATCATTTGAGGGCCAAGGAATTTCACATGTTAAAAAATAACATCTGTTGTTTTGGAGACCACTTTCAGCTGAAAGTGACACTGAATCTATTGAGGAGGAATTTCATATGTCACCCAGTGATTTTTTTTCATTTTTTTAAAGATTGTGTATTAAAAAGTGAATAATGGGATCCCTGTGATAGGCTATTTTGTGTGTTGATTGTTTGATTTAATGGGGTTTAACGTCCCAGTCAAGAATATTTCATTTAAATTGAGACCTCACCAGCCATAGGTGAAATGACAGAAACTTTTATTTATGCAATGTGCTTAGGGCTATGTGCAGGGAGGGTTATTTAGCGTGCCATGCCTGACGTGACATGAGCATTGGTTTTTAAAGTCTCTTCTGAAGGACTATGTGACTATTATTTCTAAATGCCAAGTGCTTGGGGAAAGAACAGTCACTACCAATTTCAAGTGTTGGTCAGACCCGGATAAAGTTCATTTTTTGTGTGCCAAATGTCCTTTGAAAGATGGAGCCTAGGTTTCCAAGTGGTCCAAAGAGCCTAGTAGAGCCAAACGCACCTCTTATGACTTAAGTTTGAATCACATTCAGGGCAGATATTAGTGTTAGAAAGTTTTTAAGTTAGCTTGGCAAGGGTGATGGTTTATAGTAGGTACTCAAGATTCCTCCGTCTTACTTGAACTGACTTGACTTGATAAAAGTGATGGGATCTTGACTGAGATAGTAAACACCATTACTCCACTCTTTTGCAATATGTTTAGATGATTTCATTATAAAAACAAGTCCTTGTGGCTCAATTAAAAAAAATGGTGGTGTGGATTGGGATGGGGGGGGGGGGGGGGATGGGATAAGAAAAAAATTATTTACCATTTGTAATTGCATGTATTATATAAAAAGCTGATTTTGTATATTTAGTTATAAAGAACCAATATTTACCCTAAACCCCCAAAATTTGAAAAGGCTCATGTACTTATCATGCAAATGTTGAGAAATCAAATATTTTCTGTTGTGCTTTTGGTCTGATTCATTGTTATCTCCTTAATTTACTTATCAGGTGGCTAAAGACATCAGGAAATTTACTTCTCTTTTTTTTCTAGCAGATAAGCATTTATTTGTTTCTATTTTATATGGTTACCAGGTTGCTAAAATGTCAGAAAATTTACTTTACTAGCTATTTTCTCACATTTATTTGTTGTTTTTTTTTTTACATGCTTTCCTGTTTCCTGAAGACACCTGAAAGGTTTTTTTTTATTTAAAAGCTTCTGGTATATTTGGTTTGGTTTTCTCTAATGAACATTGTGGTAGCTCAGTTGGTAGAGTGCTCGCTCCGCAAGTGGAAGGTCATGGGTTCGAACCCCGGTCGGGTTTGCCCCAAGACTTGAAAGTGGATAGTGGCTGTTCTTTCGCCAAGCACTCGGCATTATGAAATGAAAGTCACAGTTCTTTGAGATGGGAACTTAAAAGAAACGAGGTCCTGTGTCACGGCAGGCGTGGAACGATAAAGAACCTTGCTGTATAATGCCATCAGTGCAACACACAGGCATAATTTCGCGACGTCTCGATATAAGTGAATTATTCTTGACTGGGACGTTAAACATCATCACTCAACTCTCTGAAACATTGATCAGAGGCTTTTTACAGACTTAGGCTGCTGATATTTTCTCGCATTTGGTTCCGATTTGTTCAGAAAGCCTGTTGGATGTCTTATTTTTTATCTCAGTTAAGCCATAGACAGTCATTCCTACAAGCCTTAAGATTCTGAGCATGGGTCTTATTGCATTACATTACAGTTACTGTCTTATTTCATTACATTACAGTTACCTTGTCACCTCTTTCAAAGCTTAAAAGATACAATGGTATTGGTCATTTGCAAATAGACTAAAACTACAAATGTTTAAGATCCATTTTCAAGTCTCATTTACCTTGGATGACCATTCAGCATCAATAGGTATTCTGTCAATTTTTCAAATGATCATTTTAAAAATTGAAAATCATGTTGAAATTACATTTCCTCAGGTAAAATTTCAGATTTTAAACCGATCATTTAATTAATGGGCTGGACAACTCGATGTTTGTTTTTCTTATTAATGACATCACACAAAGAAACGCCAATTTTCATCTATTTATGGCTTATCTGGCTTATATTTGGATCATGGCTTATCTGTAGGACTATAGAGTGGAGTGGAGTAATGGTGTTTTATGCCCCAGTCAAGATTCTTTCACTTATTTCGAGGCGGTCAGTTCTAGGATGGTGGAGGAAACCGGAGTACCTGGAGAAAACCACCAACCTTCGGCAAGTGAACTGACAAACTTTCTCACACCAGGATCTGTCCCCAGTGGGATTCGAACTCAGGCGTTGAGAGGTGCTGAGGTCAGTAAGTGCGCGCTTTAGACCACTCGGCCACCGAGGCCCCTGTCAGACTGAAGAAATTTTTCTGAGATGAGAATGGTTGACTTTTAGTTCTTATTGTAATACAAGGTAAAATCTCATTATGATGCCAATCAAAATGCTGTCATCTGGCTTATTGTCGTAGTAAATCTCGTTATGATGTCCTCCTTAATGTTGTCACCTAGCTCAATACCAAAATACTATGAATTGCAACAAATTACTTCAATATCTTCACTTTACCTAAAACTATCCAAAAAATTTGTCTATTATTTTTTTTAGATTTCTATAAATTCATTGTTTTTTTCAACGAAATATTTAAACCTCAGAAGACAAAATATTTATTTAATTTATTTTAACTTGTTATGTCTTTACGATTGTCAATCTTGTTTCTTGATATTTTTGGATTAAACATGTTGTATGTTTCATTCTAATCAAAGTGTTATTACATTAACTTTGTAATCATATTAAGTCAAAAGTCTGTCAAGAACTTATAATCGTATCATGCTTATCCTATTTCCAGTGACTTGCAACGACTGACAATCAGTCCCCCCTTGCATGAATAACTTGGACTGGATTGAATGAATGGTGTCGAGATTCTCTCACTTTTATGTGGGGGGGGAGAGGTTAGTCAGATATGGTATAGGAACCCTGAGAGTTTGGAGAAACCACTGAGTTAATTTTGCAAGTGAAATGACCAACTATTCCACACTAAGATCAGCTCGAGTGGAATTCTTACCAAAGTGGTAAGAATCTCTTCATCCTGTAGGCACATGCTTTAAACCACTTGTCTATCTAGGCCACCCCACCCCCTCCCAGTATGAATGCAGTGTCAGCAGTCAATTACAAAGTAAACTGATGGGCTTTGAACCTTAAAGTCTTGAACATGAACCATGAGCCCTGGTCTTTAACCACTCAGCCATGTCTTCCCATGGTTTTTGACATATTGCTAGGTTATTTTTCAAATTTTATTGTTAAAAAGATTCTTTTCTTTTCCTTCTTTTTTTTTCTCTTGTCTTCCTTTCTTTTTTTTCCCTTTCTTTCTTTCTTTCTTTTTATAGACAAATGACAAGCTGATTTTCCATCAATGAAAGTTAAAAAGTTAGTGTCCTACATAATTCAAATATATTGAGAGTTACGAAGACAAGTTGTTCCTTTTAAAATATGAGGGACCTCAGTGGCTGAGTGGTCTAAAGCGCGCATTTACGGATCACAGTGTCTCTCACTTCCTAGGTTCAAATCCTAGTGTGAGAAAGTTTGTCAGTTCGCTTGCCGAAGGTCGGTGGTTTTCTCTGGGCACTCCAGTTTCCCCCACCATCCTAGAACTGACCGCCTCGAAATAAGTGAAAGAATCTTGACTGGGGCGTAAAACACCATTACTCCCAGTGATTTTTCTATGGTTTTTAAAAACTACCTTCTACCTTTCAGATTGGGAAAATTCGGACCCTTTTTATGTCACATATTACGCTCAAAATTTTGAAATTCATTGCAAAGATTTTATATTTTGACAATATCTAACATTTTATGTCTGTCAGAACAGTTTTTGACAACTGGATTTAACTTAAACAATTTGATTGTGTGTCCACCGTTGCCTTTGGGGAATTTTAGTTGTCAAATTGGGAAATTTTAGTCTTATTTCTCAAGGGAAACTACCTTTATTTGGTAGTAATATTAGGCAAACAAAACCACTGACTCCACTCCACTCCTTTTGATATGTTGCATCATTTGTTTCTGTTTATGATCTTTACGTTGTAAAAAATGGCCATATTATAAAAATAAACTTTCCGTAATAATGGCTATAATTTGATGATAATACGAATGGATTATCTACACATCTGTGTTGTATCAAAACCAGCATCATAATCCCGGGATTAAGTAATCTGTCATGATGGATAATTGATTACACTAATTATAAATGATGGATTAAGCCTCATCACATAGCTTTAAGTTTTCCCCAAAGAGAATATTCTCCCATTTCCTTTTAAAACAGCAAATGAAATGGCAATTGTACATTTGTATGAAGCTGTGAAAATCACAACCTTGGTAAATTGTACAATATAGATTGATTTGATTAAAAATGTATCCTTTCAAGTGGGTTAATTGGATTAATTAATTACAATATTATTGTTAGTTCTCAATGCAGATACTTTTCAAAACATTTTTGGTTGTTTTGGTTGAAATACCGTTTTACTTTTATTTGAAGACAAGTATTGTTTTATTTTATTAAGGTGGCCAACTTGATTGCCAGATTAATTTCAAAAGAATGAAATATTTTGTTTTGTTTCTTTTATTATTATTGTGATTATTATTAATTAATTTATTATTTATTGATTTATTAATTAATTTATTTATTTATTTATTATTTTTTTATATCAGTTTACTTCACAATTCTATATTGTGCCACCTTGTTATAATAAAATTATTCTTGACTTAAAATTAAAGCAGCATTCCAACCAAGCAACCAAAAGCAAAACTTTCAAAACACACACACACACACACAGACACACACACATGCATAAACATATAAAGAAATTAAAAAAAAAAGATTAAATAAGAGGGTGAGTAAGAGAGAGAGAGAGAGAGAGAGAGAGAGAGAGAAACAGTACATTACAGTGAGAAAGAGGAGAGTGGAGCAATGTATTACAGAGAGAGAGAGAGAGAGAGAGAGAGAGAGAGAGAGAGAGAGAGAAGGGGGGCAACATATTAGTGACAGAGAGAGGAGCAACATATTTAGTGACAGGAGCTAAATGAGAGAGAGAGAGAGAGAGAGAGAGAGAGAGAGAGAGAGAGAGAGCAACATATTTCAGAGAGTGTGTGTGAGAGAAAAAGAGCTACATATTAAAGAGAGAGAGAGAGTAAGAAAGAGAAAAAACAGCATTACAAAATGCTTGGAAAAACATTATTTCATTATTTTTTGAGTGATTTGACTAAAATAACATTTCTAAATTGATAAAAATTAATTATTGTTCAAACCCAGTGTTAATTAATTTTGAAATTCTATCTTTCTTTCAATTCCAAAATTATTGCTTCAATCACAAATAAATGTGTGTATAGATGTTGTAAATTGACAATAAAAGATCCGAGATGTTTTTAAGACACATTATCTAATTTTAGTCTTCGGAATCAAACTTCTGAAAATCTGAAATCTGTAGGATAATAAAATCGAATCTCATCTCAAACATGGAAAGGAACAGGATTTCAATTAAAAAAGAGAGAAAAAATTCTTTATATAAAAATTTTTATCTCTAGAAATAATTAAGATTTCAATTAATGACAAATATCTCCTTTGATCAATGATCTCAATTTTTTTTTTTTTTTTTGGTTTTATCAAAAAAAAAAAATATTGATATAGATTTCAATAAACGAGACAAGTATAATGATTAATAAAAACAATTTTCTCGAGAATTATGACTCAAAAGTGTTATCGCTTACAATTATATATGAACATGTCGTTTGTAGCTATTCCGATATTTTTTCATTTGACCAAAACTTAACCTTGCTGCTAATACGTTGTGCAGAAAAATCGTCTCGTTTTGACCTATAACTTGTCGAAGAGATCAATTCATTCATATCTGATTGTCATGCGAAAATATTTAAGAATTCCGATACTGTTGGAATTAATCATTTTTGACATTTGCCATTATAATAAGAAAGATTTTTGTAATCTGGACCTTAGAGCCTATGATAAGATGTGGGAAACTGTGGCTTCCACTTGATCCTTGCTCCATAATTCAAATTAAGGGATGGATATTTTAATTTCCCGAAGACTGTTGTAAGGCCATCTATGGCACTTTTTCACTGAAGACAGAAGATTTATTATTTTCGGCATTTTTCGTCTTCTCGCTAATTTAAGTTTATCAATTTGATGTATAGGAATGATGATGATCTCCATCCCAGGGATCATAGATTTGACACTTTTGAGATGGATCACAAATCAATACAAGCTCGTTTGTTCATTCGTATTATTTTTTGTTGTTTAGGTACATCCTCTTTGTTATGTTTAGCCAGCCGTTAATTGCGATTGTTGAAAAGTCCGCAGATGAACATTGTTATCAAGCTCGTAATGACTATATTAGATTAATAGAGAAAGGATTTTTTATAACGTAAATTGAGATTTTGAAAGAGTCTGTGGTTTATTTCCTTTTTTTGTTAATAGACATGGCGCCTGACAAATAGATTTTTTATTATCTTTTTTCTAGTTTTTATTTCCTCGAAGTCAATTTACCCTTTGTGAGTTTTTTACTGTTAGTTTTGTGAACTCAATTTTCCGTTTATTTTTTTATATTTTTGATCTCGGCATTATAATGTTGATTTTTTTCCCTTTGTGTTTTTGTATTAGACAGGAAATACCAGGGAACCATGGGATATAATTATGTAACCCTCGGATTGACACTTTAGGAAATTATTTTGTGTTTTATGATGAATTTTATGACAATTTCAATTTTTCTGATCTTGCCAATTTTGTTTTTTTTTTTTTTTTCCCATTAAATTATTTTCCTGATTTAGCTGTTGTAATTACACAGAAAATCATGCACATATTTAGGGTCCAAGAAACTCAAACATCCATTTCTTTTTAGACGAGCACAAATTATGTGGAAAAGAGCATTTTTTATGTCACATATCACAATAGACATTGATTAATGCTGTTTCATGTATATTTGGTTTTGGAATTGTGGAGGAAATCAGAGTGCCAAAGCATCTAATACTCTTGACGATCAAAAATCATGTGAGAAAGAGTGTTTTTTCTGTCATTCATTACAATAGACATGAATCAATGCTGTTTTATGCACATTTGGCCTTGGATTGTGGGGGAAACCAGAGTGCCCAGAGAAATCACTGATCTTAAGACAGCAAACTGACAAACTCTCTCATTTTAGGCTCTGCTTGAGGTAAATTTGAACATAGGGCACAGAGAGGTGCATAATTACATCCTTTAAACCACTGCCACAGAAGTCCTATCGTGTTTTTTGTGGCTAAGAGGCTAAGTGGCCTGAACCAACATCTGAAAAATAAATGGACCACGGGGGCACTTAATACCTATGGTCAAATCCCTTTTGGTTAAAATTTTAGGGTCAGAAAACTTTGTCAGTACTTGTAAAAAAAATTCAGATTACCGGTAAATATCGACACTACAGTTTCCTCAACCATCCAAAAAATCGATCTGCTAAATATTGGTGAAAGAATCTTGAAATGGAGCGTAAAACCTTATCACTCTATTTCTCACCTTTCTGTTACTTCCTAAAGACTGCAGGCTTAAATTACAGCAGGCTACATACTTATACTTGTTTTATGCAAGTGAAGGGCAGACAACTGCGGAAAACATGAGATCCTTATAAATGATAATTGTTATATAATCGTTATATATATATATATATATCTTGAACCCAAAATTAGTCATTTATAATCCATTTTCTTTTGTAATGTCAGTGTTAATGTTAAATGATAAATTTATTGGTCAAGGGATAACTTAACTGATGTGTAATACACTTGGAAAAAAAATTTCATTTGAAAAAAAAAAAAATAAAAAATAAAATAAAATAAAAATCACCGATAAGTTTGCAAAGTGAGCAATAAGTTTGCACCAGTGTTTGACAGAGAAGACTACTGGTACATCTGTTACAATCTCTGATTGATTGCTATGTCTCACACTTTTCAGGGGAGTGGGATCTGGTAAATTTATAGTGTTTTACACCCTTTTCAAGATTCTTTCCCTTATATTGAGGAGGCTACTCCAAGAATGGTGGGGGAACTGGAGTAACTGGAGATATAATTGGCCTTTGGCACATTGCACTGGCATGGAATGGGGTGAGTGAATAATAAATATTTCATGTCGTAATCAAGATTCTTTCCCTAATATAGAGGAGGCTTGATAAGGAATCGTGGGGGAAACTAAGTGCCTTGAGAAAACCATTGATTTTTAGCACTTTTAACATAGGAGTGGAATGGGGATAAATTAGTAACAATTCTTGTTCTACTCAAGATTCAGTCACTAATATTGAGTCAGCCAAATGAAAAATGGTGGAGGAAACCGGAGTGCCTAATAAAAACATTGACTTTTGACTTTAAACTTGAGTGGATTTGGGTGAGTTATTAATGTTTTACATCATAGTCAAAGATTTTTTTCACTTATACTGAAGCTGTCAGATCAGGAATGATGGAGAAAACCGGAGTGCTCAAAAAAACTCTGACCCTCAGAAATGAAATAATGGTTTTGTTTTATCCTAGGATATGCCTGAGTGGGATGCTAACCTAAACAATCAGAGGAAACTTCTGTGATCTTTTAGCTGGCATTTTAAATCAAGAATGATTGAGGAACCTGGAGTGCCCAAAATACTCTGACCATCAGCAGTGAAACGATTTCATTTTTGTACTAGGATCAACCATGGTGGGATGCTTACCTACCTGACCAGATAAACTGTGACCTTTGACCTGGCACTTTAGATTACTCAGTAAACCAGCCCCTAGGCAATCCAGTTTCCTCCATCCATTCACGAACTTATTGCCTTAGTATAAATGAAAGAATCTTGACATTCACCTCAAATCTATTCAGCGAAAGAGCTAGCTGGTAGTAGAGGTTACATAATTTAATACCACAATTGGGAAAAACCGAAAAAACTGGTGTCAGAAGTCTTTCAAGTGTATGTTGACATACAGAACTGCACTGATTAACATTCATTCCATTGTTTATATATATGTCGATAAAAATCTCGATGTTTTTTCCCCGAGATGATGCTTGATTGATTAAATTGTTCTTAATTAGTTGTTATCACAAACAACGTTAAATAATTCTCGTGATATCAGTGTCAGCAAGGGCACCATGATGCTATCAATAAACAAAAAAAAAAAAACATTACAACTATGAAACTCTAAACACAACATTCTGGAATTTATTCCCCGAGGATGCCACATTTGACATCAATCCATATCATCGCCAACACTTTGAACTGACAGGGTCTTGTCCATGTGCGGGATGGTGGGATGGTGGGGTTTTTATAGTGTGGTAGCTCGGGATTTTGTGCATCATTATTCAGAATTAATCGGAAAATAATTCTGACTGTCAATCAAAGTGCAACAATATCTGAAAATCTTTTGGCATCACCTGAGTGGTGTGACTGAGTTTATTTTCACTTACAGGAAAGATGGGATAAAATTATGATGGTATAATGTTCTAATGGAAATTCTTTCACATATATTAAGACAATCTGTTCTGGTACAGTGGAGAAACAGGGTAACAATAGAAAAACTCTGATCTTGGTGACAGGCAACTTGACAGACTTTTTTTACTTAGAACTACATTGAATTGGATTGGCACCTAGGCAGAAAAAAGTACTCTGACTAATGTAAGCTAATGATTAGACCACTTGGCTACCAAGGGCCTCAGTTATATTGAGGCAATCTTTTCTGATATAGTGTAGAAAATCAGAGTAACAGTAGAAAACCTCTGGTCTTGTTAAGGCAACTTGATAGATTTTCTTACTTAGAACTACCCAAGTTTGATTCGCACCTCAGGCAGTAAAAAGTGCTCTAATGTGTAAGCCTATTCTAAGACCACTTGTCCTCCGAGGCCCCCAGTTTATATGGAGACAAGCTGTTATGGTATAGTTGAGAAAACCAGAGTTACAATGAAAACTTCTGACCTTGTTCAAGCATTTTGACACACTTTCTTACCTAGAACTACATTGAGATGGATTTGCAACTCGTACATTAAGTGGTGCTCTAACTTGTAAGTCTATAATAAGACCACTTGACCTCCGAGGCCCCCAGTTATATGGAGACAATCTGTTATGGTATAGTTGAGAAAACCAGAGTTACAATGAAAACGTCTGATCTTGTTCAAGCATTTTGACACACTTTCTTACCTAGAACTACATTGAGATGGATTTGCAACTCGTACATTAAGTGGTGCTCTAACTTGTAAGTCTATAATAAGACCACTTGACCTCCGAGGCCCCCAGTTATATGGAGACAAGCTGTTATGGTATAGTGGAGAAAACCAGAGTTACAATAAAAACCTCTTATCTTGTTCAAGCAATTTGACACACTTTCTTACCTAGAACTACATTAATATTGAGATGGATTTGCAACTCAAGCATTAAGAGGTGCTCTAACTTGTAAGTCTCACTTGACCTCTGAGGCCCCCAGTTATATGGAGGCAATCTGTTCAGGGATTGTGGAGAAAATCAGAGTAACAATAGAAAAACTCTGATCTTTGTGACAGGCAACTTGACAGACTTTTTTTACTTCTTTTTTCAACTACATTGAGTTGGATTCGCACCTCAGCTAGCAAAGGCACTTTAACTTGGAAGTTTATGATAAGAACACTTGGCTACCCAGGCCCTAGTTATATGGAGGCAATCATATCTGTTCTGGGATTGTAGAGGAAATCGGAGTAATCAGAAAAACCTCTTATTATGGTCAGGTAGCTTTATGTAACCTTTTGGGCTTTCTAACACTATGAAATTCGCAAGTGGAACTTGGACCTAGACAATGAGATAGCTGTAAATTGTAATTACTTCATGCATTCCAGTCTTCCCAACCATCTGTGAACTGACCAAATCAATACATGTATTAGTTTAATATTCTTGTCTCAGCATAAACTGTTATTTTCTTCACTTTGCTTTACTTGAGTATCTAGAACAAAAAGTTACAGTCCTCGCCGTGTACATTAAAAAAAAAAAAAAAAAAAAAAAAAATTAATTATAAATAAATATATGTACATGTAAATAAATAAATAAATAATTTAAAAAATAAACATAGAAAGCATTTCTTTAAAACAAAAATCTGAAATGTAAATGTGTATATAAATGTACATATATAGACCAGGCATAAGCTTTGGTAACTTAACATATAGCCAACAATAACCTAGAAATGTGAAATATTTCTGGTATACCATGGTTTAACCCCCCACACCTTTCCGTAGATGTAAGAATTTCAAAATGATTGATTGATTGATTGATTGATTGATTGATTGATTGATTGACTGATTGATTGATTGTTTGATTGAATGATTGATTGGTTGAATAGGTTTTATGTCCCAATTAAGAATATTTCACTTACATCGAGACATCACTAGTAAAGGTGAAGTTGCAGAAAGTTTGATCTTTGATCTTGGGGCATTGTACAGGTAGGGTTCTTTAGCATGCCACGCCTTCCTTGACATGTGGCATCAGTAGTTTTTAAGGTCTCCTCCAAAGCCTCAGACATTGTGATTTTCATTTCTAAATGCTAAGTCAAAAATTACAGAACATTAAGTGATTTTCACACTGCCATATAGAGGCCAAGATACCTCTCAAACAAAATTTGTAGAGAGTATAAATTTTCCTTAATGGATTCTTAATTCTTACCCCATATTTAATGCTGGGTTAAAAAGTACAGCGAAGTTCAGAGAAGTTTTAAAAATTACAGTAATAAACACTCGGTATCAAAACACATTTATTTTATACAATCATAAATTTTCCTTGTTGCACATTAAATCTGTTTTTTATATTCTTTTTCTTAACGATGGAAAATTCTGATTCATTAAAATGTTTTACCATTAACATTATTGCATTGGATACTAATCAAAGTGGAAAATAATTCATCAGGTTCAATAACAGTCTTTAACCTAAGATTTTTATTAACAGGAGATGCGCAATTTGTTTTTCCGATTTAGAAAATTGAGATGAATTTAGATTTTATACTTTCATGTGTCAAGAACACACAGTGTGTGAATTGGGAAAATTACTCATATTTCAGATGGTTATAAAAATGGAATACCATTAGTTATTTTTTTAATTACAGGATGTAGCCTAGATTGAGATAATTTAGTAAAAAATGAGAAAAAAGGTTGTTCAAAATCTTGACGATTTCTGGTCCCCGATAATTTTGTAGATTTTTTAAGATTTGTAAACTGTGATTACGATAACTAACTGCAATGACTAATTTCCGGTTTCTTCTTCAACAAGCATACCAGTACTCTACAAAATAAAAGTTGTTGTGTTGGTAGCTGTGTTGTTTAACATCGTATTAGCAATTTTGCAGCTATTCATTATGAGAGCGTTTAAGGATTGAATGTCATTTTGAATGTTGTCATTGAGGTATGACAACATCAGACCACGTTCAAAGTAAGTGAATCGCAAAGTGATGACAACATTCAAAATGACATTCAATCCTTATGTTTACATTGTTTTTACCCACAAAAAGGTATTGTTAATTTTCCGAAAATGGGTGAATTAATGTGGTTGGAAACACTTAAAGCTGCATTAAGTTTACCAATTTTCTGATTTTTTTTATTTTCTATAAATATATTTTTTTAAAAGTAGATACCTTCTAACCACGATCCGTGACATTAATTTTCTAAAATTTAATCTCTTTTAGCTGTAAATAAACGGAATCCTTTGACCAGTTGGTCAGTGTTCTACTATGGTAATTATGAGCTTGAAGCATACGCACGGATGTACGAAAAAACCCATTAATCGAAGGTGAAACATGACAGATTGCATTAATTGTCCTTCATTAATATTCAGATGTATTTGAAATGGTATTATTTATCCCTTACTAAGTCACAAATGACAAATTCAACGAAGTTCTGTGTTTAATTTATCGTATTTCAACATTTTGAAAGTTGTGTTTAAATGACCCGGGTTTTGATGACGTAACCATGTTCTAATATTAGATCCCAAATGCTGCATCTCGCTGGGTAAATACTGTAATTTCTGTATTTATTCGAGCTTTTATTGTTTAACCAAATGTAACATCGTTCATTAGGAACATCATTTATTAGATTAGCACCATTTTAATTTTTTCTTTGGAAAACTTAATGCAGCTTTAAAGCGAAATAACTCTTACCGTAAACCATATAAAGAGAACAGCCATATTGATTTGTTTCGTTGCCTGGCGATTGTAAAATATAGTCCTGTAAAACACTTTTGAAAATTAAATTCTATTTCTCTTTTTTTCACTTAACAATAATCTGTTTGGTAAGATATTATTTGAATATAATTTCTATGTTTGTTACCGCTCGTAAAGAGCATCCCTACAGTCGTCGGACAAAATTTATGAATGAACCCATAAAAAAATTATGAATGAATAAGTAGTTCCTTGGTGGTATGTATTCCTCCGCCATTCGCTGTACACCGAAAGCAGATTGGCTGAAGATATAACTGATGTATCGCTTTATTACAGAGTGCGTAACACACTGCTGCCATTGAAAAATTAACGCAATGGTTTCAAAGAGTTTCAAATAAGACAATGCATTTGTAAAGTAAACATTAGGTTTTTGAATCTCTAAGGATTAATCTAAGTTTGTGTATGTAAGTTATGTGTGAGTGTTTATTATGGTCTGCCTTGTACTTCCGCACACTTGAGGCTACTTTTTGTTAAGGTTCTAGGTCATTTAGACATTATGCCACAGAAAAGCATACCACACTTCCCAGTCACGTTATCCTGGCGTTGGGTCAACCAGTGGATACTCTATCCTCTTAATGCAAATTGCCAGACGAAGAAGCAGTATCACAAATTTTAAAGTCTCATCTACATGTATGACCAGGGCTGGTTTCCAACCTTGACATCCTCCTGCTCTCCAGGTAGACACTGAGCCACAATTCAGGCAGTCATCCTTGACCTTTTTTTCTTGAGGCAAACACTCTTCCACTGAGCTACCAAGACCGTCCTGCAAAAATTGAGTAAAGGAGAGAAATGGAGATTTAAGCTACAGTTGAGATTTGTCATTGATACTCAGATATTCTAAAGTGGTAGGGAAAAACAGAGGGGCCAAGGAAAACAATTATCATACTTTTCTCTTTCTCTTTCCCATGACTTTCATTTCTAAATTCTGAGTGCTTGGCGAAAGAACAATCATAACTAATATTTAAGTCCTGTTCAACCCCAACCTTTCACATACGAACATCACTTGTAAAAAGCAGAATTACTTTAATGAAGAAATGAATGTGAAACTGGAACAGCGTACCTAGGCATGTATTGTATTTTCAGAGAAGAACTCAAAAATGTAAGATCTTTCAAAGTAAACCAATGGGGTAGCTCAGTTGGTAGAGTGCTCGCTCTGTAAGTGGGAGGTTGTTTGTTCGAACCCCGACTGGGTCTGATCAAGAATTGAAAGTGGGTAGTGAAATGAGGTCCTGTGTCACTGTAGGCATGACACGATAAAGAACCTGCTGTATAAATGCCATCATTGCAACACACAGGCAAAATTTCTGAACTTTTGTCTATAGCTGGTGACGTCTCGATATAAGTCAAATATTCTTGAATGGGATGTTAAACACCATTACTCAACTCAACTCTTTCAAAATAATTAAGAAATTCTGAAATGTTGACTGTAACCGTCATGAATTAAATTGTTTACTGTAAATTCGATAAAAATAACCTAATATTATCCAGGAACATTATAATGTTTAGGTCTATCGAACTGCTTTAATCCATTTAATCCGTTACAGCAAGTTTTATTGTACTCGGTAAATTCTCCGGAGTATAATCATGATGTAAGATTGTATTTTTCTTTTATCACTCGTAAATAAGATCTTTGTTGTCAGAGGAAACAATTGATAATGATGGCGTAAAGAATAGATTGATTATTTCTCGGTATTTCTCTGGTTTTTTCAGCGTTAAGGATTTTATTTCTATTGTTATCCTATAAACAATACGTTGACTGCTAGCGATGACATAATACATTTACCGCATCAAAAAACGAGGTGAAAAATAATATACGCTAATTATTAACTGATAAAAAAAGATTTACGGCATATTAGTATGATTTAATCCCTTTCCGAATGCATTCCGCTCCATTAGATTTTTTTTTCATTTGTTAGGTCTAAATTAAATGGATGTGAAATTTTATTATTTATATAAAGATATATACAGATTTAATCAATAATCTTAACAATGTTTTTTTTACATCAGATTACACAAGTCACATTAAAAACTTTAAAAACATTCAAGAAGTATAATTCAGTTACAATTACATTTTTATAATGTCAACTTCGATTGGTTGAACTTGGCCTAGTTGTCCAATCACTGACTTGTTAGGTCAAAGGTCATAGGTTAAAACCTCAACACAGCTTCAGAATAACTTTATACATGTATAGGAAAAATAAAAGGTTATCATGACCTTCAATAAGAAAATCATTAAGACTTTTTTTATTGAACTTGAAGGTTTTCATGTTTGTAACTGCATATACAGTGCTTGAAGAGCTGCCATATTTGCAGTGATTAAGTGACCTTGAACTTGACCTTTACTCAATGCCATGGTGACCTTTAATAGCAAATCGTTTGAATATCATCAACCAAAGGGTCTAGAAGCTGACCATCGGCATTTGATTCTTTTCATGAAGTGAAATGCCTAGAAGTTTGAAAATAATTAATAAAGTATCAGTGCATTAAGCCTTACTAATTAAGTTACCCTCCAAGAACATTTAAAACCATGGGCTTCTTCATGTTCTTTGGTAACCGACCATTTAAGGCAAGTTAGAACTCTTCTAAGGTGTTATAGGTGAGCACACAAAATAAACCCTGACCTCTGTGGCTTTCAACTACACTATTCTAGTATTTTCAATGAATTAGAACCCAAAGATGGACAGTGGTCAGATTTTTACACTTTCATAGATTGTATGGCTGACCATGAGTTGGGTATACAGTGGTTTTGTTTGCCTAAAATTACCCAAATAAAGGTAGTGTCCCCTTGAGAAATATGACTAAAATTTCCCAATTTGACAACTAAAATTCCCCAAGAGGCAACAGTGACACACAATCAAATAGTTTAAGTTAAATCCAGTTGTCCAAAACTGTTCTGACAGACAAAAAATGTTAGATATTGTCACAATATAAGATCTTTGCAATGAATTTCAAAATTTTGAGCGTAATATGTGACATAAAAAGGGTCCAAATTTTCCCAATCTGAAAGGTGGAAGGTAGTTATTAAAAACCATAGCAAAATCACTGGTATAAAAGTAAAAACAGTTTGTAATTAAAGTGAAATTTTAAACATAGATGTATGTGAACTCATTATTTCTTCTGATTAAAACATCTGTAATGACACAGTAGTAGAGAGCCGACCAAGAGAGTGAGTAAACCCCAGTCGGGTCTCAAATAAACCTTGAAAATTTTAAATACTGTTTTTCTTTTGTCTGTTGCCCAGCATTAAGGCCTAAACTAAAATTAAATTTGTTTGCCATTGACCACCCCACCCACTTGAAATGCCCTTACCCAAAAAATTTTATTGCCATCAATTCCTTTTTTTTTTTTTTTTTTGGCTTTTCATACAAGGTAAAAACAGTATGAAGGGCAAATACCCAAGCAAGCAACCTATTAGCAGGTTTACATATTATTGAGGAAATTCCACTTTCTCCATGGGAGAAGACACAAGGAGAAACAAAGAAGACCGTAGTTAGCAAAAAAATCGTAAAATGTGTTTTAAAAGAAACATATGAAACCAATTTAACCTTCTTCAAAAGTGTAATAGATTCAGTTTTCAAAAAATATTTTTCCTACCTACCTACCCACATGTGGACAGCATGAGTAGGAAAACAGCAAACAAAGATTTTTTTAAGTAAGGCCTAAGGGGACAGAGTATTGACTGGTTCACCCAGTGCTAGGATAATATGACTGGGGGAGGGGTATACAGTCTAAATGAACTAACTACCTTATGAAAAGTCGTTCAAAACGCATGCTAAATAGAAGACAAACCATTACACATGCTTTAGCATCTAGCACATACTCAAACTTATTTTTAGATTTATCCTTGGAAATTCATAGCCTTGCTTTCATTGGGAATAGCTGAAAAATTGTTGATATGACTTTAAACAACATTACAACCAACAAACGTCAAATTTCCTATTGGGAATGACCTGTTTAATCACATGTTGCTTTACATAGTATGATAGTGACTTGATATGTTTAAAAACCGTTTCATTATTTTCAGTGTTTTTTATCAAGAGTTCTTTTTTTATATTGATCAATTCAATTGATTTTTTTTAATGGAAACGCAACAACAGACATCAAAATCTTGATGAGATAAGTACAAATCTGTCGAAAAAATATTGTAGATGGCCTTAAAGGTCAGCGTTGTCAGCTGAACGAGAAAAACAAAATGGAGGATTCCCAGAACAATCGTAAAACACCGTAATCTATCCTATAGATCTGGACTTAGATTGATTTATTTTCCGATACATGTCAATTGTTGAAGTACAGCTAAGTACATTTATTCCGATAAATGGCCAACTGTCTTAAAAAAGCAATAACGCGTTCGTGATGTGCGTTAAGAAAATCTGTAACAGTTTAACTCTGTAATTATCTACACATTTTAATTATCAGATCCCTCCTTTATAAAGCCAATACATCGTTGTAAGCACTTGTTTCCAGTGGAAACTCCATATAATTAGTGAATTGGAGAAATCACAAAACATGACAAACGACAGTCATGTGCTAACTTGAAATATTTTTTAAAAACAAGCATGTAATTAATTAAGTTTTATTTCACTTTTAAGAAATCTTTGTCAAAAATTTTTTATTTAGATTTAGATTTTTCTTTTATACATATATTTAGATGTTACCAGCTATCAGTAATGTTTCAGATGTTCTGTCTTTGCAATATGTGGTAATGGGAATAAGCAGGTTAATGGTATGGTTGGTTTAATAATTGGCTGAGTGGTCTAAAACATGTGCTTACAGATTTCTGTGCCTTTCACCATCTAGATTTGAATCCCAGGGCATCGGAGGCTAAATTATTTAATGGGCAGGCTTACAGATCTGGCAATGTCTGTCACCTTCAAGGTTTGAATCCCAGTTGGGCAGATCTTTCTGTGAAAAAGATTACCAGTTCTCTTGCATTGGTCAGTGGTTTATGCCATTTACTCTGGTTTCCTCCACCATCTCAGAACTGACTACCTCAACAAAAGTGAAAGAATCTTGACTTGGGTGTAAAACATCATTAATCTATCCGATCAATCTGCGTCATTTTGAATCCCACTCAGGCACATTCTGTTGTGAGAATGATTGCCATTTTCTTGCATTGGTCAGTGGTTTTCACCATTCACTCCGGTTTCCTCCACCATCCCAGATATGACTACATGTACTATAATTAATCCATCCTATCAATCTCACACAGCTTCATTTTGAATCCAATTCTAATGTGAGACAGTATGTTATTGTTCTTGCTGAAAGTGGATGGTTGCTTAAAGGCACTTTGGTTTCCTCCATCATACCTGAAACTGATTGACTTAATATAAGTGAAAAAATATTGGCTGGGGGATTAATTTCCATTACTGCACTCCACTCCACTCCACTCCACTCAGAATGAAGAAAATTTGAAAGCAGAACATATTGTTTGCTTTTTCTAAAAACAAATGTTTGAGATTTGTGAGTTTTAAGGTGAAACCTGACATTTCTGAATATTAAATCTCTTCTCGGTCAAAGAAATTAAACAATCTGTAATTATTGTTGTTTACTAAACATGATGCAATATGGGTTTGTTTCGAGTCGGATTCAAATTTATCAATTTAAATTGATGGGTAACCTTTAAAAGGAGTTATCAGTGGGAATTAAAATAAAACAATTATTGATAATGCATTTATTTCCATCATCTTGTTACTATAGCAACTAATTTAAAGTATTTCTGAAATGTTGATATTTTGTATGATAGAATAGTTGTGGTTCAAATTTCTTGCCATGTTTAGAAGGAACTCTCCTTAACTGAAGATAAGAAAGTCATTAATTAATGGAAAACTTCTGCAATAAAAGAAGTGTGTGTGTGTGTGTGTGTGTGTGTGTGTGTGTGTGTGTGTGTGTGTGTTTTAAATTTGTTGGTTGGTAAGATGGTTGACATGTTGGATGACTGGGTGCAACAATTAAATTTCGGGGGAAAAAATCATCAATCAGTGATTAATAAACAGATTTATACATCCATCTACAAACAGTTTAAGCCATCCTTCATGTGACAAACACATCTGTCCATTCTTTAGTTCATTCATTCATCCATCCAACCAACCATCCATCCACCCACAAATCCATCCATATATCTATCCACCCACTTATTTGTCCTATCATTCATCCATCCATCCACCCATCCATCAGCACATATATTCACCGATCCATCCATCCATCCATCCATCCATCTACCAACACATACATTAATTAATCTAGCCTTCAGGACATACATTCATCCATCCACACATCCATCCATCCATCCATCCATCCATCCATCCATCCATCAACCTACCCACCCATTCATTATTAATCTATCTATTAATCTACCCACTCATTTGTCAATCAACTAACAATTCCACCCTAACATCCATCAACACATTAATCCATTTAAGACCTTCTCCCACTGATCATTCATTCGTGTACTGACACACCCACCCATTTATCCATTAATCCACCCTCCACTGATCCATCCATCCACCAACACATCTGTCTTCAATCCATTCAAGACATTCCCAACTCATAACAAATGCATCTGTTATCCCAATCACAAATCTATCTATCCAACTTTCAACACATTCATTCACCTACATATTAATCTATCGATCTAAACTCCGACAGCATCCACCCACAAATCAATCCATATATCCATCCACCAACTTATTCATCCAATCATTCATCCATCCTTCCACCCATCCATCATCACATATATTCACCAATCCATCCATCCAGCCATTCATCCATCTACCAACACATACATTAATTTATCTAGCCTTCAGGACATACATTCATCCATCCACACTTCATCCATCTGTCCATCCATCCATCCATCCATCCATCTGATAAGACATTAGTCCATTTTTCCATACACCAACACATCCATCCATCTACCCTCCCAACCCAACCATCCTTTAGAATGATATATTTTTGTATGTCATGCTTCTTGGGCAAGCGGTAACTTGGACTCATTAATATGAGTATTTTATAATGAATATTTTAATCAGGAAAAATAATTATTATTTTATTATATTCACTTCCTGTATATCATAACAAAGTAAGCTAATTAAAGTGCAGCATTACTATCTAATAATGACTGGTTTATTCATTATTACCCATGATTCAATGCTACGGCGTATGATGTAACAAAAACAGTATCCCTCGTTAATGGTCCGATATGAAATACGAAGATGTCATTTGGGACAGGTATCGTGCATGTTGCCTGCATCCAAAACAATCGTAATTAGTTTTTACATTTAATAAATAGAATTATCAAAAAAAGTTATTCATCATCTGTTGAGTCGCGCTGTGGAGGATGGGCATAAATATTTTATAAACAGGCTATAATAACTATTTTCAGTAACAATATTAGATTTCTATATCAGAATAACTGATATGTTCTATGGTCTCATACTGTTATTTACCACATGAAATAATGAAATAAGGGATTGGAAAAAAAAACAGGATGAAAGTTTTATTTTTTTTTTAATTTTTTAACTGTAGGATAAAATAACAATTTTTCAGTACTGATTGTTGAAAGATTTGGACTTTTGTGTAAAAAACCATTATACCACTCTCGATACCCTTATATAAATATAAAAATCATCTTGTCTGCCTGTGACTTTCTGTCTGTCTGACTCTTTGTCCATCTGTCTCTGTCTGCCTGCCTGCCTGTCTGTCTTTCTGTCTGTCTGTCTGTCTGACTGTCTGTCTGTCTGCCTGCTTGTCTGTCTGTCTGACTCTTTGTCCATCTGTCTCTGTCTATCTGCCTGTCTGCCTGCCTGTCTGTCTGTCTGTCTGTCTGTCTGACTCTTTGTCCTTCTGTCTCTGCCTGCCTGTCTGTCTATCTGCCTGACTGTCTGTCTGACTCTTTGTCCATCTGTCTGACTGTTTTTCTGTCTGTTTAGCTGTCTGACTGTCTGACTGTCTGTCTGTCTGAATCTTTGTCCTTCTGTCTCTGCCTGCCTGACTGTCTGTCTTACTCTGTGTGTCCATCTGTCTATGTGTCTGTTTGTTCCTGTCTGTCTGTCTGCCTGTCTGCCTGACTGTCTGTCATACTGTCTGTCTTACTATCTGTGTGTTCATCTGTCTATGTGTCTGTTTGTCTGTTCCTGTCTATGTCTGCCTGCCTGCCTGTCTGTCTGTCTGCCTGTAGGTCTGTCTGTTTGTCTGTTCCTTCTATATCTGTTTTTCTGATTTTGGATGTCTGTCTGTCTATATGTCTGTTTGTTCCTGTCTGATTGTCTGACTGTCTATTTGACTCTCTATTATCCATCTGTCTGTCTGCCTGTCTGTTAGTCTACCTGTTTGTTTGTCTGCCTGTCTGTTTGTCTGATTGTCTGTTGGACTCTCTCTCTTTCTGTCTGTCTATGTCTGTCTGTTTGCCGAAATATTTGTCTGTCTGTCTGTTTTTTCACTCCATAACTTTCAAATTGATAGATGGATTTTGATCAAACTTTGCACAACTATATATTAACAACAGATATTGTGTCACACACCAAATTTTACTATGTAGGTCAGAGGTCAAGGTCACAATGCCAAGTCATGTGATATTGTGATGGGGGTATTTATATCTTGAAAGACTGCTTTAGTTTTGTCATACAAAACAGGGAGGTAATTTATTACATGTTAGTTAATATTTTGACAATATTTCAATCTATACACAAAGTTTGTGGCTTCCTTTATTGATTTGCTTAAGTTAATTGTCTAAAACAGGAAACAGCTTAAAATTGACTTTCAAACAGAAATCAATGCTCTTAATAAAAACATTGTCCTCAGTATTAATAGTCCATTCAAATATTTTAATCTGTCGTAATTTCTCTGCATTTCATAGATTTAAATATTTCAAACTGTCGCAATTTACCGGCCTTTTTATACATCAATTGTGTTCGTTGATAAATATCTCTCATTTGGCTGTGTTTTACAAGAATGTTCGATATTGCTCTGTGCTAAGAAAAAATACATTATGTTATGTTAAATGTTATTTTTCACAATTTTTTTTCTTTTTTTTTTTTTTAATCGCTTGTTGACTCATTTAACATTAACACTGTGACATATCAACAATTTATCGTTTATCATGAGTCAAGAACGAGTTTAAATAATTTCTCTTGTGCCAAAAAATTTTTTTATATTATTTCTTGAATTTTGTATCAAATAAAAACCGGTTTTTATGATGTGTAATTAAATGACTAAGTATGGTCATGTAACAGGAGGGAGAAAAAAAATGCAGGTTGGACCGGTGACCGAACCCAGGACCTCCCACACTATAGACTGCTCTACCACTGAGCTACCCAGACCGCTACATTTCTCCCCTGTTATTCTTGAGTTTCCCATGATCCAATGGGAAATCTCACCCAAAATACCCTCGGAAAGACTTTATATGGCTGCATATTTGTCAGTCCATCACTTCCGAGGGCCAAACTGTAACAGGAGGGAGAAAAAATGCAGGGTCGGACCGGGGAGCGAACCCGGGACCTCCCACACTATAGGCGAGTGCTCTACCACAGAGCTACCCACACCACTACAGTCATATAGATTTGTTGAGAACGTAATGAGAGAGTGAAGAAAAAGAGTGGAATAGTGGTGTTTTAACACTCCATTAAACATTCTCTTACACATTTTGATGTGGTCATGTGGTCAGTTCTGCAATCGTTGAGGACAATGCAATACTTGGATAAAATATATCCAACCTTTGGCAAGCAAACTGACAATCGTTCTTACACTAGGATTTGCCCTTTAGTGGGATTTGATTGATTGATTAAATGTAGTTTTATGTCCTAGTCAAGAATATAAAGTCACTTACATCAAGACATCAACAACTTTAGGTGAAGTGGCAGAAAGTTTTACCTTTGCAGTGTTCTAAGGACGGTGTGCAGGTAGGGTTCTTCAGGGTGCCACAACTGATGTGACACGGGGCATCGGTTTTTAAGGTCTCCTCTGAAAGACCTCAGACCTCATACTTTTATTTCTAAATGCTGAGTGCCTGGCAAAAGAACAATCATGGTCAGACCTGGCCAGGGTTCAAACCCCAACCTCCGGCATACAAAGCAAGCACTTTACTAACTGAGCTACCCTAGTGGTGAGATGGATTTAAACATTGGAGACGTGAAGCTTTATATAGTGCACCTTTAGGACTACTGAGCCACCAAGGCCCCTGTGAATATTTGAAGGTGTGTAGGGTGTTTGGTGCCAAAACAAAGAAAAGAAAAGAAAAAAAGAAAAACATCAATTCACTTTTGTTGAGATGAATGTCACCTTTAAGCACAGGCAAAAACTTGAAAAATCTGAAACATGAAACATGGTCATTTAAATGAACAAACTGGGGGTACCTTTTTTTGCTATGCTTAAGTAAGTGAATGTTCCAATTAACTATCATTTGATTGATTTTTTTTTTTTTGGTTTTCCTTGAAATACTACCAGGTAGTTTCACCAGGAAAAAAATAATTTAATTTAAAAAAAAGTAATACATTCACTAGCTGGTCTTGGTAAATGCAAAAAGGCCAAAATTTAGAATCCTCTTGCCCTGGTTTGTTGAAAGTCTTAACTCACAATCTTTAATTTTGAATGTAAATAACTATTCTGCAAATTATTGCTGAGATTGAATTTTCTTTGGGACTTTGTATGTCGTATGTTTTTGACAGAAATTACAAGAAAGAAATCCCATCTTGACATGCCATTTTTTTCTTCGCTTTTAATTTCTCTTTATCATTTCTTGATTGTAACTGGTCATGTTCTACAATTTCACATGGGACACATTTTTTATGCTTAAACATTAGGACACGACAGAACCTTATATCCGTAGAGCTTAAAGCGACTTAGTCATCAGAATGATTGTATGTATCATCATTCATACCGGCATTGACAAAAACGTCAAAATGACTATGATGAATTATAACACTGTCATGTCAATATTTTCATTGCTAGAGATAAAAAAAGGTGTTGGAATGATAACAGAAAATTTGCAAGATCAAGCACTCCGATTTGACAACCTAATCCGGAAATTTGTCGAGCAATTTCACGCAACTGTTGGTTGTAACGGCAAATAAATCTAGATGAGATTTGTTTGGCTATCAGAGAGTAATTTTATAAAATTGTATAAGATTTGTATTGACACAGATCTAATAAATTTCTTTTTATTGTATAAATTTGTTGGTTTAAATCAAGAGTTTTTGTGACATATATGTTGCTAAGGAATTATTGTGTAATTTATTTGTGGTATGCAAATATATAACTTGAAAAAAAAAAATTGTTGCACTTTTTTCTCGAAATCTGGAATAAATTGTCCGTAAATGATATTTGATTTCAACAAACAAACAAACAAACAAATAAGTAAATAAATACATGAATGAATGGATAAATAAAATAATAAATAAAATAAGTTAAAAATAAATTTAAAAATAAATAAATCTAAAAATAAATAAATAAATAAATAAATAAACAAATAAATAAATAAATAAATAAATAAATAAATAAATAAATAAATAAGTAAAATTATGTAATAATAATGGGATAATAAAAACTCAGATAGAGTTTATGTTCTTTGTTTTAAATGTGTCAAATTTAAATAAATTTTTCTTATCTTAAAAATTGAAAAAAAAAGAAAACTATTGGTAAAGGAAACAAATAAATAAATAAAGAAAAAAAAGGAGGGGGGGGGGGGGAATGCATGATCAGACTGGAAATCAAAATCAGGACTTCCCTTTCTGTGAACGAGTGCTTTACCAACAGAGCTACCTCCAGATTGCTACAGGTGCCGTCAGTTTTTAGTTGATTGATTCAAATGCGTCTTTGTGACACCTGATATGATATGTGTCATAGTTTTCCGTATTTATTAAATTGATATCTGCAGTTATTATTATTATTATTTTTTTATTTTAAATAAATTGTAATTGATTAATACTTTTGTTTCTGTGTTTCTAATTCTTTGTTTTCTTTGTTTCAGTATACCTTTGTCTATCTTTGTTATATGATATTGCATATTTTCTTTCTGCATATACCATTCTGTTTTGCAAAGTCACTATGACTAATTAAAATTTAGTGTTTTTGTCATCTGTCTGTCTTACTCACTTTCTGTCTATCACTCACTCAGTATGTCTAAAAATTCCTTTGTACTTTCTCTCTCTCCCTCTCTCTCTCTCTCTCTCTCTCTCTCTCTCTCTCTCTCTCTCTCTCTCTGTCTCTCTCTCTTTCTCTCTGTATAATATATATATATATATATATATATATATATATATATGTATATGTATATATAATGAGCATTAGAGTTGTGTATTGCAGCAAATTTTCATATTGCGATATATTGCAATATTTTTGAAAATATTGCGATATTATTGCAATATATTGAGTTGTGTGTTTTTTTTTTTACAAAAACTGATTAAATTTAATAAAGTAACACCAAAGTTTTAGTATAACTTGTTTTATTTGCATTTAACTCCAAAATACAAAACATGAGTCTTTGACTAGAATATTACAGTCTATTCTGTATCACAGTAGCAGTCCATTCTCTTGAATTAGAAATGATTGTAACAATAAAATTTAAAACATATCAAACACAAACCCTGATAATAACAAAGTGAATACTTGCAAAAACTACTCAAAACATGAGTCTTTGACTAGAATATTACAGTCTATTCTGTATCACAGTAGCAGTCCATTCTCTTGAATTAGAAATGATTGTAACAATAAAATTTAAAACATATCAAACACAAACCCTGATAATAACAAAGTGAATACTTGCAAAAACATCCCAAAACATTTAATCCATAACAACTTCACACAAATAATATAAAAGCAGTAAATAGGAGACTAACTTGCTCCAAGTCAGAGATTCAATTAAACAACTATTATGTTTTCATATTCTTTTTCAAAAATATGAGCATATCTACATGCCTAGGCTTTAAATTTGCTCTCTGGGCTGACACAATGTCACCAGTTGAGCTAAATACCCGTTCTGATGGAACACTTGTTCCTGGTATGCAAAGAATATGTTTAGCAAGTCGTGATAAAAGGGGAAAACTATGTTCATTTTCTGCCCACCAAAGTAATGGATTTGAAGTAAGAGGAATGCCAGGGCATTCTTTGTATAAAGAGACTTCCAACTCTGCTCTCTGAAGCTTTGATTTTGGGGGTTCAACCTTTGTAACGTACACATCACCTAACAGCTCATTCAATGTCAAAGATTCATCAGTTTTGGGTTTTTTAGAATGGGGTGCTGTTGCTACAGCTTCCTCTGAATCTGTGACTTTAATGATTTCATTATGATAATCCGTATCATTTGGAGGAGCTGGTAAGGGAAGACTAGGCAGCTCTGGAAGTTGTCGAGTAGTCTCATCAACAGGTTCTGTTTTAACAGACACAGGCTTTTCATTCATAACAGAGACATCTTGCACAATTTTATTGAAAACTTCAAACCTATCATTCTCCGAGAGAAATGGAAGGGTTTTAAACCGTGGGTCAAGTGCTGTAGCTTTAAGAAGCATATTATACTGCTGTTCATCAGTATACCGTGTTTTCAGATCATTAGCTATTAAAGCTTTCATACTAACAATAGAAGGAAGGTCTCCTTCAGCAGGGGTCAAGTAACTATCTAATAACTTTCTATGAAGTGGTAAAATGATAGACAAAGTTGGTGTCTTCTCTGAGCAGAGAGTAGTGGTTACAGCTTTAAGTGGTTTTAAAGTTTCAACTACACACTCAGCAAGATGAGTTTCATCATCTGACAGGACTTTCAATTCTTTATCTTTATGTTTCAGATCTTTGTTCATCAAAGCAGCTACAACAGAAACTTGCATAAGCAGGTAGCGTTGTAACATGTCGTATGCACTATTCCACCTTGTGCAAACATCAATAATCAATCTAGTATAATTTAGCTCAAACAATTTTGCCTGGGATTTCAAAATAGAAGCACCTACATTGCTTCTGTGAAAAAAAATTCACAATACGCCTAACACGTGCAAGAATGTTTGACACAGCTTTAACACCTAAAGCCTTCTGAGCAGCCAGATTCAGAGTATGTGCATAGCAACCCAGGTGCAAGTCACATTCCAGCAATTGACCAGCTTTCTTCATGTTTGCAGCATTGTCCGACACTAAATATAATGGCGAATCTGGAATGTTCCATTCCTTCAGGGCTTGTTGTAGACAATCAGCAATGTTTTCACCTGAAAATAAAATATGAATAAATGTCAGTACTAATTTGCTATTTAAAGTTTACTGCTACAATCTATATACATGTATATATATATATACAACTTTTGACACACTAGAACTTCACACATGCATCTTGATAAAACTGTCATAAACTTGTTAATTAACTTGGAAATAATATAATGTGAAAATTGCATATTTTATTTACTTTAATAAATAGTAATTTTTATATATGTTTAGTTGTTTGTATTGTATTCACATTTATTCTGTATGTATAAACTAAATTTATTCAAATTTGTACCAGTATGACTCTCTGGCATGGAACGAGTCTGTAGAACATAGTTGACAAGTTCCAAGTTCTGACTGATGTGAGTTGATGTAATTGTGACATAGGACTGGGTGGCCCTGGATGTCCAGCCATCTGATGTTAATGCAACCTACAATGATAAATCCATTACAAAATATATAAAATGCTAAAATATTCAGAAAATATTTACACCTGAAATGAAATAACCATGAAATTCTGTTAATGTGAGATCTATGTTAGACACTAAACAGGAAATTATTATCAACCAAGTTTCATGACAAAGGTCATTCTGACTTATTCATTATGCAGTTGAGTGACTTTACTACTTGTATTTTATGAGAAGATTTTTATTTCCGTCTCTCAAAAATATTACAAAAAATCATTTAAAGCATACAATTGTTCTCATCTTGCAAATCATTAATTTCAACTTACAACCTTGAATTGCAGCTTAAGCCCTTTACTAACCTGTTCTGCCTTTGAAAGTGAAGCAATCACTTCTTGCTTTACCTCTCTGTATTTGTCTGGAATAATTTTATATGAAAAAGTTTTTCTACCTGGAACTGTATATCTCGAATCGAGTGTTTTCAACATATCTTTGAACTCTTTGGATTCCACAATTCTGTAGGGTCGCAAATCTTTGATAATAAAGTTTGCAATACTGTTAGTGATTGTCTTGGCACGGAGTGAGTTAGCTCCATATTTTGCCATCAACGCATCTGGTAAAGTTTGTTGTGCCTTACTAGAAATTACGAACGACGAAATTGGCGTACTTTTTCTCCGGGGGCTGCGTTACAGTTGCAGGTTCCACTTTGGAATGATAAATTCGCATATGACTGTGGTAAGATTTGACGTGCCCCCAGAATGTTTGATTTTTGCCTTGCAATCATAACAAACTGCAGTATTGTCGGACAACGACGCCGTCTTTCACCAGTAGCCCAAAATACTTCCACACATCACTTTTCCCTTTTTTGTTTTTTACAACCTCCTCTGACATTGTGACACACATGCACAAAAAAAAAAAATCGTACTTTCGATTTTGTATTTCCGGTTTCACTAATGTACAAATTGGATGACGGTTATGAACGGGACAATACAATTTACTACATTCCACACTCCACAGTACTTCATCGTTTATTCTTTTCGTCAACCTGCAATTTTTTTTTATTCTTATGGTATTTCAAACAGAAAACATGAGGAATGATATAAGACAAGCAAAGGACCGTTGACAATTAAAGCTGAACCGTCATTCTATCCGAACCGTTTTTCAAGTACATAAATACAATTGAGTAATGTAAAAACATTCGTTTTGACACACGTCGAAGTTGGTAAAGATCAGAGGACGGACGTTTTCATCAAAATTGTATAATATCGGAAAATACCGGTATTCAAAAATCATATCGCGATATATTATCGGCAGCATAAATACCGCAATAAACCGGTATTTCGATAATATTGCCCACCTCTAAAGCTAATGCACAATTTTAGTTTTATTAAGCAAAAAAATAACATTTCAGGGGCAAACCACGTCATAAATGATTCATATATTTACGAAACTTTGTATCTTTTTGAATTTTGTCATTCTGAACATTTTCACAATGTTTTGATATTAGATATCTTAAAATTTTTGAAGAAAATAGCCTAAAACTGCAAAATTACAAAACTTGTTCCATGCCTTGATTTGTGACCTTGACCTTAATTTAAAGGTCCTTTCAAGAAAAAGTCAAAACTGAAAACCCCATGTTATTATCTGTTCAAGTAGTCAAGTTATAAACAATTTGAAAGCCATTTTACAAAATTTTAAAATCAAATGCAAAAACGCGTAACCCATTTTTTCGACCAAATTTCACGAAATGAACAAACTATAGGCTTAAAGACACTAGAGAAGCCAAATAACACATCAGATATTTCTTCCCATCATCGGTTTCGGAGAAGAAGAGTTTTTAAGATTTTTTAGACCCCTAGGTCACCTTGACCTAGTGTTTGGTAGCCATGGCAATGCCATGAACAAATCGGAATTGCAACCGGCCCATATATGCTTCTGACCAAGTATCATTGAAATCTGTCTAGCATTTTCGGAGGAGAAGTCGAAAATAGTTGTTAAAGACGCAGGCACGCACGCACAGCACAGACGCAAGCTGCGCCATGCCATAAGCTCACATGACCTTTCAGTCAGTGAGCTAAAAGGGAAATAAATTTGCAAAATTTCACTTCCTATTGTTTATTCATGTAAGTTTCATGAAAATCCATTGGGAGAGTATAAAAGAACTTGTACAGGCAAAAAGTGTGAAATGACTGTTGGAAGGATGAAAAGCATTATCATTCCCCTCAAATTTGCAGAGGGGGATAAGTGCATGCACAGTTTGCTTTTTGCATTTTAAAATGAATATCCATGACAATAATCAAATCTAATATCCCTTCACAAAATTTACATGCAATGTTCATGTATTTGCTTTAACAAAACCCATTTCCATGAGTGACTTTCCCTTTGTCATTCCATCAGCTTTGATGGCTTCAGTAAGCAAAGCTTTAGAAAATATATTGATTCAAATACTACAACCTTATTCAGAAATTATCCTTGCTTACTTACCTTATGATGTGTCATAAACAAAAGCCTTTAATAATTAATATATCAGGTTCTAGTTAAAATAGTATTTTTCAGGGCTTCAGGGAAATCCTAATCTTAGCTCTAATAAATTTAACCAATATCAGTTATACTAAAACCAGGCAAATTGCAAGATTTTTCGATTTTTATTGAAAAATCTACCTCAAACAGGTAAACATGGCTGACACTTCCTTGTTTTAACACAATGTAGAAAAGCATGTTAGTAACTGATGTACATAGTACATTTTTAAATATGCAACTACCTTACCTTGGCACGTACTTCAATAACAAGGTTATGACGGTTAGCTTTTTAGTTGACCCTATGCTTCAGAACATTTAAGTCCACATCAACTACTATTTTGCATTCATATAGCTTTTAAGATTATTTCAATAAAAACCCTATGTTTTTAGTGAAATTGTACAAAAAAGCCTTGAATTACAATGTACAAAAAAGCCTTGAATTACAGAGGTGCAAAATATGGTGTCAATTTTTTTTTCTTAACAAGCTTAACAATATGCTTCAAAAAGATATTTTTAACATTTTTAACGCCCCAAGTTTATTGTGAACTAGATTTGTAGCCATACCAATTACCAATGGCAGTATTAACCTGCATATCGCTGGTCCCTACATGCTTTTATTTATTTTCATAAAAATCTCAATTTGTCTTGAAGACGTTTAAATAGTTTATTAATTTTAAACCAGCAAATACACTGGCATTTAAACATGTTACCCCCATATATATGTGATCTTAAAAGGTAAATCATGAAAAAAAATCAACATTTTGTTTTAAAATGTCTTAAAAAATATGTTAATTAAAGGGCAAAAGGGAATGGGAAAATGTTTGGCTAAGACCTTTGGCCTTTTAGGTGACATCCAAAAAAACAAAGAATTGAAAACCCCATGCCATTATTTATTCACATACTGAGACATAAAATTTTAGATTATTTCACACAGTTATTGAAATGTAAAGCAGACCTTATACTTTGATGTTTTCCAGAAAAATTCTACAACTATTGGCTTAGGACCCTAGGGTATTCAAATAACTTGAAATATCAAATAAAAATTGTAACTTCAGTTTTGTAGGAGAAGAAATTTTACTATTTGTTGAGTCTGCATGACCTTGACCTTAAGACACATTGACAAAACAGTAATCCAAAGCAAGATCTTGTCACAATAGTCCATGGATATGGACTTGTTTCTGAAAAAATGTCTGCAACTATTTAAGTTACTGTCCAGAAACTATTTTGATTTTCGCAAGCCTGCTCTCAAGCTTTTATTCAACTAAGAACCATGTTTCTTAAGTAAGTCCTGATTAATAACAGGAAAGTACTTGACGTCTGCTCAATTTTACCTCCAGTTTTAAATGTATTAAGTTTTCTTAGGAAAAAAAAATTAAAACAGTACTGATTTAATTAATGGTGTGCCTAATGAACAATGTTACATTTGGTTCAACAATAAAAGCTCGAATAAATACAGAAATAACAATAATTTCCCAGTGAGAATGTAGCCTGTGGGATCTAATTGAATCAGCTGTCTTAATTTTTTTTTTTTAGGTCTATTCCCTCATGCAAAGCATTCCTTAGCTGGATTTGGATTCATATAATTTTGGAACTTTAGATACATTAAATTTTAACTGTTTGGCTTATGTTTTTTATTTATCAAACTTTTGGGGCCCTAGTGTCACTGATGAGGAATGATTTTCCAAAATGTGCACATATGGCACATCAAAATTTAGCAGGTATTTGTTATATATTTAGAAACATGCTTACATCATAAAAAACAGGTCATTTAAACCAACTTACAAAATGGTGAAGTACGATAAATTAAACACAGAATTTCATTAAATTTATCATTTGTGACTATGTAAGGGATATGTAACACCATTGCGAATAAATTTGGATAATAATGAGCAGACAATTAGTACAATTTTCACCTTCTATTCATTCACACTGGAGTTCTCGTACATCCGTGTGCATGCTTCAAGCAAATAATTATCATCTGTAACACTGACCAACCCATTAGAGGATTCCGTTTATTTACAGCTAATAGGAATAAAATTTTAGAAAAGGAATCTTATGGATCACAATTAGAAGTTACTGGTATCGTATTTTTAAAAAATAGATTTTTAGAAAATCAAATAAAACAAAAAATAATAATAATTGAAAAAAAAAACCAGACGCCCAAGATGGCCCTAATTTGGCTCACCTGAGTTTAAATGTAACTGGTAATGTCTTGATAATACCTGGTTAAGCCATAAAATGTTGCCTCAATAGAAGTGGTTTCAGATAACATTATTTTTGTTTTGGTTTTTAGCTATATAGGTCACTGTGACCTACTTTTGGTAGCCAAAGGGACCAGAAACACAAATGAGAATGGACAATGGTTTAAAGGTGCTATTGAATTATATGAATGAAATAATGACCAGTAGTGTCTGAGAAGAAGTCTTTTGATGGATGTATAGATGGATGGCAGAGTTCCTATCCATAACAAAAGCTCACATGAGAAAATTTCAGATCCGGATTTAAGACTTTACAGATTTGACACATTAATTAAAATATTTTTTAAAAAATGGTAAAATTCAACTGCAAATATTTTAAAAAAGTTGTTCAATAAATCTACATAATGTCACATAACAATGATTTTGTAAAAAAAAAAAAAAAACAAAACAAAAAAAAAAAAAAAGCAAAAAAAACAAAACAAAAAAAAAAAAAAAAAAATTCAAGGTTTTAGCTAAATCTTCATATCAGTATCACATGTATTCAAAAATACTAAATCATTCACTAAAAAGTAAAAAATTCATAACATCTCTTCCATGCACCATTGTAAGTCATAAAATTCAGAAAAAAAAAAAAAAAAAAAAAAAAAAAAAAAAAAAAAATGGTGGCCTCACTGAGATTTGAACCCTCACCATTGGGTTGCTAGAAGTGAAAAAGAGAAAGGTCGAAAAAAGATACTTGCATTTTATAGAATTTCATGGAAATTGTTAAACATATGTTTCTTCACATAAGAAAATGATGTTTGGAAAAAGAAGGTAGCTATGGCAACCTAAAAAGTAAAAAATCATAAAATTTCTTCCATGCACCATTGTAGTAATAAAAAAAAAAAAAAATGGTTCCACTGGGATTTGAACCCTCGAACCCTTGGGTTGCAGTATCACATGTATTTCAAACAAAAAAAAAATAATTACACTAAAAAAGTAAAAATTCATAAAATCTGTTCCATGCACCAGGCCTTAGATAGAACTTTTAATGCCACTCGTCACAGTGCCAAGTTAAAAAAGAAAACCACTCGTCACTTGGAAATTTGACTTGGCACAGTCACTACATGAAAAAACAAGACTTTCTTCTCTTAACAACCACCAGAGCTTGTACCAATATATATGTTTTCTGACTACGTTTTAAGCTTTTCACGAACTTTGGATTTTCCGATTTCAGTAACCAGTAACTTTCGTTTTGAAATGGCAGGTTTGAAATGTTCTACCTGCACTGGTTTGTCGTCAGATCAGCGGTAGTCCTAATCAGTGTTTTTGAAAATTTCTTTATCAGCTGTTTCATCTTTGTTTGTCTTTAGAAAGTCATACAAAACAGTTGTTTACTTTTATTTGACATACTTAACAGACCGACAAGTATATAACACTCGGAAACATCGGTTGGATTTTACATTACACTAAGTCAATTCCGAATGAGGAAAACAATAGTTTGGCGCATGTGATGCAAACATTTAAATGATTTTGTTGATTGATGCCAATCTAGAAAGCGGCTCATTACAATTGACCTCCTTATACAAGATTTTTAATCGACAAACACTATAGTATCTAGTGTTTATTAATTGCAACAAGCCACTTGATGTATGTCTGATAAATTTAACTCGTCACGATGTGGTAGTACATATCACTCATCCAAGTACACATTTCACTCGTCAGGACGAGTGGAAGAGTGAATAATCGCAGCCCTGATGCACCATTGTAAGTCAAAAAAATTCAGAAAATAAAAATAAAATAAAAAATTTAAAAAAAAAAAAAAAAAGTGGCCCCACTGGGATTTGAACCCTCACCCTTGGGTTGCTAGAATTGAAAATGAAAAGGCCGAAAAAAGCGACTTGTATTTTACAGAATTTCAATGAAAATTGTCAAACATATGTTTCTTCATCCACATAAGAAAATGAATGTCTGGAAAAAGAGTTCACCTAATTTATTCATTATTGTAATTTTTGTAAAAAAAGTACTATTTACAAATATACAAAAAATAACCAAAAAACATGTAACCTAATTTTTCACAAAAATTATTGAAATTCCACAAACTTGGTATATAAGATGCCATAGATGCCAAATATCACATCAGATTTTATCTCAGTGAGGTGGTTTTGGAGAAGAAGATTTTTTTAGGTTTTTAAACGATGTAGGTCATTGTGACCCACATTTGGTAGCTATGCAACCAAAAACACAAAATCTAAGACAATGTGCTATAGATGCTTTTGACCAAGTTTAAAACAAAATGGTGACCAGAAGTTTCTGATAAAAAGTCGTTTGAAGCAATTGTTGACGGACGGACGCACGACTAGCGGAGGGTCTGCCTCTATTGATACCATAGCTCACATGAGCACTTTCAGGTGAGCTAAAAACAGAAAATTGTAAACTTAATGCAGCTTAAAACATTTCTTTTTCTCTGATCCTTAATTTTAGTGCAGTAAATGTAATCAAATGACAAATGTGTAAATAACAATGTGCAAGCAAAATGAATGTAAATAGTAGTTTACATTTGTTTAGGGAAAGATTTTAATAATAATGCTTTTTGCGTTTTTAGTTTTTCTTTCCATTTGCACTCTGATGCATACCTTTTATTTTTTCCTCTAGGTGATGGGTGTTCGACCTTACAAGATGTGAAAACAGTTTTGGTTATATCAACTATGTTGCCATCATCCACATCATCAAATTCAAATAAACGTCCATGGCTTCTTGCTGTGTCCCTTAATGCATCCCATATCTCTTGCAGTGAAACCTTGCTTTTTGTATCTGTTGCCTCAAACTTTTCTATCAATACATTACTAATAAACACTTTCAAGTCATCATCTATTTCTGAAAATGAAAATAAATTAGAAACGTTTAATATTGTATGATAGCTGTTCATATAATAGTGGATTCAGTAAGGTATGATATTTTTATTAGAGGAAGGATGATTCTCAAAAACTA
>JARBDR010000915.1:0-81251 GCA_029721355.1 Tegillarca granosa | reverse complement strand
ATACCAGCATAGAGTAGTTATTTAAGCAAGCTTTGCAGAAAAAGATAAAATAAATTACTCTGCACTAAGAGATTTTACTTGTCTCAAAACATTTATAATAATCCAATATTTGTTTAAAATTAAAATTGCTGTAACTTGTCTCAAAACATTTATAATAATCCAATATTTGTTTAAAATGAAAATTGCTATTACTTGTCTCAAAACATTTATAATAATCCAATATTTGTTTACAATGATAACTGCTATTACTTGGCTCAAGCTATTTATGATAATCCAATATTTGCTCAAAATAAAAAATTGCTATTACTTGTCTCAAAACATTTAAATATTTGTTTAAAATGAAAATTGCTGTAACTTGTCTCAAAACATTTATAATAATCCAATATTTGTTTAAAATGAAAATTGCTATTACTTGTCTCAAAACATTTATAATAATCCAATATTTGTTCAAAATGAAAATTGCTATTACTTGTCTCAAAACATTTATAATAATCCAATATTTGTTTAAAATGAAAATTGCTGTAACTTGTCTCAAAACATTTATAATAATCCAATATGTTTAAAATGAAAATTGCTATTACTTGTCTCAAAACATTTATAATAATCCAAAACTTGTTTACAATGATAACTGCTATTACTTGGCTCAAGCCATTTATGATAATCCGATATTTGCTCAAAATAAAAAATTGCTATTACTTGTCTCAAAACATTTATAATAATCCAATATTTGTTCAAAATGGAAAATGCTACCTTAGCAGGCTTAGTATTAGAATTGCTGTCTAGAAAAGGGGGAGGTGATGTGTTTGAACCCAGATTTGGTCATATATACTGGACTCTAAAATTTTGAACCAGTGTATTTGTAAATCGGTTGTAAACCATTCAGATTCGGATAATTACTGTAAAAGCATTTATATTTGTGTGTATCATATTTTTCAAGGCAGAGTACTGACTAGGTCATTTGGTGCCATGATGATGGATTGAATACTGACTTTGTGAGTTGAGTTGAGTTGAGTAATTGTGTTTAACATCCCAGTCAAGAATATTTCACTTATATCGAGATGTCACCATCTATAGGCGAAAGTGCAGAAATTTTGCCTGCATGTTGTGCTGATTCAGCAGGGTTCTTTATCGTGCCACGATGGACACAGGACCTCATTTATTTAAAGTACCCATCCGAAAGAACCGTGACTTTCATTTCTAAATGCCGAATGCTTGGCAAAAGAACAGTCACTACCCACTTTCAAGTCTTGACCCGGCCAGGTTTGAACCCACGACCTCCCACTTAAGGAGACTGACTTGGTGAGCTAGCAACTATCAAAAAGTCATTTTGAGTGCAAGCAAGTAAGTATATGGCAAGCCATAATACACACACTCACATCAGTACCATAACTAGACCCTTAAATAAACCGAGGCAAGAATTAAAAATCAATCTATATATATATAATGACATACAGTACCAACAGTCTCAATGTTTTACATCTTTCACATGTAAACTGTCACTAGTTGAAGGAACTGATTGTTTAAAAACTGTTTAATTTTAGTCAGGGTTTTCTTTCTTTTATTCCCAACATTACAAGCATCGGTGGAAGAATATATTGCAAATTAATATTTTACATGGAATTATCGCATCCCAATCACATCCCTGATAAATAATGATGACTGCCGGAGCTCTCTCTCTCTCTCTTTCTCTCTCTCTCTCTCTCTTCTCTCTCTCTCTCTCTCTCTCTCTCTCTCTCTCTCTCTCTCTCTCAAAATATCACTTCTGTGAGAAAAACTACTTGGGTTAAATTATTACTGAGGCGGTTGCCTCGGTTGCCTCATAGGTATTTAGGGTACTGCACATCCCATGGATACATGAACTTGTTCCTAAGATTAATCCATAGAAATTGATAACCTTGATCACATCACAAGTACCTAAAAATTGCTGATGTGCAGTTAAACAACATTACAACCAATAAATCTGTTTTCACATGAAAAAAATTACCATGGCACTATGGTGAGAAACTAGAATAAAAATTTAATCATTTCAATGAGGAAAAAAGTATAAATAATCAAAACCTAAAATGACAAAAAAAAAATGGTTTTGAAAATTTTGTAAAATGATTAATTTTGCCTTTTTGTGATATATAACAATTTATTAGACTCTTTAAACTCAAAAAAAAAAAAAAAAAAAAAAATAGAATAAAAAAAATAAAAACAACAGGTTTTATAAAAGCTTTTCACGAAATCATTACTACTAAATTATTGTGGAATAACGTGTTAAATACGAAAATATTAAAAATAATCTCCATGTTAGATGCTTAATTCAAAATATTAAGAGTCAAGATCGACCGTGTTAATGAGATTGCATGCTAGAATGATGGAAATTAATACTTCACTTCTGGGGTTTTTAATAATTATTAAAATAAACGATGAATTTATAGAAATTAAAAATCTATCAGACAGTTTGTTGAGTTTAATGTAAAAGTCTTTACAGAAATGGAAGAATTGTGTTTTATGCCTCTAAAGTCAAGATTAGTTTATTTTAATGAAGGCAATCAACTCTTGGATATAGGAGGGAAAAAAGTTGTTGGTGGTAAAGGAAGATGGGGGGGGGAATGTTCTTGGATAGGAAAGGGAAAAAAGTTTTTGGAGAGGGGAGGGAAAAATGTTCTTGGATAGTGGAGGTAAAATAGTTCTTGGAAGATTGGATAGGATGAATCGTGTTTTTTCTTCATCTTTAAAAGGTATCATATTCATTCATTCATTTATACAGATGAAGTCAGTTCTGAGATGGATGAGGACATAGGAGTGCCTGGAGAAAACAACCAACCTTCAGCAAGCACACTGACAAACTTTCTCAAATAAGAATCTGATTAAGAGGGGTTCGAATCCAGGCATTGTGAGGCACTGTTATTCATAAGCACATGCTTCAGACTACTCTACACCAGGGCTCTTGGAAACTGGGAAAAAACTATCTCTATTCAGCAGGCCAACTAAAGAAATCAAGATGGATTTGAACCCAGATTGATAAAACTCTCTTTTTCTCTCTCTCTATCCCCCCTTTTCTCTCTCTCTCTCTCTCTCTCTCTCTCTCTCTCTCTCTCTCACTTTCTCTCTATCCCCCCTCTCTCTCTCTCTCTCTCTCTCTTTCTCTCTCTCTTACACGCATTTTCTCTCCTCTCCCACTTTCTCTCTCTCTCTCTCTCTCTCTCTCTCTCTCTCTCTCACATTTTCTCTCTCCTCAATTTCTCTCTATCCCCCTTTTCTCTCTCTCTCACTTTCTCTCTCTCTCTCTCTCTCTCTCTCTCTCTCTCTCTCTCTCTCTCTCTCTCTCTCTCTCAGTTTCTCTCTCTCCCTCATTCTCTCTTTCAACCTCTCTCATATCAATATATATATATATATATACATACATACACAAGTTGATGTTTTATGGGACTTGGTCTACCTGCATGTAAAATAAATCAATGGCCACCAGATTAATGGCCGACATAATGATCAAAGACAGTAAATACTTTATGATATAATAAATTGATTTTAACAAATGCTTTAGTAAATAATTCATGATATGTTCATCAAAATATTTCCTTTGTTTAAATCATCATAGAATATTTACATAATTCTGAGGCATTAACGATTAACTAATGTTGTGTTACGATGACTTCATAATCTGCCGATAATAACCCCTAACAATGATCATGTTTATATAATAATCCTAGATAATTCATAATGACAAAGAATTTATAATCCAAGGTTAAATAAACTGTAAGATGTATGTCAAATTGGAGAGGTAAGAAAGAGAGTCTGGGAGTTTTTTTTTTTATGGAAATGATTGGATTTGATAAATGGTGTTTTTATCTTTCAGTTCCAGGATGGTGGCGGAAACCAAAGTAGAACAGTAAAAATTTTATTCACTTAAGAAGTCAAAATCGGGATGGTGGAGAAACTTGAGTGCCTGATGAAAATCACCAAATGTAAGAACCAAATTTATTAAAATCTGATTATTTAACAAGTAAATTTCTTCAAGGTCTGTTAAAGTTTGGTGATCAAGGTGGCCATTTAAAGTCAATTAATCGAGAATTAAGGGTAAAATTTCTCATGAGTCCATGGGAAACTCAAAAACAAAGGAAGGAAATGTAGCAGTCTGGGTAGCTCGGTAGAGCACTGGCCAATAATTTATGAGGTCTGGTGTTTAATCCCTGGTCTGACCCTGCATTTTTCCTTCTTTCTATTACAACTGTAAACTACACACCATACTTTTGATTTCTTCCTAATTTTCAGGGGGACTTTGTCAGAATAACAATGAGAGAGTCAATAAAAGTTGAATTTTTGACAAAAAAAAATTAATTTAATTATTAGAGACAATGTAACACAAAATTATGAATATTTTTGTTAATAAGTAACACAATACCTCAATGGAGAGTGGAGTGGAGTGGAGTGGAGTAATGATGTTTTATGCCCCAGTCAAGATTCTTTCACTTATTTCGAGGCAGTCAGTTCTGGGATGGTGGAGAAAACCGGAGTGCCTGGAGAAAACCACCGACCTTCGGCAAGCGAACTGACAAACTTTCTCACACTAGGATCTGTCCTGAGTGGGATTCGAACCCAGGCAGTGAGAGGCACTGTGATCCGTAAGCACGCGCTTTAGACCACTCGGCCACCGAGGCCCCTCAATACCTCAATGGCAATTAACAGTTATTCATAATGCTCATTATATATACATATACATATATATATATATATATATATATTATACAGAGAGAAAGAGAGAGAGACAAAGAGACAAAGAGAGACACAGAGAGAGAGAGAGAGAGAGAGAAAACACAAAGGAAATTTTAGACATACTGAGTGAGTGATAGACAGAAAGTGAGTAAGACAGACAGATGACAAATACCACTAAATTTTAATTAGTCATAGTGACTTTGCAAAACAGAATGGTATATGGAGAAAGAAAATATGCAATATTATATAACAAAGATAGACAAAGGTATACTGAAACAAAGAAAACAAAGAATTAGAAACACAGAAACAAAAGTATTAATCAATTACAATTTATTTAAAATAAAAAAATAATAATAATAACTGCAGATATCAATTTAATAAATACGGAAAACTATGACACATATCATATCAGGTGTCATAAAGACGCATTTGAATCAATCAACTAAAAACTGATGACAATCTGGAGGTAGCTCTGTTGGTAAAGCACTCGTTCATAGAAAGGGAGGTCCCGATTTTGATTTCCTGTCTTATCATGCATCCCCCCACCCTTTTTTTCTTTATTTATTTATTTGTTTCCTTCACCAATAGTTTTCTTTTTTTCAATTTTTAAGATAAGAAAAATTTATGTAAATTTGACACATAGAAAACAAAGAACATAAACTCTATCTGAGCTTTTTATTATCCCATTATTATTAAATAATTTTACTTATTTATTTATTGTTTGTTTGTTTATTTATTTATTTATTTATTTATTTATTTATTTATTTATTTATTTATTTATTTATTTGTTTATTTATTTATTTATTTTTAGATTTATTTATTTTTAAATTTATTTTTAACTTATTTTATTTATTATTTTATTTATCCATTCATTCATGTATTTATTTATTTATTTGTTTGTTTGTTTGTTTGTTGAAATCAAATATCATTTACAGACAATTTATTCCAGATTTCGAGAAAAAAGTGCAACAATTTTTTTTTGAAGTTATATATTTGCATACCACAAATAAATTACACATAAATTTCCTTAGCAACATATATGTCACAAAAACTCTTGATTTAAACCAACAAATTTATACAATAAAAAGAAATTTATTAGATCTGTGTCAATACAAATCTTATACAATTTTATAAAATTACTCTCTGATAGCCAAACAAATCTCATCTAGATTTATTTGCCGTTACAACCAACAGTTGGGTGAAATTGCTCGACAAATTTCCGGATTAGGTTGTCAAATCGGAGTGCTTGATCTTGCAAATTTTCTGTTATCATTCCAACACCTTTTTTTATCTCTAGCAATGAAAATATTGACATGACAGTGTTATAATTCATCATAGTCATTTTGACGTTTTTGTCAATGCCAGTATGAATGATGATACATACAATCTTTCTGATGACTAAGTCACTTTAAGCTCTACGGATATAAGGTCCTGTCGTGTCCTAATGTTTAAGCATAAAAAATGTGTCCCATGTGAAATCGTAGAAACATGACCAGCTACAATCAAGAAATGATAAAGAGAAATTAAAAGCGAAGAAAAAAATGGCATGTCAAGATGGGATTTCTTTCTTGTAATTTCTGTCAAAAACATACGACATACAAAGTCCTAAAGAAAATTCAATCTCAGCAATAATTTGCAGAATAGTTATTTACATTCAAAATTAAAGATTGTGAGTTAAGACTTTCAACAAACCAGGGCAAAAGGATTCTAAATTTTGGCCTTTTTGCATTTACCAAGACCAGCTAGTGAATGTATTACTTTTTTTTAAATTAAATTATTTTTTTCCTGGTGAAACTACCTGGTAGTATTTCAAGGAAAACCAAAAAAAAAAAAAAAAATCAAATCAAATGATAGTTAATTGGAACATTCACTTACTTATGCATAGCAAAAAAAGGTACCCCCAGTTTGTTCATTTAAATGACCATGTTTCATGTTTCAGATTTTTCAAGTTTTTGCCTGTGCTTAAAGGTGACATTCATCTCAACAAAAGTGAATTGATGTTTTTCTTTTTTTCTTTTATTTTTCTTTCTTTTTTTTTTTCTTTTTTTCTTTTTCTTTTTTTTGGCACCAAACACCCTACATACCTTCAAATATTCACAGGGGCCTTGGTGGCTCAGTAGTCCTAAAGGTGCACTATATAAAGCTTCTCTTCTCCAATGTTTAAATCCATCTCACCACTAAGGTAGCTCAGTTAGTAGAGTGCTTGCTTCGTATGCTGGAGTTTGGGGTTTGAACCCTGGCCAGGTCTGACCAAAAACTAAAAATAGGAAATGACTGTTCTTTTGCAAGGCACTCAGCATTTAGAAATAAAAGTATGAGGTCTGAGGTCTTTCAGAGGAAACCTTAAAAACCGATGCCCCGTGTCACATCAGGTGTGGCACCCTGAAGAACCCTACCTGCACACCGTCCTTAGAACACTGCAAAAGTAAAACTTTCTGCCACTTCACCTAAAGTTGTTGATGTCTTGATGTAAGTGACTTTATATTCTTGACTAGGACATAAAACTACATTTAATCAATCAATCAAATCCCACTAAAGGGCAAATCATAGTGTAAGAACGATTGTCAGTTGGCTTGCCAAAGGTTGGATATATTTTATCCAAGTATTGCATTGTCCTCAACGATTGCAGAACTGACCACATGACCACATCAAAATGTGTAAGAGAATGTTTAATGGAGTGTTAAAACACCACTATTCCACTCTTTTTCTTCACTCTCTCATTACGTTCTCAACAAATCTATATGACTGTAGTGGTCTGGGTAGTTTGGTGGTAGAGCACTCACCTACAGTGCGGGAGGTCCCGGGTTCGATCCCCGGTCCGACCCTGCATTTTTTCTCCCTCCTGTTACAGTTTGGCCCTCGGAAGTGATGGACTGACAAATATGCAGCCATATAAAGTCTTTCCGAGGGTATTTTGGGTGAGATTTCCCATTGGATCATGGGAAACTCAAGAATAACAGGGGAGGAATGTAGCGGTCTGGGTAGCTCAGTGGTAGAGCACTCTATAGTGTGGGAGGTCCTGGGTTCGGTCCCCGGTCCAACCTGCATTTTTTTCTCCCTCCTGTTACATGACCATACTTAGTCATTTAATTACACATCATAAAAACCGGTTTTTATTTGATACAAAATTCAAGAAATAATATAAAAAAAATTTTTGGCACAAGAGAAATTATTTAAACTCGTTCTTGACTCATGATAAACGATAAATTGTTGATATGTCACAGTGTTAATGTTAAATGAGTCAACAAGCGATTAAAAAAAAAAAAAAAGAAAAAAAATTGTGAAAAATAACATTTAACATAATATAATGTATTTTTTCTTAGCACAGAGCAATATCGAACATTCTTGTAAAACACAGCCAAATGAGAGATATTTATCAACGAACACAATTGATGTATAAAAAGGCCGGTAAATTGCGACAGTTTGAAATATTTAAATCTATGAAATGCAGAGAAATTAGACAGATTGAAATATTTGAATGGACTATTAATACTGAGGACAATGTTTTTATTAAGAGCATTGATTTCTGTTTGAAAGTCAATTTTAAGCTGTTTCCTGTTTTAGACAATTAACTTTAAGCAAATCAATAAAGGAAGCCACAAACTTTGTGTATAGATTGAAATATTGTCAAAATATTAACGAACATGTAATAAATTACCTCCCTGTTTTGTATGACAAAACTAGAGCAGTCTTTCAAGATATAAATACCCCCATCACAATATCACATGACTTGGCATTGTGACCTTGACCTCTGACCTACATAGTAAAATTTGGTGTGTGACACATTATCTGTTAATATATAGTTGTGCAAAGTTTGATCAAAATCCATCTATCAATTTGAAAGTTATGGAGTGAAAAAAAAGACAAACAGACACATATTTTGGCAAACAGACAGACATAGACAGACAGAAAGAGAGAGAGTCCAACAGACAATCAGACAAACAGACAGGCAGACAACAAACAGGTAGACTAACAGACAGGCAGACAGACAGATGGATAATAGAGAGTCAAATAGACAGTCAGACAATCAGACAGGAACAAACAGACATATAGACAGACAGACATCCAAAATCAGAAAAACAGATATAGAAGGAACAGACAAACAGACAGACCTACAGGCAGACAGACAGACAGACAGACAGACAGGCAGGCAGACATAGACAGGAACAGACAAACAGACACATAGACAGATGAACACACAGATAGTAAGACAGACAGTATGACAGACAGTCAGGCAGACAGGCAGACAGACAGACAGGAACAAACAGACACATAGACAGATGGACACACAGAGTAAGACAGACAGTCACGGAGGCAGAGACAGAAGGACAAAGATTCAGACAGACAGACAGTCAGACAGCTAAACAGACAGAAAAACAGTCAGACAGATGGACAAAGAGTCAGACAGACAGTCAGGCAGATAGACAGACAGGCAGGCAGAGACAAAAGGACAAAGAGTCAGACAGACAGAACAGACAGGCAGGCAGACAGGCAGATAGACAGAGACAGATGGACAAAGAGTCAGACAGACCATAGAACATATCAGTTATTCTGATATAGAAATCTAATATTGTTACTGAAAATAGTTATTATAGCCTGTTTATAAAATATTTATGCCCATCCTCCGCAGCGCGACTCAACAGATGATGAATAACTTTTTTTGATAATTCTATTTATTAAATGTAAAAACTAATTAAGATTGTTTTGGATGCAGGCAACATGTACGATACGTGTCCCAAATGACATCTTCGTATTTTATATCCGACCATAAACGAGGGATACTGTTTTTGTTACATCATACGCTGTAGCATTGAATCATGGGTAATAATGAATAAACCAGTCATTATCAGATAGTTATGCTGCACTTTAATTAGCTTACTTTGTTATGATATACAGGAAGTGAATATAATAAAATAATAATTATTTTTCCTGATTGAAATATTCATTATAAAATACTCATATTAATGAGTCCAAGTTACCGCTTGCCCAAGAAGCATGACATACAAAAAAATATCATTCTAAAGGATGGTTGGGTTGGGAGGGTAGATGGATGGATGTGTTGGTGTATGGAAAAATGGACTAATGTCTTATCAGATGGATGGATGGATGGACAGATGGATGAAGTGTGGATGGATGAATGTATGTCCTGAAGGCTAGATAAATTAATGTATGTGTTGGTAGATGGATGGATGGATGGATGGATGGATGGATTGGTGAATATATGTGATGATGGATGGGTGGAAGGATGGATGAATGATTGGATGAATAAGTTGGTGGATGGATATATGGATTGATTTGTGGGTGGATGCTGTCGGAGGTTAGATCGATAGATTAATATGTAGGTGAATGTGTTGAAAGTTGGATAGATAGATTTGTGATTGGGATAACAGATGCATTTGTTATGAGTTGGGAATGTCTTGAATGGATTGATGACAGATGTGTTGGTGGATGAATGGATCAGTGGAGGGTGGATTAATGGATAAATGGGTGGGTGTGTCAGTACACAAATGAATGATCAGTGGGAGAAGGTCTTAAATGGATTAATGTGTTGATGGATGTTAGTGTGGAATTGTTAGTTGATTGACAAATGAGTGGGTAGATTAATAGATAGATTAATAATGAATGGGTGGGTAGGTTGATGGATGGATGGATGGATGGATGGATGTGTGGATGGATGAATGTATGTCCTGAAGGCTAGATTAATTAATGTATGTGTTGGTAGATGGATGGATGGATGGATGGATCGGTGAATATATGTGCTGATGGATGGGTGGATGGATGGATGAATGATAGGACAAATAAGTGGGTGGATAGATATATGGATGGATTTGTGGGTGGATGGATGGTTGGTTGGATGGATGAATGAATGAACTAAAGAATGGACAGATGTGTTTGTCACATGAAGGATGGCTTAAACTGTTTGTAGATGGATGTATAAATCTGTTTATTAATCACTGATTGATGATTTTTCCCCCGAAATTTAATTGTTGCACCCAGTCATCCAACATGTCAACCATCTTACCAACCAACAAATTTAAAACACACACACACACACACACACACACACACACACACACACTTCTTTTATTGCAGAAGTTTTCCATTAATTAATGACTTTCTTATCTTCAGTTAAGGAGAGTTCCTTCTAAACATGGCAAGAAATTTGAACCACAGCTACTCTATCATACAAAATATCAACATTTCAGAAATACTTGAAATTAGTTGCTATAGTAACAAGATGATGGAAATAAATGCATTATCAATAATTGTTTTATTTTAATTCCCACTGATAACTCCTTTTAAAGGTTACCCATCAATTTAAATTGATAAATTTGAATCCGACTCGAAACAAACCGATATTGCATCATGTTTAGTAAACAACAATAATTACAGATTGTTTAATTTCTTTGACCGAGAAGAGATTTAATATTCAGAAATGTCAGGTTTCACCTTAAAACTCACAAATCTCAAACATTTGTTTTTAGAAAAAGCAAACAATATGTTCTGCTTTCAAATAACAAATTTTCTTCATTCTGAGTGGAGTGGAGTGGAGTGGAGTGCAGTAATGGAAATTAATCCCCCAGCCAATATTTTTTCACTTATATTAAGTCAATCAGTTTCAGGTATGATGGAGGAAACCAAAGTGCCTTTAAGCAACCATCCACTTTTAGCAAGAACAATAACATACTGCCTCACATTAGAATTGGATTCAAAATGAAGCTGTGTGAGATTAACTGGATGGATAAATTATAGTACAGGTAGTCATATCTGGGATGGTGGAGGAAACCGGAGTGAATGGTGAAAACCACTGACCAATGCAAGAAAATGGCAATCATTCTCACAACAGAATGTGCCTGAGTGGGATTCCAAGTCAAGATTCTTTCACTTTTGTTGAGGTAGTCAGTTCTGAGATGGTGGAGGAAACCAGAGTAAATGGCATAAACCACTGACCAATGCAAGAAAACTGGTAATCTTTTTCACAGAAGAATCTGCCCAACTGGGATTCAAACCTTGAAGGTGACAGACATTGGCAGATCTGTAAGCCTGCCCATTAAATAATTTAGCCTCCAATGCCCTGGGATTCAAACCTAGATGGTGAAAGGCACAGAAATCTGTGAGCACATGTTTTAGACCACTCAGCAAATTATTAAACCAACCATACCATTAAACTGCTAATTCCCATTAACACATATTGCACAAGACTAAATATCTGAAACTTTACTGGTAGCTGGTAACATCTAAATATATGTATAAAAGAAAAATATAAATATAAATGAAAAATTTCTTGATAAAGATTTCTTGAAAGTGAAATAAAACTTAATTAATTACATGCTTGTTTTAAAAAATATTTCAAGGTAGCACATGACTGTCGTTTGTCATGTTTTGTGATTTCTCCAATTCACTAATTATATGGAGTTTCCACTGGAAACAAGTGCTTACAACGATGTATTGGCTTTATAAAAGGAGGGATCTGATAATTAAAATGTGTAAATAATTACAGAGTTAAACTGTTACAGATTTTCTTAACGCACATCACGAACGCGTTATTGCTTTTTTTTTTAAGACAGTTGGCCATTTATCGGAATAAATGTACTTAGCTGTACTTCAACAATTGACATGTATCGGAAAATAAATCAATCTAAGTCCAGATCTACAGGATAGATTACGGTGTTTTACGATTGTTCTGGGAATCCTCCATTTTGTTTTTCTCGTTCAGCTGACAACGCTGACCTTTAAGGCCATCTACGATATTTTTTCAACAGATTTGTACTTATCTCATCAAGATTTTGATGTCCGTTGTTGCGTTTCCATTAAAAAAAATCAATTAAATTGATCAATATTAAAAAAGAACTCTTGATAAAAAACACTGAAAATAATGAAACGGTTTTTAAACATATCGAGTCACTTACATACTATGTAAAGCAACATGTGATTAAACAGGTCATTCCCAATAGGAAATTTGACGTTTGTTGGTGGTAATGTTGTTTAAAGTCGTATCAACAATTTTTCAGCTATTCCCAATGAAAGCAAGGCTATGAATTTCCAAGGATAAATCTAAAAATAAGTTTGAGTATGTGCTAGATGCTAAAGCATGTGTAATGGTTTGTCTTCTATTTAGCATGCGTTTTGAACGACTTTTATAAGGTAGTTAGTTCATTTAGACCGTATACCCCTCCCCCAGTCATATTATCCTGGCACTTGGTGAACCAGTCAATACTCTGTCCCCTTAGGCCTTACTTAAAAAAATCTTTGTTTGCTGTTTTCCTACTCATGCTGTCCACATGTGGGTAGGTAGGTAGGAAAAATATTTTTTGAAAACTTAATCTATTACACTTTTGAAGAAGGTTAAATTGGTTTCATATGTTTCTTTTAAAACACATTTTACAATTTTTTTGCTAACTACAGTCTTCTTTGTTTCTCCTTGTATCTTCTCCCATGGAGAAAATGGAATTTCCTCAATAATATGTAAACCTGCTCATAGGTTGCTTGCTTGGGTATTTGCCCTTCATACTGTTTTTACCTTGTATGAAAAGCCAAAAAAAAAAAAAAAAAAAAAAGGAATTGATGGCAATAAAATTTTTTGGGTAAGGGCATTTCAAGTGGGTGGGGTGGTCAATGGCAAACAAATTTAATTTTAGTTTAGGCCTTAATGCTGGGCAACAGACAAAAGAAAAACAGTATTTGAAATTTTCAAGGTTTATTTGAGACCCGACTGGGGTTTACTCACTCTCTTGGTCGGCTCTCTACTACTGTGTCATTACAGATGTTTTAATCAGGAGAAATAATGAGTTCACATACATCCATGTTTAAAATTTCACTTTAATTACAAACTGTTTTTACTTTTATACCAGTGATTTTGCTATGGTTTTTAATAACTACCTTCTACCTTTCAGATTGGGAAAATTTGGACCCTTTTTATGTCACATATTACGCTCAAAATTTTGAAATTCATTGCAAAGATCTTATATTGTGACAATATCTAACATTTTTTGTCTGTCAGAACAGTTTTGGACAACTGGATTTAACTTAAACTATTTGATTGTGTGTCACTGTTGCCTCTTGGGGAATTTTAGTTGTCAAATTGGGAAATTTTAGTCATATTTCTCAAGGGGACACTACCTTTATTTGGGTAATTTTAGGCAAACAAAACCACTGTATACCCAACTCATGGTCAGCCATACAATCTATTATTAAAGTGTAAAATTCTGACCACTGTCCATCTTTGGTTTCTAATTCATTTAAAATACTAGAATAGTGTAGTTGAAAGCCACAGAGGTCAGGGTTTATTTTGTGTGCTCACCTGTTACACCTTAGAAGAGTTCTAACTTGCCTAATATGGTCGGTTACCAAAGAACATGAAGAAGCCCATGGTTTTAAATGTTCTTGGAGGGTAACTTAATTAGTAAGGCTTAATGCACTGATACTTTATTAATTATTTTCAAACTTCTAGGCATTTCACTTCATGAAAAGAATCAAATGCTGATGGTCAGCTTCTAGACAATTTGGTTGATGATATTCAAAAGATTTGCTATTAAAGGTCACCATGGCATTGAGTAAAGGTCAAGTTCAAGGTCACTTAATCACTGCAAATATGGCAGTTCTTCAAGCACTGTATATGCAGTTACAAACATGTAAACCTTCAAGTTCAATAAAAAAAGTCTTAATGATTTTCTTATTGAAGGTCATGATGACCTTTTATTTTTCCTATACATGTATAAAGTTAACATAATATTCTGAAGCTGTGTTGAGGTTTTAACCTATGACCTTTGACCTAAGAAGTCAGTGATTGGACAACTAGGCCAAGTTCAACCAATCGAAGTTGACATTACAAAAATGTAATTGTAACTGAATTATACTTTTTGAATGTTTTTAAAGCTTTTAATGTGACTTGTTTAATCTGATGTAAAAAAAACATTGTTAAGATTATTGATTAAATCTGTATATATCTTTATATAAATAATAAAATTTCACATCCATTTAATTTAGACCTAACAAATGAAAAAAATATCTAATGGAGCGGAATGCATTCAGAAAGGGATTAAATCATACTAGTATGCCATAAATCTTTTTTATCAGTTAATAATTACCGTATATTATTTTTCACCTCGTTTTTTGATGCGGTAAATGTATTATGTCATCGCTAGCAGTCAACGTATTGTTTATAGGATAACAATAGAAATAAAATCCTTAACACTGAAAAAACCAGAGAAATACCGAGAAATAATCAATCTATTCTTTACGCCGTCATTATCAATTGTTTCCTCTGACAACAAAGATCTTATTTACGAGTGATTAAAGAAAAATACAATCTTACATCACGATTATACTCCGGAGAATTTACCGAGTACAATAAAACTTGTCGTAACGGATTAAATGGATTAAAGCAGTTCGATAGACCTAAACATTATAATGTTCCTGGATAATATTAGGTTATTTTTATCGAATTTACAGTAAACATTTTAATTCATGACGGTTACAGTCAACATTTCTGAATTTCTTAATTATTTTGAAAGAGTTGAGTTGAGTTATGGTGTTTAACATTCCATTCAAGAATATTTGACTTATATCGAGACGTCACCAGCTATAGACAAAAGTTCAGAAATTTTGCCTGTGTGTTGCAATGATGGCATTTATACAGCAGGTTCTTTATCGTGTCATGCCTACAGTGACACAGGACCTCATTTCACTACCCACTTTCAATTCTTGATCAGACCCAGTCGGGGTTCGAACAAACAACCTCCCACTTACAGAGCGAGCACTCTACCAACTGAGCTACCCCAGTGGTTTACTTTGAAAGATCTTACATTTTTGAGTTCTTCTCTGAAAATACAATACATGCCTAGGTAGGCTGTTCCAGTTTCACATTCATTTCTTCATTAAAGTAATTCTGCTTTTTACAAGTGATGTTCGTATGTGAAAGGTTGGGGTTGAACAGGACTTAAATATTAGTTATGATTGTTCTTTCGCCAAGCACTCAGAATTTAGAAATGAAAGTCATGGGAAAGAGAAAGAGAAAAGTATGATAATTGTTTTCCTTGGCCCCTCTGTTTTTCCCTACCACTTTAGAATATCTGAGTATCAATGACAAATCTCAACTGTAGCTTAAATCTCCATTTCTCTCCTTTACTCAATTTTTGCAGGACGGTCTTGGTAGCTCAGTGGAAGAGTGTTTGCCTCAAGAAAAAAAGGTCAAGGATGACTGCCTGAATTGTGTCTACCTGGAGAGCAGGAGGATGTCAAGGTTGGAAACCAGCCCTGGTCATACATGTAGATAAGACTTTAAAATTTGTGATACTGCTTCTTCGTCTGGCAATTTGCATTAAGAGGATAGAGTATCCACTGGTTGACCCAACGCCAGGATAACGTGACTGGGAAGTGTGGTATGCTTTTCTGGGCATAATGTCTAAATGACCTAGCACCTTAACAAAAAGTAGCCTCAAGTGTGCGGAAGTACAAGGCAGACCATAATAAACACTCACACGTAACTTACATACACAAACTTAGATTAATCCTTAGAGATTCAAAAACCTAATGTTTACTTTACAAATGCATTGTCTTATTTGAAACTCTTTGAAACCATTGCGTTAATTTTTCAATGGCAGCAGTGTGTTACGCACTCTGTAATAAAGCGATACATCAGTTATATCTTCAGCCAATCTGCTTTCGGTGTACAGCGAATGGCGGAGGAATACATACCACCAAGGAACTACTTATTCATTCATAATTTTTTTATGGGTTCATTCATAAATTTTGTCCGACGACTGTAGGGATGCTCTTTACGAGCGGTAACAAACATAGAAATTATATTCAAATAATATCTTACCAAACAGATTATTGTTAAGTGAAAAAAAGAGAAATAGAATTTAATTTTCAAAAGTGTTTTACAGGACTATATTTTACAATCGCCAGGCAACGAAACAAATCAATATGGCTGTTTTCTTTATATGGTTTACGGTAAGAGTTATTTCGCTTTAAAGCTGCATTAAGTTTTCCAAAGAAAAAATTAAAATGGTGCTAATCTAATAAATGATGTTCCTAATGAACGATGTTACATTTGGTTAAACAATAAAAGCTCGAATAAATACAGAAATTACAGTATTTACCAAGCGAGATGCAGCATTTGGGATCTAATATTAGAACATGGTTACGTCATCAAAACCCGGGTCATTTAAACACAACTTTCAAAATGTTGAAATACGATAAATTAAACACAGAACTTCGTTGAATTTGTCATTTGTGACTTAGTATGGGATAAATAATACCATTTCAAATACATCTGAATATTAATGAAGGACAATTAATGCAATCTGTCATGTTTCACCTTCGATTAATGGGTTTTTTCGTACATCCGTGCGTATGCTTCAAGCTCATAATTACCATCGTAGAACACTGACCAACTGGTCAGAGGATTCCGTTTATTTACAGCTAAAAGAGATTAAATTTTAGAAAATTAATGTCACGGATCGTGGTTAGAAGGTATCTACTTTTAAAAAAATATATTTATAGAAAATAAAAAAAAATCAGAAAATTGGTAAACTTAATGCAGCTTTAAGTGTTTCCAACCACATTAATTCACCCATTTTCGGAAAATTAACAATACCTTTTTGTGGGTAAAAACAATGTAAACATAAGGATTGAATGTCATTTTGAATGTTGTCATCGCTTTGCGATTCACTTACTTTGAACGTGGTCTGATGTTGTCATACCTCAATGACAACATTCAAAATGACATTCAATCCTTAAACGCTCTCATAATGAATAGCTGCAAAATTGCTAATACGATGTTAAACAACACAGCTACCAACACAACAACTTTTATTTTGTAGAGTACTGGTATGCTTGTTGAAGAAGAAACCGGAATTTAGTCATTGCAGTTAGTTATCGTAATCACAGTTTACAAATCTTAAAAAATCTACAAAATTATCGGGGACCAGAAATCGTCAAGATTTTGAACAACCTTTTTTCTCATTTTTTACTAAATTATCTCAATCTAGGCTACATCCTGTAATTAAAAAAATAACTAATGGTATTCCATTTTTATAACCATCTGAAATATGAGTAATTTTCCCAATTCACACACTGTGTGTTCTTGACACATGAAAGTATAAAATCTAAATTCATCTCAATTTTCTAAATCGGAAAAACAAATTGCGCATCTCCTGTTAATAAAAATCTTAGGTTAAAGACTGTTATTGAACCTGATGAATTATTTTCCACTTTGATTAGTATCCAATGCAATAATGTTAATGGTAAAACATTTTAATGAATCAGAATTTTCCATCGTTAAGAAAAAGAATATAAAAAACAGATTTAATGTGAAACAAGGAAAATTTATGATTGTATAAAATAAATGTGTTTTGATACCGAGTGTTTATTACTGTAATTTTTAAAACTTCTCTGAACTTCGCTGTACTTTTTAACCCAGCATTAAATATGGGGCAAGAATTAAGAATCCATTAAGGAAAATTTATACTCTCTACAAATTTTGTTTGAGAGGTATCTTGGCCTCTATATGGCAGTGTGAAAATCATTTAATGATCTGTAATTTTTGACTTAGCATTTAGAAATGAAAATCACAATGTCTGAGGCTTTGGAGGAGACCTTAAAAACTACTGATGCCACATGTCAAGGAAGGCGTGGCATGCTAAAGAACCCTACCTGTACAATGCCCCAAGATCAAAGATCAAACTTTCTGCAACTTCACCTTTACTAGTGATGTCTCGATGTAAGTGAAATATTCTTAATTGGGACATAAAACCTATTCAACCAATCAATCAATCAATCAAACAATCAATCAGTCAATCAATCAATCAATCATTTTGTAATTCTTACATCTACGGAAAGGTGTGGGGGGTTAAACCATGGTATACCAGAAATATTTCACATTTCTAGGTTATTGTTGGCTATATGTTAAGTTACCAAAGCTTATACCTGGTCTGTATGTACATTTATATATACATTTACATTTCAGATTTTTGTTTTATAGAAATGCTTTCTTTGTTTATTTTTTAAATTATTTATTTATTTATTTACATGTACATATATTTATTTATAATTAATTTTTTTTTTTTTTTTTTTTTTTTTTTTTTTTTTTTTTTTTTTTTTTTTTTGATGTACATGGCAAGGACTGTAACTTTTTGTTCTAGATACTAAAGTAAAGCAAAGAGAAGAAAATAAGAGTTTATGCCAAGACAAGAATATTTAACTAATACATGTATTGATTTGGTCAGTTCACAGATGGTTGGGAAGACTGGAATGCATGAAGTAATTACAATTTACAGCTATCTCATTGTCTAGGTCCAAGTTCCACTTGCGAAATTCATAGTGTTAGAAAGTCCAAAAGGATACATAAAGCTACCTGACCATAATAAGAGGTTTTTCTGGTTACTCAGATTTCCTCTACAATCCCAGAACAGATGATTGCCTCCATATAACTAGGGCCTCAGTAGCCAAGTGTTCTTATCATAAACTTCCAAGTTAAAGTGCTTTTGCTAGCTGAGGTGCAAATCCAACTCGATGTAGTTCTAAGTAAAAAAAAGTCTGTCAAGTTGCCTGTCACCAAGATCAGAGTTTTTCTATTGTTACTCTGATTTTCTCCACAATCCCGTAACAGATTGCCTCCATATAACTGGGGGCCTCGGAGGCCAAGTGGTCTTATCATACAAGTTAGAGCACCTCTTAATGCCCGAGCTGCAAATCCACCTCAATGTAGTTCTAGGTAAGAAAGTGTGTCAAATTGCCTGAACAAGATCAGAAGTTTTTATTGTAACTCTGGTTTTCTCCACTATACCCTAACAGCTTGTCTCCATATAACTGGGGGCCTCGGAGGTCAAGTGGTCTTATTATAGACTTACAAGTAAGAGCACCACTTAATGTCCGAGTTGCAAATCCATCTCAATGTAGTTCTAGGTAAGAGAGTGTGTCAAAATGCTTGAACAAGGTCAGAAGTTTTCATTGTAACTCTGGTTTTCTCAATTATACCATAACAGCTTGTCTCCATATAAACTGGGGGCTTCAGAGGACAAGTGGTCTTAGAATACGCTTACACATTAGAGCACTTTTTACTGCCTGAGGTGCAAATCAAACTTGGGTAGTTCTAAGTAAGAAAATCTATCAAGTTGCCTCAACAAGACCAGAGGTTTTCTACTGTTACTCTGATTTTCTCCACTATACCAGAAAAGATTGCCTCAATATAACTGAGGCCCTTGGTAGCCAAGTGGTCTAATCATTAGCTTACACTAGTCAGAGTACTTTTTTCTGCCTAGGTGCCAATTCAACTCAATGTAGTTCTAAGTAAAAAAAGTCTGTCAAGTTGCCTGTCACCAAGATCAGAGTTTTTCTATTGTTACTCTGATTTTCTCCACTATACCAGAACAGATTGTCTTAATATAAGTGATAGAATTTCCACTAACAATTATACCATCATAATTCTACCCCACCTTTCCTGTAAGTGAAAATAAACTCAGTCACACCACTCAGGTGATGCCAAAAGATTTTCAGATATTGTTGCACTTTGATTGACAGTCAGAATTATTTTCCGATTTATTCTGAATAATGATGCACAATATCCCGAGCTACCACACTATAAAAACTCCACCCGCACATGGACAAGACCCTGTCAGTTCAAAGCGTTTGCGATGATATGGATTGATGTCAAATGTGGCATCCTTGGGGAATAAATTCCAGAATGTTGTGTTTATAGTTGTAATGTTTTTTTTTTGTTTATTGATAGCATCATGGTGCCCTTGCTGACACTGATATCACGAGAATTATTTAACGCTGTTTGTGAAAACAACTAATTAAGAACAATTTAATCAATCAAGCATCATCTCATGGAAAAAACATCGAGATTTTTATCGACATATATAAAACAATGGAATGAATGTTAATCAGTGCAGTTCTGTATGTCATCATACACTTGAAAGACTTCTGACACCAGTTTTTCAGTTTTATCCCAATTGTGGTGTTAAATTATGTAACCTCTACTACCAGCTAGCTCTTTCGCTGAATAGATTTGAGGTGAATGTCAAAATTTTTTCATTTATACTAAGGCAATAAGTTCATGAATGGATGGAGGAAACTGGATTGCCTAGGGACTGGTTTGCCGAGTAATCTAAAGTGCCAGGTCAAAGGTCACAGTTTATCTGGTCAGGTAGGTAAGCATCCCACCATGGTTGATCCTAGTATAAAAATGAAATCATTTTACTGCTGATGGTCAGAGTATTTTGGGCACTCCAGGTTCCTCAATTATTCTTGATTTAAAATGCCAGCTTAAAGATCACAGTAGTTTCCTCTGATTGTTTAGGTAAGCATCCCACTCAGGCATATCCTAGGATAAAACGAAACCATCATTTCATTGCTGAGGGTCAGAGTTTTTCTGGGCACTCCAGTTTCCTCCATCATTCTTGATCTGACAGTCTCGGTATAAGTGAAAAAAATCTTTGACCATGATGTAAAACATTAATAACTCCAGTGTAAAGTCCAAAGCCTGATCATACACATGATGTTCAACTGGTGCCCGGATAATGTGACTTGGGAAGTTGAATGGTTGTTGGTGGCATACTGACGTGTTGAGGTAACAGCTTTTCACAAAGTCGATTGCTCTCTATGTGCATTTATGCAATACAGGTCATAACACGTAATCACGCTTCTCATGCATACATAAGTTGATCTTCAATTAATTCTTAGAAATTATTAAATTCCCTAGCTAAAAAATTGCTGATGCGACATTTGACAACATTGCAACCAACCAAAAGTCAATGTTTTTGTCAGGCACTCCGGTTTCCTCCACCATTTTTCATTTGGCTGACTCAATATTAGTGACTGAATCTTGAGTAGAACAAGAATTGTTACTAATTTATCCCCATTCCACTCCTATGTTAAAAGTGCTAAAAATCAATGGTTTTCTCAAGGCACTTAGTTTCCCCAACGATTCCTTATCAAGCCTCCTCAATATTAGGGAAAGAATCTTGATTAGGACATGAAATATCCTAATTATTCACTCACCCCATTCCATGCCAGTGTAAAGTGCCAAGGTCAATTATTTCTCCAGTTACTCCAGTCCCCCCACCATTCTTGGTCTAGCATCCTCAATATAAGGGAAAGAATCTTGACAAGGGTGTAAAACACTATAAATTTACCAGATCCCACTCCCCTGAAAAGTGTGAGACATAGCAATCAATCAGAGATTGTAACAGATGTACCAGTAGTCTTCTCTGTCAAACACTGGTGCAAACTTATTGCTCACTTTGCAAACTTATTGGTGATTTTTTTTTTTTTTTTTTACAAACAATTTTTTTTCCAAGTGTATTACACATCAGTTAAGTTATCCCTTGACAAAGAAATTCATCATTTAACAAGCTTCTGACATTACAAAAGAAAATGGATTATAAATGACTAATTTTGGGTTCAAGATATATATAACGATTATATAACGATTATCATTTATAAGGATCTCATGTTTTCCGCAGTTGTCTGCCCTTCACTTGCATAAAACAAGTATAAGTATGTAGCCAAGTAACAGAAGGTGAGAAATTGAGTGATAAGGTTTTACGCTCCATTTCAAGATTCTTTCACCAATATTTAGCAGATCTATTTTTTGGATGGTTGAGGAAACTGTAGTGTCGATATTTACCGGTAATCTGAATTTTTTTTACAAGTACTGACAAAGTTTTCTGACCCTAAAATTTTAACCAAAAGGGATTTGACCATAGGTATTAAGTGCCCCTGTGGTCCATTTATTTTTCAGATGTTGGTTCAAGCCACTTAGCCTCTTAGCCACATAAAACATGATAGGACTTCTGTGGCAGTGGTTTAAAGGATGAAATTATGCACCTCTCTGTGCCCTATGTTCAAATTTACCTCAAGCAGAGCCTAAAATGAGAGAGTTCCTCAGTTTGCTGTCTTAAGATCAGTGATTTCTCTGGGCACTCTGGTTTCCCCCACAATCCAATGCCAAATGTGCAAAAACAGCATTGATCCATGTCTATTGTAATGAATGACAGAAAAAACACTCTTTTTCACATGATTTTTGATCGTCAAGAGTATTAGATGCTTTGGCACTCTGATTTCCTCCACAATTCCAAAACCAAATATACATGAAACGGCATTAATCCATGTCTATTGTGATATGTGACACAAAAAATGCTCTTTTCCACATGATTTGTGCTTGTCTGAAAAGGACTGGATGTTTGAGTTTCTTGGACCCTAAATATGTGCATGATTTTCTGTGTAATTACAACAGCTAAAATCAGGAAAAATAATTTAATGGGGAAAAAAAAAAAACAAAATTGGCAAGATCAGAAAAATTGAAATTGTCATAAAATTCACCATAAAACACAAAATAATTTCCTAAAGTGTCAATCCGAGGGTTACATAATTATATCCCATGGTTCCCTGGTATTTCCTGTCTAATACAAAAACACAAAGGGAAAAAATCAACGTTATAATGCCGAGATCAAAAATACAAAAAAAATAAACGGAAAATTGAGTTCACAAAACTAACAGTAAAAAAACTCACAAAGGGTAAATTGACTTCGAGGAAATAAAAACTAGAAAAAAGATAATAAAAAATCTATTTGTCAGGCGCCATGTCTATTAACGAAAAAAGGAAATAAACCACAGACTCTTTCAAAATCTAGATTCACGTTATAAAAAATCCCTTTCTCTATTAATCTAATATAGTCATTACGAGCCTGATAACAATGTTCATCTGCGGACTTTTCAACAATCACAATTAACAGCTGGCTAAACATAACAAAGAGGATGTACCTAAACAACAAAATATAATACGAATAAACAAACGAGCTTGTATTGATTTGTGATCCATCTCAAAAGTGTCAAATCTATGATCCCTGGGATGGAGATCATCATCATTCCTATACATCAAATTGATAAACTTAAATTAGCGAGAAGACGAAAAATGCCGAAAATAATAAATCTTCTGTCTTCGGTGAAAAAGTGCCATAGATGGCCTTACAACAGTCTTCGGGAAATTAAAATATCCATCCCTTAATTTGAATTATGGAGCAAGGATCAAGTGGAAGCCACAGTTTCCCACATCTTATCATAGGCTCTAAGGTCCAGATTACAAAAATCTTTCTTGTTATAATGGCAAATGTCAAAAATGATTAATTCCAACAGTATCGGAATTCTTAAATATTTTCGCATGACAATCAGATATGAATGAATTGATCTCTTCGACAAGTTATAGGTCAAAACGAGACGATTTTTCTGCACAACGTATTAGCAGCAAGGTTAAGTTTTGGTCAAATGAAAAAATATCGGAATAGCTACAAACGACATGTTCATATATAATTGTAAGCGATAACACTTTTGAGTCATAATTCTCGAGAAAATTGTTTTTATTAATCATTATACTTGTCTCGTTTATTGAAATCTATATCAATATTTTTTTTTTTTTGATAAAACCAAAAAAAAAAAAAAATAATTGAGATCATTGATCAAAGGAGATATTTGTCATTAATTGAAATCTTAATTATTTCTAGAGATAAAAATTTTTATATAAAGAATTTTTTCTCTCTTTTTTAATTGAAATCCCGTTCCTTTCCATGTTTGAGATGAGATTCGATTTTATTATCCTACAGATTTCAGATTTTCAGAAGTTTGATTCCGAAGACTAAAATTAGATAATGTGTCTTAAAAACATCTCGGATCTTTTATTGTCAATTTACAACATCTATACACACATTTATTTGTGATTGAAGCAATAATTTTGGAATTGAAAGAAAGATAGAATTTCAAAATTAATTAACACTGGGTTTGAACAATAATTAATTTTTATCAATTTAGAAATGTTATTTTAGTCAAATCACTCAAAAATAATGAAATAATGTTTTTCCAAGCATTTTGTAATGCTGTTTTTTCTCTTTCTTACTCTCTCTCTCTCTTTAATATGTAGCTCTTTTTCTCTCACGCACACTCTCTGAAATATGTTGCTCTCTCTCTCTCTCTCTCTCTCTCTCTCTCTCTCATTTAGCTCCTGTCACTAAATATGTTGCTCCTCTCTCTGTCACTAATATGTTGCCCCCCTTCTCTCTCTCTCTCTCTCTCTCTCTCTCTCTCTCTCTCTGTAATACATTGCTCCACTCTCCTCTTTCTCACTGCAATATACTGTGTCTCTCTCTCTCTCTCTCTCTCCTCTCTCTCTCTCTCTCTCTCTCTCTCTCTCATTTAGCTCCTGTCACTAAATATGTTGCTCCTCTCTCTGTCACTAATATGTTGCCCCCCTTCTCTCTCTCTCTCTCTCTCTCTCTCTCTCTCTCTCTCTGTAATACATTGCTCCACTCTCCTCTTTCTCACTGCAATATACTGTTTCTCTCTCTCTCTCTCTCTTACTCACCCTCTTATTTAATCTTTTTTTTTTTAATTTCTTTATATGTTTATGCATGTGTGTGTGTCCTGTGTGTGTGTGTGTGTGTGTTTTGAAAGTTTTGCTTTTGGTTGCTTGGTTGGAATGCTGCTTTAATTTTAAGTCAAGAATAATTTTATTATAACAAGGTGGGCACAATATAGAATTGTGAAGTAAACTGATATAAAAAAATAATAAATAAATAAATTAATTAATTACTAAATTAATAAATAATAAATTAATTAATAATAATCACAATAATAATAAAAGAAACAAAACAAAATATTTCATTCTTTTGAAATTAATCTGGCAATCAAGTTGGCCACCTTAATAAAATAAAACAATACTTGTCTTCAAATAAAAGTAAAACGGTATTTCAACCAAAACAACCAAAAATGTTTTGAAAAGTATCTGCATTGAGAACTAACAATAATATTGTAATTAATTAATCCAATTAACCCACTTGAAAGGATACATTTTTAATCAAATCAATCTATATTGTACAATTTACCAAGGTTGTGATTTTCACAGCTTCATACAAATGTACAATTGCCATTTCATTTGCAGTTTTAAAAGGAAATGGGAGAATATTCTCTTTGGGGAAAACTTAAAGCTATGTGATGAGGCTTAATCCATCATTTATAATTAGTGTAATCAATTATCCGTCATGACAGATTACTTAATCCCGATTTATGATGCTGGTTTTGATACAACACAGATGTGTAGATAATCCATTCGTATTGTCATCAATTTATAGCCATTATAACGGAAAGTTTATTTTATAATATGGCCATTTTTTACAACGTAAAGATCATAAACAGAAACAAATGATGCAACATATCAAAAGGAGTGGAGTGGAGTCAGTGGTTTTGTTTGCCTAATATTACTACCAAATAAAGGTAGTTTCCCTTGAGAAATAAGACTAAAATTTCCCAATTTGACAACTAAAATTCCCCAAAGGCAACGGTGACACACAATCATATTGTTTAAGTTAAATCCAGTTGTCAAAAACTGTTCTGACAGACATAAAATGTTAGATATTGTCAAAATATAAAATCTTTGCAATGAATTTCAAAATTTTGAGCGTAATATGTGACATAAAAGGGGGTCCGAATTTTCCCAATCTGAAAGGTAGAAGGTAGTTTTTAAAAACCACAAAAACCACAAAAAGATTCTTTCACTTATTTCGAGGCGGTCAGTTCTAGGATGGTGGGGGAAACTGGAGTGCCCAGAGAAAACCACCGACCTTCGGCAAGCGAACTGACAAACTTTCTCACACTAGGATTTGAACCTAGGAAGTGAGAGACACTGTGATCCGTAAATGCGCGCTTTAGACCACTCAGCCACCGAGGCCCCTCATATTTTAAAAGGAACAACTTGTCTTCGTAACTCTCAATATATTTGAATTATGTAGGACACTAACTTTTTAACTTTCATTGATGGAAAATCAGCTTGTCATTTGTCTATAAAAAGAAAGAAAGAAAGAAAGGGAAAAAAAAAGAAAGGAAGACAAGAGAAAAAAAAAGAAGGAAAAGAAAAGAATCTTTTTAACAATAAAATTTGAAAAATAACCTAGCAATATGTCAAAAACCATGGGAAGACATGGCTGAGTGGTTAAAGACCAGGGCTCATGGTTCATGTTCAAGACTTTAAGGTTCAAAGCCCATCAGTTTACTTTGTAATTGACTGCTGACACTGCATTCATACTGGGAGGGGGTGGGGTGGCCTAGATAGACAAGTGGTTTAAAGCATGTGCCTACAGGATGAAGAGATTCTTACCACTTTGGTAAGAATTCCACTCGATCTGATCATAGTGTGGAATAGTTGGTCATTTCACTTGCAAAATTAACTCAGTGGTTTCTCCAAACTCTCAGGGTTCCTATACCATATCTGACTAACCTCTCCCCCCCCCATAAAAGTGAGAGAATCTCGACACCATTCATTCAATCCAGTCCAAGTTATTCATGCAAGGGGGGACTGATTGTCAGTCGTTGCAAGTCACTGGAAATAGGATAAGCATGATACGATTATAAGTTCTTAACAGACTTTTGACTTAATATGATTACAAAGTTAATCTAATTACACTTTGATTAGAATGAAACATACAACATGTTTAATCCAAAAATATCAAGAAACAAGATTGACAATCGTAAAGACATAACAAGTTAGAATAAATTAAATAATATTTTGTCTTCTGAGGTTTAAATATTTCGTTAAAAAAACAATGAATTTATAGAAATCTAAAAAAAATAATAGACAAATTTTTTGGATAGTTTTCAGTAAAGTGAAGATATTGAAGTAATTTGTTGCATTTCATAGTATTTTGGTAGTGAGCTAGGTGACAACATAATGGAAGACATCATAACGAGATTTACTGTGGCAATAAGCCAGATGACAGCATTTTTATTAGCATCATAATGAGATTTTACCTTGTATTACAATAAGAACTAAAAGTCCACCATTCTCATCTCAGAAAAATTTCTACAGTCCGACAGGGGCCTCGGTGGCCGAGTGGTCTAAAGCGCATGGTTACGGACCTCAGCACCTCTCACTGCCTGGGTTCGAATCCCACTCGGGACAGATCCTAGTGTGAGAAAGTTTGTCAGTTCACTTGCCGAAGGTTGGTGGTTTTCTCCAGGTACTCCGGTTTCCTCCACCATCCCAGAACTGACCGCCTCGAAATAAGTGAAAGAATCTTGATTGGGGCGTAAAACACCATTACTCCACTCCACTCTATAGTCCTACAGATAAGCCATGATCCAAATATAAGCCAGATAAGCCAAAAATGGATGAAAATTCAGGTTTCTTTGTGTCATGGCATTAATAAGAAAAATAAACATCGAGTTGTCCAGCCCATTAATTAAATGATTGGTTTAAAATCTGAAATTTTACCTGAGGAAATGTAATTTCAACTTGATTTTCAATTTTAAAATGATCATTTGAAGAATTGACAGAATACCTATTGATGCTGAATGGTCATCCAAGGTAAATGAGACTTGAAAATGGATCTTAAACATTTGTGGTTTTAATCTGTTTGCAAATGACCAATACCATTGTATCTTTTAAGCTTTAAAAGAGGTGACGAGGTAACTGTAATGTAATGTAATAAGACCGTAACTGTAATGTAATCAGCAGCATAAGTCTGTAAAAAGCCTCAATGTTCATAACAGAGTTGAGTGATGGTGTTTAATGTCCCAGTCAAGAATAATTCACTTATATCGAGACGTCGCCATCTATAGGCGAAAGTGCAGAAATTATGCCTGTGTGTTGCACTGATGGCATTATACTATACAGCAGGGTTTCTTTATCGTTCCACGCCTGCCGTGACACAGGACCTCGTTTATTTTAAGTTCCCATCTCAAAGAACCGTGACTTTCATTTTGTAATGCCGAGTGCTTGGCGAAAGAACAGCCACTATCCACTTTCAAGTCTTGGGTCAGACCCGACCGGGGGTTTGAACCCATGACCTTCCACTTGTGGAGCGAACACTCTACCAACTGAGCTATCGCAATGTTCATGAGAGAAAACCAAACCAAATATACTAGAAGCTTTTAAATAAAAAAAACCTTTCAGGTGTCTTCAGGAAACAGGAAAGCATGTAAAAAAAAAAAAACAAATAAATGTGAGAAAATAGCTAGTAAAGTAAATTTTCTGACATTTTAGCAACCTGGTAACCATATAAAATAGAAACAAATAAATGCTTATCTGCTAGAAAAAAAAGAGAAGTAAATTTCCTGATGTCTTTAGCCACCTGATAAGTAAATTAAGGAGATAACAATGAATCAGACCAAAAGCACAACAGAAAATATTTGATTTCTCAACATTTGCATGATAAGTACATGAGCCTTTTCAAATTTTGGGGGTTTAGGGTAAATATTGGTTCTTTATAACTAAATATACAAAATCAGCTTTTTATATAATACATGCAATTACAAATGGTAAATAATTTTTTTCTTATCCCATCCCCCCCCCCATCCCAATCCACACCACCATTTTTTTTAATTGAGCCACAAGGACTTGTTTTTATAATGAAATCATCTAAACATATTGCAAAAGAGTGGAGTAATGGTGTTTACTATCTCAGTCAAGATCCCATCACTTATATCAAGTCAAGTCAGTTCAAGTAAGACGGAGGAATCTTGAGTACCTACTGAAAACCATCAACCTTTGCCAAGCTAACTTAAAAACTTTCTAACACTAATATCTGATCTGAGTGTAAATCGAAATTAAGCCATAAGAGGTGCTATTTTCCACAACTAGGCTATTTGGACCACTTGGAAACCTAGGCTCCATCTTTCAAAGGACTTTTGGCACACAAAAAATGAACTCTATCCGGGTCTGACCAACACTTGAAATTGGTAGCGACTGTTCTTTCCCCAAGCACTTGGCATTTAGAAATAATAGTCACATAGTCCTTCAGAAGAGACTTTAACAAGAGGCCCAATAGGGCCTGTATCGCTCACCTGGCACATCCTTATTTGTTCTTTGCTTTTTCTTTTTAAATATATTCAATCAATAAAATGTAAACAAACTCACTAGCAATATCCTTATTTTCTATTATTTCAAGCGCTATGAATCATAAAATTTCTTTCAATTGGCCATGTACTTTCAGAAGATTTAGGCTGAAATAAATCTTATTTGCATGTTACATAATTATTGCAAAAATGGAAAATTGTACAGAAAAACCCATTACATATGTTTTATCCCCAACATCTAGTTTCTATGTTATAAATTTCAACAAAATCAGATATACATGTAAATAAACCCATAATGGCCATGTTTCGATTTTTGCTACTTTAAAGTAACGGCGGCCATCTTGGATTTCCGACAGAAATGTTGGATACAATTTTGAATCTATACCACCCAAGGACCTTCCACACTTCCATATCCTTTCAATTGGCCACGTACTTTAAGAGAAGAAGATTTTCAAAGATTATGGCTAAAAATAAACCTTATTTGCATATTACGTAATTATTACACAAACGAAAAATCGTAAGGAAAAACCTGTTATATATGTTTTATCCCCCGACATCTATTTTCTATGTTTCAAATTTCAACAAAATCAGTACAAAAATCAACCCAAAATGGCCATTTTTTTATTTTTGCTATTTATAGTAATGGCAGCCATCTTGGATTTCTGACAGACATGTCGGATACAATTTTGAATCTATACCACCTAAGGACCTTCCGCACTCAATATTGTTTTCAACATAATAAGCAATTTAAGTCTTTTTTTTGCAGCTGTGACCTTGACCTTTCAACATATGATCTTGAACCATACATCAAAATGATTGTCATGTCAATACCTACAATATTCTAATATACATGCCCATACAAAAAGTTAATAGTTTTCAAGATAATTAGCAATTTAAGTCTTCTTTTGCAGCTGTGACCTTGACCTTTCAACATATGACCTTGTATCATATATCAAAATGATCTTTGTCACAATACCTACAATATTCTAATATACATGCCTATACAAAAAGTTCATAGTTTACAAGATAATTAGCATTTTAAGTCTTTTTTGAAGCTGTGACCTTGACCTTTCAACATATGATCTTGAACCATACATCAAAATGATTGTCATGTCAATACCTACAATATTCTAATATACATGCCCATACAAAAAGTTTATAGTTTTCAAGATAATTAGCAATTTAAGTCTTCTTTTGCAGCTGGGACCTTGACCTTTCAACATATGACCTTGATCCATATATCAAAATGATCGTCATGTCAATACCTACAATATTCTAATATACATGCCTATACAAAAAGTTCAAAGTTTACAAGATAATTAGCATTTTAAGTCTTTTTTGAAGCTGTGACCTTAACCTTTCAACATATGATCTTGAACCATATATCAAAATGATCGTCATGTCAATACCTACAATATTCTAATATACATGCCTATACAAAAAGTTCAAAGTTTACAAGATAATTAGCATTTTAAGTCTTTTTTGAAGCTGTGACCTTAACCTTTCAACATATGATCTTGAACCATATATCAAAATGATCGTCATGTCAATACCTACAATATTCTAATATACATGCCTATACAAAAAGTTCAAAGTTTACAAGATAATTAGCATTTTAAGTCTTTTTTGAAGCTGTGACCTTGACCTTTCAACATATGATCTTGAACCATATATCAAAATGATCGTCATGTCAATACCTACAATATTCTAATATACATGCTTATACAAAAAGTACATAGTTTACAAGATAATTAGCAATTTAAGTCTTCTTTTGCAGCTGTGACCTTGACCTTTCAACATATGACCTTGAACCATATATCAAAATGATTGTCATGTCAATACCTACAATATTCTAATATACATGCATATACAAAAAGTTCATAGTTTTCAAGATAATTAGCAATTTAAGTCTTCTTTTGCAGCTGTGACCTTGACCTTTGAACATATGACCTTGTATCATATATCAAAATGATCTTTGTCACAATACCTACAATATTCTAATATACATGCCTATACAAAAAGTCAATTGTTTTCAAGATAATAAGCAATTTAATTTTTTTTTTGCAGCTGTGACCTTGACCTTTCAACATATGACCTTGAACCATATATCAAAATGATTGTCATGTCAATACCTACAATATTCTAATATACATGCCTATACAAAAAGTCAATTGTTTTCAAGATATAGTGACAAATATATAATTTTAACCTAATGACCTAGGGATGGTATAAATGAAATAATTAAGGTATATCTCTTGTACATTTAGAGGAGAAGATTTTTAAAGTTTTTCACTATTTCCCCCCTTATGGGGCCCCAAGGGGACATAACTCCTTCATTTTTGCAAATCTGAAAGGGCTTCACCCAGGCATAATGGTTACCAAGTTTCATCAAATTTGGCCCAGTGGTTTTGGAGAAGATGATTAAAATGTAAAGTTTACGGACGCACGCACGCACGCACGCACGCACGCACGCACATACACACGCCGCATCATACCATAAGCTCACACTGGCTAAAGCCAGGTGAGCTAAAAACCAATGCTCATGTCACGTCAGGCATGGCATGCTAAATAACCCTCCCTGCACATAGCCCTAAGCACATTGCATAAATAAAAGTTTCTGTCATTTCAAAAAAACTTTTGTAGCTGAAAGTGGGGAAAAATCTTATGTAGCTGAAAGTGGGGAAAAAATCTTATGTAGCTGAAAGTGGGGAAAAAATCTTACGTAGCTGAAAGTGGAAAAAAACGTTATGTAGCCAAAAATGGAAATAAATCTTATGTAGCTAAAAACAGGGACAAAATCTTTTGTAGCTGAAAGTGGTACCTAAAACAATAGTATGATTTCAACTTGTAAATTTCCTTGGCCCTCAATTGATTTGATATCTCTTTCATTCAGGGGTCCCTTTAAATATTGGTTTAAATATCATATTACACATTTTTGAATTTTCGGAAAGAAATATTTAAATTTTATTCATTATATAAAATTTGAATATTTCGTTCAGAAATATTTCATAATCTTTCACATATATTTTTATTTTAATAGACCAGAGTGTTGGGTTTTTATATACAGAGTTGATTTGATTTGATTTGATAATGATTACATCCCAGTCAAAAAAAATGTACTTATATCAAGATGTCACCAGATTTATGGGAAGTGCCAAAAAGAAATTGTGACCTTTGCATTGCGCTTTGGGAAATGTGCAGGGAGGGTTCTTTAGCATGCCAAATTTGCTGTGACACAGGACATCTATTTGTAAGGTCTTGGCAAAAACAGTCACTACCAAATTTCAAGTCTTGGTCATATAACTAGCCGGGTTTGCAACCTGACCTCCCAAATACGAACAACACTCTGATACCAACTGAGCTAACACAGCATTAATTATAGACATCATTCATTTTGTTCAAGCAGAAAAAAATATTATTAAGCTGAAAATGGTCCCCAAAACAATAGTATTATTTAAATGGTTTGTATTTTAATAGAGAGAGTCAATTTCATTTTATTGAAATGGATCTCATTAAGCTGAAAGTGGTCCCCAAAACATTTGTACTATATCAATGGCTTATCTTTACAGAACAAGTCAACTCATTTAACTCAAGCAGAAAATATCTTATTTAGCTAAAAGTGCCCCCCAAAACAACAGCATTATTTCAATGTTAGATCTTTTGACAGTGGATCAATTCATTTAACTCAAACAGATGAAAGTTGTCTTTAAAACACATTCATTGACATTTCCAACACTTGGTCCTTTTAAACTTTTAAAGGGGTGGTTCAAATCACAGTGGTTTTGTTTGCCTAAAATTACTACTGAATAAAGGTAGTTTCCCCCTTGAGAAATAAGACTAAAATTTCCCAATTTGACTACTAAAATTCCCCAAAAGGCAACAGTGACACACAATCAAATAGTTTAAGTTAAATCCAGTTATCCAAAACTGTTCTGACAGACAAACAATGTTAGATATTGTCACAATATAAAATCTTTTCAATGAATTTCAAAATTCTGAGTGTAATATGTGACATAAAAAGGGTCCAAATTTTCCCAATCTGAAAGGAAGAAGGTAGTTTTTAAAAACCATAACAAAGTCACTGAATTATTCATACAAATAACATTACATATATGGGTTTTTTATTATCATTTATTACTATTTTATTTATTATTTATTTATTTATTTATTTATTATGACTTGATCTTGGATGCATTAATTGTTGCCACATTTTTCATCACTTATTTTTATCTTGTGAAATTTTTTTATCTTTAAAAACTTAAATATTGAACTGTTCTCTCAAATAGTGAGGTTCATTTTTTAAAATGTGTCTTTTGTAGAAATCTTCACAAAACATGTACATCCATATATCTGTACTAGCAAACAATACTATAAATAATGCTTAATGAGTTTTGAATCGATATTCTCTACAAATGGCTGCAATAACATGGGTCATGTTTGTTTTATTTATTTATTTATTTATCTATCTATTTAAAAATTATATAAATCAGTTAAAATTTTAGCATGGGCCATGTTTTATTATTTATTTATTTATTTATTTTAATAATATAAATCATTAAGAAATAACATGGGTCTTTTTTTTATCTATTTATTTTTTATTTATTTATTAAAATTATATAAATCAATCAAACTTTCACACAAAGCAATGATGATAGACTTTCAAATATTGATAAGCTTGGAGTAGTAGGCCTTAAAATATGCAAAGCTTGCAATCTGAATATGATTTGAAATTTGAAAAAAATTCCATTGGCATTCAAAAATCTCTCCGCCTATCCCATCACCCTATCACTGTTCTCCATATATTCTAAGACAAATATTTTGCACGGATAAGTTCAGGAATTTTTTTTTGTATGGTGATATTTTGGGCATTTTTAGTCAAAATTAAAATTTTAGTGAGTTTCAAAAAAATCTCTTTCTTAATAAATGGGTGTTCTGGAAAAAAACCTTATAAAATAAGAAAATTTGCACTTACCTTTTTTTTATTTAACAAGAGATCAATCTCCTTTGTTTCTGAAATAAAAATAGTTTGTATTCACAGCATTGTCACCAGAAACTGAAGCTGTTCAAATGTGTAATCCTAATATTAATAGATTTGCACCAAGACTGCATAACAGTATAAAACGGCAAGCCGATCAATTCACGGCAGAAAATTACGTCTCAAAAATCCACTCCATTAATTCAAAATCGTAACATACACTTAATTTTCGCATCTGTCAGTAATCCCAAACTCCAAAATAGAAACAATATCAATTGCAAATTCAAAAACAAATAGTAAATCTTTACCGCAAATAAAACGGCAAGATTTGCGAAATTTTTGTTTTATATAAATTCATCGAAATCTTTCCACTGTTCATTTATACAATATCAAGCTTAAATGTTAAATTGTGAAAAATTGATATTATGAATTATTAAAAGTATTTTCTACCATTATTTCCCGATATGTTAACTCATGTGAAACTGTTTGACCCCCAAAGGGCAGATGTTCTGTATTAAGATTCGTAACAGATTAGGGAATAATTGACCCGACGAATATAACGTGAAAATCTGTTCAAACTCACAATGCCTTCAAGTAAATTTTGTTTTAAAAAATCAAGTACTTAATGTCATTATTCACTCTCAATATCAATATCCGATCAGGCCCGGAGAAACTGGGGATGAATAATTAAAATTTACAACAAATAAATAAACAAAATACACGTGCACCTTTTCTTCAAGAAGAAAAGAACATCAGTGAGTGAAATCAAAACGAGGATGATGCACAATGTGCGCGCGACAATTCCCGCAATTGACAATCGATTTCAATCATCTGGACACGCCTATTTTACCTAATCGGTCATTGTTCATTGAATTCATCCAATCATTGTTGACGTCTGCACGTGCAGTTTCGGGTAGTCTTGACAGTCCTTTTTATCCGAGTCTATCAAGAATTTAATGTTATTTGAATTAGTCTGTGGAAGTTAATTATTCTGCGAACGACAAAGCGTGTCTGAATCGGAAATACCTGTATATATTAAAGTTTGATAGTTTTCACGGAGATAGTTGACATTCAAAGACTTCAATTTTAAATAAAATGCATATCTGAATTTTTTTAACCCCCCCCCCCCATGGAATTTTAATATCGAATGAAATGGTCTTAAATGACGAATTCAAACTTTTTCAACATTTCATTGAAAAGACTTAAATGGGTGGGGTATAAGAGTCTTACCGAATTTTTATTTATATCGGACGCTACTAGTTAGTAAAATTAAATTCGTTGGCAAAGATGCACACGGTTAAACCACTCTTCTTGTTTATTTATATATTACCAGAAAGACAAATTGTTAAAAAAGATGTCCCAATCCAACTTTAAGAACAGTCGAAACAAACTGTCTTATATTATACAAGGGAAGGGCCGGGTTCCAGGAGTTTCAATCACTTACGAGCTTGCGGGTTTATAATATCAATCTAATTTTTCCGAAATGAATAGACACCAGAAATGATTTTTTTTTATGTAGGGAAATTTATAAGTCTGATCGGGAACATACCGGTCCATGTTCAAACCACAATTCCAAACTATAAAAAAATGTATATATCAAGTTAAAAAACGTCAACTTCCAACAGGAAGTGTGGCTCGGTGCGACGGAAGAGTAAGCATCTCCTGTGTAGCTAGCTACACCCTTCACGCGCGCGTGGAATCTAAATTGATTCCGAAAATGGAATGTGCTGATTTTGAATTTTTATTAAAATAATGCACATAGCAACTATGCATTATTTTGATAAAAATCCCAAATCAGCACATGACAAAAGGAGCATGGGACAATAGGACATCAATGTATCCAGGATTAGTTCAGACACAGGGACTTCATATTTAAAAACAATATATTTATGACGGCCTTAAAACTTCTTGAGGTCTTGATAAGCCTAGGGCTTGCGGTATCCCTGAGTCAACAGTTTATTTGTAAGCAGCCTGTTTTGTTGAATATAATTTTTTCAAGTGTACCGAATGACCTTAATACTAAATATGTACTTGCATTTTCGACACAAACCTACCACTGTGAACGAATTTCTGCATCCCCAATAGTTAAAAGTCACGTGTCTATATAGTAAGATTATATATGCCTAGTTCGATCATCAACCGTAGTTACAGTGGTGAAACCAAAGTGTGATCGAACTGCCTCTGTTTCGACTAAAGTGACGTCACCGCTCGACTAAGGTTCAACCATTTGAAAGCGTTGGTTTCTCTGGATCCAATATGGCGGCATGTGATGGGTTTGTCAAATTGTCATTATTGATAAATGGGAAAATGTTCTTATACAGTAGACAATAAGTATTACAAAGAAGTAGAACTGATACCAGAAAGCACATAGCGAACTAAGATATGTTTGTATGGAAAATAAACGTGTTTTCGTTCGGAAAATATAACTTCGCACATTCCGAGTGACATTGATACTCGAGAACGATCTCTCTCATATCATGCTAGTTCTAAAATATATGCCTTAGCAATATCTTTTCATTATTTTACGTTTTTATGCTTATATTGTCATTTTATTTATACGGGGCGGCAGCTTGAACTATAGTAAAAACCAATAGTAAATAATGAAAAAAAAAATCATAAGAAATCAAAAGAAAATCTTCGTCTTCATCATCAAACATTTCCAGTATACACAAAAACGCCGCCATATTGACTTACTAAACTGGTACCAAAGTGAGTTCGATTATTCACTTAACTAGACATGCGCACTAATACCAACAAAACTAAAGTATGGTTGGTGATCGAACTAGGCCTATACAACTCACACATGATTTTGTAAATTATATATATATGATATGTTCTCCGTATTGTAAATATATTGTCATATACCATTTTTTAATTTATTTTATGATTAAATTCAAAAATAGTCTAGGTAGTACAATATACAAGAATAACGCAGTTGAAAACACGTGAAACAGAAAGGTGAAAAAAATTCAGGATCGGACCGGGGATCAAACCCGGGACCTCCCGCACTATAGGCAAGTGCTCCACCAACTAAGCTACCCAGACCGCTACACACCAGTACTGTAACTAGGCCCTCAAATAAACCGAGGCAAGAATTGATGATCATTATACGTATGTGCTGATTTTGAATGTATTATTTTAAAAGAAATCCAAAATCGAAACATGACAATAGGAAAGCTCAAAATTAGACAAGCTGTTGTAAAATAAGTGGGTTGGTATTGTGCCATGAAAACAAGTTTAACAACACCACTAAACCTCGTAATCCAGGTTAGAGGATAGTTTAAAAGTTTACCCAAAATGTTACTTCTGTGAAAAAAGTACTTGGTTAAATTTTTACCGAGGCAATTGCCTCGGTTGCCTCATAGGTAGTTACGGTGCTGCACACGTTAACAAAAACTGCTAAAAATCACGTTTTTGACAATAACCAAACGTCAACAACAATGAAGACAAGATTTTGGCATAATCTAAGAACCTAAAGCCAGACACTGGACATCGTCCAGTGGTGTCGTATTGATGATTTTGTGGGTATGTATATGCTGAATTCGTCGCATAGAAACTTCGTAGACCCCCTAGTCTATTATACCGACACCTATGACAAGGAGTGGAGTGGAGTAATGGTGTTATACGGCCCAGTCAAGAATCTTTCACTTATTTCGAAGCGGACAGTTCTGGAATGGTGGAGGAAACCGGAGTGCCCGGAGAAAACAAGGAAAAAATAACATAATATCACTGATGATCTCGTGTATTAATCTTAACACAATTTCACCACTGCGGTAGCTCAGTTGGTAGAGTTCTCTCTCTGTAAGTGGGAGGTCGAAGGTTCGAACACTTGTCCAGGTCTGACCAAAAACTTGAAAATGGGTCGTGACTTCTATTGCCAAGCACTCGACATTACGAAAATGAAAGTTACGATTCTTTCGGATTGCAATTTAAAATAAACGAGGTCCTGTGTCACGGCAGGCGTGGCACGATAAATAACCCTGCTGTATAATGCCATCAGCACAACACACAGGAAAAATTTCTGCACTTTGGCTATAGCTGGCGACGTCTCGATATAAGTGAAATATTCTTGACTGGGACGTTAAACACCATTACTCAACTTAACTCTAACACAATTTCATGTGTTGTGTAAGTGTGGAAGTGATTCTAATCTAAATTGTACAAATGCGTACTAATGGCGAACTTTATTTAGGGTGCTAGTGTGCGCGTTCAAAATTTCGCAGATAAACATCGCAGACCATTTAGTCAATTATGCTAGTACCAAGCCAGCAAGTAACGACACACTGCAAGGAAAAACTCTTTATCACTACCGGGTCGACATCAATCAAAGTAATGAAATCGGAGAAAACCCCACTTATTCGCCTCTTGATTTAAAAATAAGTCATGTTTAACACGGCGAGATTGCTAATTTAGGTAATGTATCGTTTTGTAATAAGCAATCTATGACTGTTGTCAAGTCCACTTTAAACTTTTTTATCGAACTGACGACAATTCAATTTTGTATTTATAAGTTCCGAAACAATCATTTATTACTTTTGAATGATACAATTTGCCGTATAAACAACTATTGTTTCACTATTTATTGTCCAACAAAACATTTCAATAACCTGGACTTTTATGGCGGATTCAGAACAACTTCCGGCGTTTTACAATTTCTGCGAGATTAATGAGCTCGTTAAAAGGAAAATGCAATTTTTCAAAATTACATTGTCGCTTTTGTTCAAAGCAAAAAGCAACAAATTGTAAATACATAATTTAACCTTATTGAAATGTAAATTTTAGACGTATCAATTGAAGTAAATGAAAATTTCTTTTTATTTTTTTCTGATTTCACACTGAGATTCTCGTGTACCATTCACTGTCAGGGGAAACAACGGTCTAAATGAAAAGAATAAAACTTGCAAATTCGTCTTCGTTTTAATCAAATTCCGATAAACAAGGCAAGATAAATTGAATTTCTTTGCATTGTTCACAAAATATGGCTCATTAAATTTATGTCAGAATACAATTCCTTGGCGTAAAAACATTTATGAATTGTTAAGAATGCCATTCGCTACTTTTCAATACATTTTTAATTGAAATTTAAAAGAAGCAATACGCGACCTTTGTTTTTTATTTTCTCTTTTGAATGCAAAATTTTTAAAAAATCAAAAATAGCACATGGAAAATTTAGAATTTTTAATTCACTTTTGAATGCATTAATTTAAAAAATTCAAAAGTAGAACATGGAAACTTTTGAATTTTTAACTCGCTTTTGAATGCATTATATCACATTTGAAAACTTTTGAATTCCTTTTTAATTTTTGACTGCATTATTTCATAAAAAAATTAAAAGTAGCACATGATAGGAACAATTGCAATTTTGATATACAAACAGAAATGCTTAATGATTAAAATAGAAAATGCGAAATTTGAAAAAAAGTTCTTTGGCAACAACAAGTGTGACCATGAAGGTAAAACAATTTTAGTAATCTAATTAATAATAAAACAATAAAACAAAACCTTACAAAGAAAAGGAAAAAAAAACATATTAGGGACCCCTGATTATAAACGAAATTCTGCAGTTATAGTACTATTATAAAACAAACTGCTTCTGAAACACACTGAAGTCCAGTTCTTATAAATAATCATTCAGCAATATAAAGAAAGACCAAATGCATATTGGGACTACTGATTTTTAACTTCCGGCTTTGGACATGCACGTAGTGGTGCTGTTATACATGAAGTTCTATTGAAAAAAAACAAAACAAAACAAACTGATTGTGAAATACAATTAAAACCAGGTTTTATAAATAATCATTCATCAATTACAAAAAAAAGCATATTTGGAGAACTGATTATAAATGTTTCGGCTATTCACGTAGTGGTGTGGTTATCAGAAAAATAAACTGGTTCTTATAACCAATCATTCATCAACTATAAAGAAAGTCCAAACGCATATTGGGACTTCTGAATATAATATCCCCTGCTTTGAATGTAGTGGCGTGGTTATAGGACTATTGAATTGATTGATTGATTGATTGATTGATTGACGAAGTGACAGTGACCTTTGAAGTTCGATCAGGGAAATGTAGAGGGTAGTTTTTTTAGCATGCAACTGCATCCTATTTTTAAGTCTCGGTCAGACCCAACAGGAGTTCGTGATATTATTGTAAAAACAACTAATTTTGAAACACACTAAAGTCCACTTCCAATTATTAATCATTCATTAATTACTTCTTTCTTTTATTGCATGGTTACTGGCATGTACATGTGTTTTAGCTACAAACTTTCTTGAATGGCTTTTGTGAACACCAGCATGTTGCTCTTGTAAGTCAACGACAAAATTCCAAATCATTTAACAAAACGAATTTTTTATGAAGTAAAATAAAGAACTCCTATGCTATGATTGAGTGATAAAAATCATTCCTTGTAAAGTTGCAACAACATCCATCATATAGATCTTATTTCAAATCCATTCTCACATAAGTAATTCTTTTCATCATTTCTTTAAAAAGCTCTTTGAACGTTTATCATGTGACAAGTTTAATTCCCGTGTGTTTGGTTTGTACTGTAAGAAAAAGGAAGAAAAATGCTTAGTTTGTACGATATTCAAACTGCTTTGTCAAGTGTGTAAGAAATGCTAAAGAAATATGCTTCAAGTTTGAAACTATTATTGTTAACTTATTACAGTTTATGACTCACGCCGAGAAACAGAATAATGTCATTAACGACTATTTCATTCGGTTGTATTGTTATTATAACTCCGTAATGTACTATGCAAATATGAATTTGAAAGAGTTTGATGAAACTCTTTGAATTTGGAGGTGAAGAAATCGTCAGCATAACCGAATGATTCAGTCTTAATAATTAGAACATCTGAGTAAATATCCGCCGCTGCATTTATTAAACCTAGATTAAATTTGTTTTTTTGCCCATTGCAATAGCTTTTCAATTACTTTCTTGAACATAAAGATACAAATTTGATGATACACAACGCAAATAAATGTAGCTTCATCAAGCAACAGCTCAGAATGTTGAAATCATTCTCAATTATTGACTTTCCTGATAACAAACCTGAAAATGTATACTTTTTATGATTCTGTGCGATTTACATTGTTGTCAATCCAAGTATCTGCCAAATTGGACACAGGAGCGAAATTATTTTCATTTTTTTTCTAACACATTATCAAAAATTATGCAAAGTAGATATATGTAGTTGTTTAAAAGGAGAAAAAAATTTGTAGTTTATCATGAACTTGACAATGTTTAATAAATACAAGAATTCCACGGAATTAAATGTCTCGTCTGGTTAGTTGTTGATCGAGTAGAAAGTTTATACATTACTTTAACATAAACTTTCACATTTTGACACACCGCCGCTGCCGCCTACGACACCGGAAAAAAGTAACACCTAAGTCTCGCCTTATGGCAATGCCAGACTCAACAAAAACCAATGACACGAGACAGTACCGGTTGTTGATAGAAATGAAAAGGAAGAAAGGGACAGGAAAAAGGGAATATAGGATCGCTGATTATAAAAGGATTTATATAATCTACGAAAAATTTGCAATAAAAATCTAAAAAAGAGAAATAAATTAAAAAGAACACAATACAAGTTGATAATTAAACAGCTTTGACAATAAATGACGTATTACTTATGAGGCTTCTTACTATTAATTTGTAGCGATCTTGGTAGTTCAGTTGGTGGGGCACTCGCCTATAGTGATGGAGGTCCTGGTTTTAACCCTGCAATTTTTTCTCCTTCCTGTTACAGTTTGGTAGCCAATTTGACCCTGGTGGACTGGTGAATGCGAGTCATATAAAGTTCATCCGAGGGAATTTATGGTGAGATTTCCCAAAGGACCAGAGGAATCTTAAAAACAACAGGAGAGGAATGTAGCGGTGTGGGTAGCTCAGGTGGTAAAGCGCTCGTCTATGACACAGGTAGTCCCGGGATTGATTCCCGGTCCGACCCTGCATTTCTCAGTCTTCCTGTTAAAGATCAATTTTTACTTAGTTAACATATATATTGAATATACAACAGGTAATATAACTAGACAAACGACGAAGTGCAAGCTTATGATAGATATTAAACAAATTTCTTTTTTAAAAAAAAAAGTAATAGGCAACTGATTATGAAACGGTTATAAGAATAAAGGATTAACATAAGTCATGCCAAAGTAGAACAGCAAGACACAACACAGATTAATGATAGAAAACAACCAAACAAGACAAGAAAAAAAACCACATGTTTAACAGCTGATTTGAAATAAGAAATTTACATCTGAAAAAAGAACTTGATTACAGACAAAATAAAACGAAGAAAAGACATAGTAAAAGTTAATTATGGAAAACAAGGCAAGAAAAATAACTGACTATAAAACTGAATTGGATTTGATTTAATGTGGTTTTACTTCAGGAATATTTCACTTATATCGAGACGTCATCAGCTATAGGTAAAGTGCCAGACATTTTGACAGTGACATTGCGCTGTAAATGTGCAGGAAGGGTTCTTTAACGTGCCACGTCTGCTGTGACACGGGGATTCGGTATGAAGGTCTCTTCCGAAGGACCCTGTGACTTTCATTTCTAAATGCCGTTTGCTTGGCAATAGAACAGTCACTACCAATTTTCAAGTCTTTGTCAGACCCTGGCCGAGGTTCGAACCCCGACCTCCCACATACGAAGCGAGCACTATACCAACTGATCTACCGTAGTGGACCCAGTTCAATAATCATGGAGTGTACACTCAACTCAAATACATGTATTCCAAGTTTTCACTCATCGATGTTTTAAAAAATCAAAATTTTATGAGACAATGTTTTGTAACAAACCTACACTAAAATTTTAATATAATATTAGATATTCAATTTTAACTTTTCAATGTCTTTACAATTGACACTGAAATATCTTAATCTAAGTTGAGTGTACGCTCAACTGAATGAATAATTGTGAATCTGAGACGTGTCCCCTGTTTCACAATCATTCACTCAACTGAGTTTACACTCAACTCAAATATTCCCATTTCTCTCATCAGTATTTTAAAAAAGTTTTATGAGACAATAGTCTGTATTATTCAACAAACCTACACTAAACAATTTAGATAAGACTTTAGATACTCAATTTAAATTGTGTCAATGTCTTAAAAATGACATTGAAAAATTCCCGAATTTGAGTTGAGTGTACACTCAATTGAGTGAATGATTGTGAAACTGGGACCATGACTTTGACAACCAGTTAAAGCTTACCTAATTGTAATTTTTTTATAACTCTCTGGCTAGTTTACAAATTAATCTATTTAATTTCTATTTATTGTGAAATAAAATAAAAATGTCGTGTGATCTAGTCAAATATAATTACCAGATTGTTTTGAATTCCTTTGAGGTTACCAAGATTAACTTTTTATGCGAGTTATCGGTACAAGTTTTCCCGCCTTTTTATCGATAGTTTTACTTAATCGGAATAATTGACTTTGAAAATACAAAATACATCGCGAGTTTGACTTCAATTTCTTTACTTTATTTCCAGTCATTAGACGATAAAAGAATATATTAAGTTTGTTTTTCTATAATGATTTTTGATACACGTGCATACTTAAGGCTTTCTGTAACTTTTTCTCGGGAATTTTCAATAATATTTCAATATTTATGAAGCACTATCTTAACGGCATGTTGAAACAAGCCATGTTTATTGAGCTTTTAGTTAAACAAGTGCACGATTATTTTAATTAAGCCATGTTGACGATATTTTGACTGGTTTCAGGAAATGTGTTATTAAAAGACAAAAATGGCTTTTTAAATTTGATGATTAAAGGGTAAACGGAAATTTATTTCATAATCTGACAGCGATTCAAAAGATGCACTTTGTCATCGAGATTAGTTTGTTCGAACCGGAAATGAATCCGCAAATGAAAACAATATTGTTGAAAGTCACTAGATCGGTTCATTAAATGCCTAAACGTATATTAATTAATCCTACTAATCTTTTTGATTAACAATATTTCACTGATAATAAAAGAATGAAAACTATTTCACTCATTAAGATGAATTCGATTTCCATTTAACCCGTTCCATCTTTGGTAACATTTTCCGAGACAAAACTTACCAAATGTAATCCCATTGTCCGTTAAAATAACTATTACTAACATGCGCACGTATATTTGTCTGATTTTTTGATACGTTAAAGTCAGTTTTACAGCACAAAAATTTGAAAATGTGCAATTGTTCGCAAAAATTGCTTTTAGGGTCGCAAAACATACAATTACGTCGTAAATACTAGTTTAATGACGCATAATGCACAAAAATCGTATAACTTTGTTTTACAACCGTAAAAGTGGATTAAGTGGATTTTACAATCGCCTATCGCAAAACCGGGTTTTACGGCGTAAAAAATAGGTTTTACGAATTACTGTGCATTTTGCCTGCCATACATATCTGAATTTTTATGTCTTTTTGAAGTTTGTTCCGAGTCAATGTAAATTTTCTTTATGCGGATAGAGAAGCAAAGAAGTATTCCTTTCTATTGCAGATACAATTTGTGTGGTTGTACTTATGAAGCGGGACCTTTTTGAACATGAAGAATCTTCCATTTAAAATATGTTTTTTACAAAGTGTTTCAGAAATAACTTTGGGTCTTCAGAAATTTAAATTTAAATTTAAGCACAATGTTAAATATTTGACAAAATTGACGATACAGGACAGCCACAATGGCTATGTAGCGTTAATTAGTCTCTCTAGTTTCTTTTTGCTTATGATTGCTACCTTCATTTAGCTTTGGTAATTCTTTAAACTGCGTTTTATACATTTGTAGTAACCGTAATTTAGTAGACCCCCATGATGATCGTTTAATGTCATGTCAGATGTTTAAAAGATTTTATATTAAAATTTAATTCGAATATTACACTTAAGATTATCTAGTAAAAAGGGGTTTGTCAAAATTCTGCAGGTTGCCAGTACCAGTGTCGAATTCGAACAATTCAGTGTTCTCTTTCTTTTTTTACAGAAGTTTTCGATTTGAACCTTTATAAAAAAAACGAAAATAGCACAGAGCTTCAAAATAGATCTACGGAACAACTGCCACATTACTGTGAAAAGCGGTCAAACATGCCCTACGGAACCACTGCGACATTACTGTTAAAAGCGGCCAAAAACGCCCTACCCAACCACTGCGACGTTACTGTTAAAAGCGATCAAACACGCCCTACCGAACCACTGTAACATTACTGTTAAAAGCGGTCAAACACGCCCTACCGAACCACTGCGACATTACTCTGAAAAGTGCTCAAACACGCCCTACCGAACCACTGCGACATTACTCTGAAAAGCGGTCAAACACGCCCTACCGAACCACTGTGTAAAAGCGGTCAAACACGCCCTACCGAACCACTGCGACATTACTCTGAAAAGCGGTCAAACACGCCCTACCGAACCACTGCGACATTACTCGGAAAAGCGGTCAAACACGCCCTACCGAACCACTGTGTAAAAGCGGTCAAACACGCCCTACCGAACCACTGTGTAAAAGCGGTCAAACACGCCCTACCGAACCGCTGCGACATTACTCTGAAAAGCGGTCAAACACGCCCTACCGAACCACTGTGTAAAAGCGGTCAAACACGCCCTACCGAACCACTGTGTAAAAGCGGTCAAACACGCCCTACCGAACCACTGTGACATTACTGTGAAAAGCGTTCAAACACGCCCTACCGAACCACTGCGACAATACTCTGAAAAGCGGTCAAACACGCCCTACCGAACCACTGTGTAAAAGCGGTCAAACACGCCCTACCGAATCACTGTGTAAAAGCGGTCAAACACGCCCTACCGAACCACTGTGACATTACTGTGAAGAGCGGTCAAACACGCCCTGCAAAAGCACTGTGAAAAGCGGCGTTATTCTTTGCCATTATAATATTATCTTAAAATAGATTTATCAACTTACAAAATTGCGAACTTACACAAAACAAAATTAAAAACACATAAAAACAACAGCAGCAACAACAACGATGATGATGATAATAAAAATAAGAAGAAAAAGAAAAAGAAGTAGAAGACCTCAACTCAATTTAAAGTGCATTATGGTTTGTTAAGATTGCTGCAAAGTCAAAACATTCCGTTACTCTCTCTCTCTCTCTCTCTCTCTCTCTCTCTCTCTCTCTCTCTCTCTCTCTCTCCGTAACTCTCTGAGCGTAACACACCATCTCTCTCTCTTCGTAACTCTGCGTAACACCTCTCTCTCTCTCTCTCTCTCTCTCTCTCTCTCTCTCTCTCTCTCTCTCTCTTATACCAAATATTCATTCTTTTCCTTGTTAAATTTCCAAATAATCAGTTTGACGTCGGTTATTAAAACCATATTTCTTGGAAACATTTTAAGATAATAATTCGACACCAGTTTATTGACAACAAAATACTGCAATTACAACAGCACTTATAAGTTATATCAAACATTTTAAAGATCTTCGACTCAAATTAAGATAATTACGACACCAGATTTAATAAATTAATATAACACTACATGGCTTCAAGCAATATTTGACCTTTGATCATAAGATGAAATGGATGCATATATTCCCTACTAATACAATTAGTGTTATTTTAGGTTAAACCCCCAGCGGACAAATCATCTATCATCGCGTTACATTTTTTTCTATTCTTTAAAATGAATAAGCCTGTTACATTGATGCAATATGCAGTTTCAGGCTTGCTACTATAGCGCTTTTGGGCCTATATTGGAAATAAGTTGATAATCCTTGCTGTCGTTTTTGATTGATAGAAAAATTAGTTTGTATTGAGAGAACCAATACACTTGTTAACAAGTATGAACTATTAACCCCTTTTATTCCAATCAATGTAAATGCGCTGTTGAATGTAGTGCAGCGCGTGTGCAATGTTCAATAATTGACAAAGCATTAAGGCTGCTTCGAAACAAATTGGGCATGTTTATCGTTTTGAAATTAAGAATTCTAGGCACGATTCACAACGAAAAAAAAGAAAAAAGAAAAAAAACTTAATCAGCCAATCAACATGCAACAAGTTGTCATCGTTCAAAAATTCGCGTTATAGAGTAACAAATACATGAGTCACTGCATTAACGTTTAACCCTTTTTTAGATTTTTTTTTCTGTTTGTTATATCAGAGAAGATGTTTCCGTGTTTCTCCTAATCTAAGAGAGATTTACATGTTAATTGGTTCTGCGTATTCTTTTCGAATTTTGGTATTACGTGTCATGATGGTTGTGGTAACTAGTGGATTATACGAAGCTCTTCATTCAGTAAAATAGAGAGAATTTTAAATAAACTTTTCTCGTGAATTGAATTTTGATATTTACGGAGTTGGTTTCTGCACGTCATGACATCATAAGGCTTGCCATTTCTGAACGATGAGTTAGACGAAACTTTTCCTAGAAAATGCTGTGAATGGTAAAGCTATTCTCGTGAATTGAATTTTGATATTTTGCACGCCATGACATCATCATGAGGCTTGACATTTTTGAACGATGAGTTTGAAGAGTGGAGTGGAGTGGAGTAATGGTGTTTTACGCCCCAGTCAAGATTCTTTCACTTATTTCGAGGCGGTCAGTTCTGGGATGGTGGAGGAAACCATCGACCTTCGGCATGCGAACTGACAAACTTTCTCGCACTAGGATCTGTCCCGATTGGGATTCAAACCCAGGCGGTGAGAGGCACTATAATCCGTAGGCGCGCGCTTAAGACCACTCGGCCACCGAGGTTCCGATGAGTTTGAAGAAAACCTTTTCTAGAATAAATGATAAATGGTAAAGCTATTTTCGTGTTATGAATAACGATAGAATAAGTACCGCACTGAAAGCGCTAAAAGCAACGGTCAGACAAATTTCCCTTTGAAATAAGGGACAAATCGAGCGCATTTGTCATGAATTGCTTTAAGTTTCTATGTAAAAGAACAATTTAAAGGTAGGACATGGTAACCAGCTGGTATTGTTCCAAAAATATTGGAAAAGTCTTGCTGCCATAGACAAAGGAGCAGTCTAGCTAGCATAGACGGGGGACAGTATAGCTGCCATAGACGGAGGGACAGTCTAGCTGCCATAGACAGAGGAGAAGTCTAGCTCCATAGATGCAGGGACAGTCTAGCTGCCATAGACAGAGGGACAGTCTAGCTGCTATAGACAGAGGGACAGTCTAGCTGCCATAGACGGAGGGACAGTCTAGCTGACATAGACAGAGGGCAGTCTAGCCGCTATAGACAAAGGAGCAGTCTAGCTAGCACAGACGGGAGGGGGGCAGTCTAGCTGCCATAGACAGAGGGGCATTCTAGCTGTCATAGACAGAGGGACAGTCTAGCTGCCACAGTCAGAGGAGCAGTCTAGCTGCCACAGACAGAGGGGCAGTCTAGCTGTCATAGTCAGAGGAGCATTCTAGCTGCAACAGACAGAGGAGCAGTCTAGCTGCCATAGACAGAGGGCAGTCTAGCTGCCATAGACGGAGGGGACAGTCTAGCTGCTATAGATAGAGGGACTGTCTAGCTGTCATAGACAAAGGAGCAGTCTAGCTAGCATAGAAGGGGGCAGTCTAACTGCTATAGACAGGGGGACTGTCTAGCTGCCAAAGACAAAGGAGCAGTCTGGCTAGCATAGACGGGGGGGCAGTCTAGCTGCTATAGACAGAGGGACTGTCTAGCTGCCATAGACAGAGGGACAGTATAGCTGCTATAGACAGAGGGACTGTCTAACTGCCATAGACAAAGGAGCAGTCTAGCTAGCATAGACGGGGGCAGTCTAGCTGCCATAGACAGAGGGGTAGTCTGGCTGCAATAGACAGAGGGACAGTATAGCTGCTATAGACACAGGGACTTTCTAGCTGCCACAGACAGAGGAGCAGTCTAGCTAGCATAGACGGAGGGGGCAGTCTAGCTGCCATAGACAGAGGGGCAGTCTAGCTGCCACAGACAGAGGAGCAGTCTAGCTGCCACAGACAGAGGAGCAGTCTAGCTGCCAAAGACAGAGGGGCAGTCTAGCTGCCATAGACGGAAGGACAGTCTAGCTGCTATAGACAGAGGGACTGTCTTGCCGCCATACACAGAGGGACTGTCTAGCTGCCATAGACCAAGGAGCAGTCAAGCTAGCATAGACGGGGGGGGGTCTAGCTGCTATAGACAGAGGGACTGTCTAGCTGCTATAAACAAAGGAGAAGTCTAGCTAGCATAGACAGAGGGCAGTCTAGCTGCCATAGACAGAGGGGCAGTCTAGCTGCCATAGACAGAGGGACAATATAGCTGCTATAGACAGAGGGACTGTCTAGCTGCTATAGACAAAGGAGCAGTCTAGCTAGCATAGACGGGGGCAGTCTAGCTGCTATAGACAGAGGGACAGTCTAGCTGCCATAGAAGGAGGGACAGTCTAGCTGCCATAGACAGATGGACAGTCTAGCTGCTATAGACAGAGGGACAGTCTCGCTACCATAGACAGAGGGGCAGTCTAGCTGTTGCGGGGAACTTCTCTCGTTAAATCCTTAGTTGTCAACTACTATGGTAGCTCAGTTGGTAGAGTACTTGTTTTGTACGTTGTATGTCGCGGGTTAGATCCCCGGCCGGGTCTGACCAAGGAAATTGGAAGTGACTGTTCTTCTGTCAAGCACTCGGCATTTAGAAATGGAAGTCAAGGGGTCCTTTGGAGGACACCTTTTAACCCGTGTCAGGACAACCCTCCCTGCACATTGCCCTTAGCGCATTGCAAAGGTAACAATTTCTGACACTTCACCTATTACAGGTGACGTCTCGATATAAGTGAAATATTCATGATTTTGGACGTTAATCACCATTTAAATAAATAAATCTCATTTGTTAGAAATGCATTTTGTTTGGTTGAAATTGTAAAATACAATTAATTACATCTCCCTCAGTGCGACTTTGGGGATCATGAAAAGAACTTTTTTATAGGAGTAAAATTAAACTTATGTTTTTAGAACATCAAAGCTACAAAAAGATCACAAAAACAAAGATGGTTACCTAACAACAAATTTCCTCACCGTCTTATTTCGGACTGATGGTCTTTGGCGGTTTAAAAAACAGTTGAGACCTTTTTGGTCTAACCAAATCTGCCACAGTGCCCTTTAGTACTTTTAGGGAAGCCCAAACCAATCTCCCTATTGTGCGATCAATTTTTGTAACTTGGGTTTCGAAAGTTTCCGCCTTCAACAATCGGCCAAACTGGTCTTCAGTACTTTTTAGGAAGTCAACACCTATCTACTTATTTTGCGATCAGTTGTTGTCACTTAGGTTTCGAAGTATTCCACCTTCAACAATCGGTCACATTGGCCATCGGTACCTTAAAAAAATCCCTAACTCATCACCCTATTTTGCGATGAGTTTTTGTCACATGGGTTTCGAAGGTTTCCAAGTAACAACTTCGTTACATTGACCTTCAGTACTTTTAGTACTTTAGGGAAGCCCAAAGCAATCTACTTATTTCACATTAATTTTTTCTGAAACAAATGATAAAAAAATGTTGTCATTATATATATATATATATATATATATATATATATATATATATATATATATATATATATATATATATATATATATATATATATATATATATATATATATATATATACAAACGTTCAAATGATGATAATTAAAGGCGCACACGTCTATAATTTACAGTTTTACAGTATTCTGTAATTTATAACTCTGTAATCCGTCTTTAAATCATTTTTTATATTATTTAATATATAAGAACGTATCATTTCATGACAAGAAAACATGATTAAATTATTTTTTTTATCCTAGAAATTAAAATGTTTAAGTACATATGTACTGGAAGATGTCTACCTGTACAGGAAAATAGAAATGATCATATGGAAAAATTTGTTTCAAACATATTAGAAAAAAAATTAACGCCTCCATATATAGAGCATCTTAAATTTCCAGACACCGCATTTTGACAATTTGTTAATAACATTAGAAAAAAGAAATTTGTAACTAACAACGTGATTTGATAACTACGGAAGCGTATTGCTGCCAACTAAAAAAAATATTAAGTCGTACGTACGACTTAATATTTTTTTTTAGTTGGCAGCAATACGCTTCCGTAGATAACAACCAATGCAACCAAAAAATAAAAAATAAAAAACGACACAACACAAGTTGATTACAAAAACGGCTAAAAGACAAATAGCACAAACACAGGTTGAAAGAAAAAACTACAAATTAGTTATGTTATTGACATGGTCTTAAAAAAACATGACACCTATGAGAGACAGAATTTTCATATTAAAATGATTTCTACACTGAATGTGCATGTATGTATAGTATCAAAGTTTATTGGACGGGTAGATTAATGGATGGATGGGAAAGACTTCCTTTTGTACCCTCCACTAAAATTTTGATTTTTACTGAAATGGCCTAAAATCAAGCCATTTTGCACATTTCTAAGAAAAATAAATTTTTAAGAAAATTTACATAGAATTTAATGGGTTGGGGGTACAAAAGGAAGTCTTGCCGATGGATGGATGAACGGTTGAATGGATTAATGGCGTTGAACGTCCCAGTCGATATTCTTTCACTTATATATCGAGACATTCAAATGTGGAATAGTAAAGAAAACCAGAGTATCTGAGAAAACCACTCAACTTCGGCAAGCGATCTAGCAAAATCTCTTACACTATAGCAAACCCAAATGGGATTCACAATGAGGCTGTAAGACTGGTCAATTACGAGCTTAAAGAAAACAAAAAACAACTTTTAATGCTAGTAAAAAATTTTTTAAAATATAATAATAATAATAATAATAATAATAATAATAATAATAATAATAAAAATAAAAATAATAATAATAATAATAATAATAATAATAATAATAATAATAATAATGAGGATGATGATTATAACCAAAAAAAAAAAAATTGATGAATTACAAGTGACCAAGTGTTTCTTAAATAGAGGTTGCTTGTAACACCTGTTTGATTGTACTTGGTAACAGCCAACACAACCAAGAACAAGAAACAATACAAGTTAATGATAAAACAGCCAAAGACGAGACAGCGAAGATATACTGTGACAAATATTACAAATCCTCAAATGTAGACGGGTACTGGAATAAATATCTGCTCGTGTGGTTAAAGTACAAGAAAAAAGTCCCAACCATCCAATTTATTTTACAGACAATGGTCTATAAATACCTCTTTAAATTGGATCATTTGTTAATAAAAAATACTTTCTTTTTTTTGTTTTGAGATAAAAACTCAGAAAAAAATCAGAATTGCTATTTGTATCAACATCATCATTATCATTATTTTTATTATTATTATTTATTATTATTATTATTATTATTATTATTATTATTATTATTATTATTATTATTATTACTTTCTTTTTTGTTTTGAGATAAAAACTCAGAAAAAATCAGAATTGCTATTTGTATCAACATCATCATTATAATCATTATTATTATTATTATTATTATTATTATTATTATTATTATTGTTGTTGTTGTTGTTGTTTAGTTTTTAGTTTTTCAGGACTAGATTTTTCCATTTTTAATCGAAATATTGAATATTTTTTAAATCGTACAAAATAAACGTTGGGAAGAAATTCTTTGATTGAATGATGATAATTAAAGAGACGCGTATCTATTATAATGAGAGTTTTGTAAATCATATATCTCTGTATACCATCTAGAAATCATTATTTACATCGCCAGTTTTATATAAAAAATATCATTTTATGTCTTAAAAACGTGATTAAATTATATATTTAATCTAGGAATATGGCATATTTATCTTCAGGAATATCCATATCTCCGGATCGGATAGCAGAAATTAAGACAAATATCAACTCATTAATTCATTCTTTTCCTAAAAATCAGAATCCAATATTGAGATTTGTGATTTCATTTTATTAATGTGAAACCATGCGATGTTTATTTAAATAGAAAATCGCTCATTCACTTGTGAGTTATCACCATAATTTTGTCACTTTTCGTTAAATTTTCCACCCCATTTCCAAAAATGATTGATCAATCACTGACGACCTGGAATCATGAAAAATGACGTTTCTCATTTTAAAATCTGCAAAATCATTAGTGATGTCAATTTCAAGATGGCCGGCTTTTGTTTCTAGACAAAGCATGATTAGGGTTTTTCTTTAACTAACCTATTTAAAGCGGTTCAAAAAGAACAAAAAGACAATTTGAATCTGTAGCCGTGAAAAAAGAGTTATTGCATTGAATGAAGCCATCGGGGAAAATCTTCATTAATCTATTTAATTGGAGCCCGTCATGTGGGAGAATGAATTATTTTTCGCCATCAAACAATCTCTTCTAATTACCCCAGGCTGCTAATCAACAATGGGATGGAATTTCAGTATCGTGTTCTCCGTCGGAATTTCTTCATTCACATGTGACGCGTGGCTTTCTAATTTCTTTAAAGGGACATTTATAATAAATTTATTTTTTCATAAAGAATGCTTTATTTCAGATTGATTTCAAAGCTTTTTTAATATCAAAGGATTGCGTTTCTTCTCTGTAGTGTAACACAATTCTTTGTTTATGCTTTTAAAGCCATTTGTTTGGTTATTTCAAGATGAAACCACAATCTGAAAACCCTTTAATATTTGGTGACACTTAATTTTCATTAGGACGTGTACAACTGTTGTCGGAGAATATTGTTCAATCTCCAATGTTTGTAAAAACTCACGCGTCGAATTTAGCCCATTATTTTGTTACCAAGCCAACCAGTTTAGCCCTACGTCAAGAGGAGAGAGAGAGAGAGAGAGAGAGAGAGAGAGAGAGAGAGAGAGACCAATTTCTGGTCGCGAAAAACTAAAAAATGCCTGATGCTACGTAACACAATATTACTATCAACCAACTAATCTCATGAAGTTCGTTTTGTTGATTGGCATTTTTATTATCAAAAAATCATTTCATTTTGGTTGAAAAGTAGGAAATTTACCGCATGTACTTCTGCAATTCACTTGAGCTATGGGGTTACACTTTTGGCTTTGCCTAAAACAACCAGTTTTCGGTTTGTTGTGGTGTTGTTTTAACTTCTCATCAGCAAATTTTCAGCAACCAACTACAACAGAAAGTTTATTAATCTTATAATTGATTTAAGAACAATTGTATGTATTCGTGAGATATGCAATTGTTTATTACAGTCTGTCTTGTACTAGCACACCCTAAGGGTGAATTTTTGGTAAGGTACTAGCTCACATATCAGTATGTCACAGAAACGCAGAGTCCATCGCAACGGGTGGACTAGTTAATAGTCTGTCCTCATAATTTTGAGCTCTCAGCAAACTAGTTGAATTTCTGAAATTAAAGTGAAGATGATATGGTAAGCAACTGTTTGTATTACCCGAATGAGTTCGAACCCACGACCCACGCTCTCGCGGCGGACGCCCAACCTTTGAACCATCTAGTACGTGGTCGATATATTTGTCATGAATAATTGTTTACAGACGGTCTGTGCATTAAAAAACCACATGGGCAATTCACATCCGATTTTTTCTCCCGCATATGAGGATATGCTGGTAGGCAAATAAATCATATTTTATTTTAACCCCCCCCCCCACACACACACACTTGTTACACATATATATTAAAGCATTATGTCTTTTACACAAATAACAATTAAATCTTGTCATACAAATATATCTGGGGCTCTTTTAAAATAATGATTTATTTAGATTCCCCCCCCCACACACACACACACACACACTCTCTCTCTCTCTCTCTCTCTCTCTCTCTCTCTCTCTCTCTCTCTCTCTCTCTCTCTCTCTCTCCATAATAACGATAAGAAATTCATGAAACACTAAAAAGTAATAAATAGAAAAACCCAAAAATTCGATTGCAACCAACTAAACGTATCACTCTTTTCCTTCCAATTTTTAAGCAAAAATAATAAATGAATAGATAGATAAATAAATAAATTCGGCAAGCCAAGTGATAAACTTTTTCACACTAAAAGACATGCCCGAGCGAGATTCGAACCGATGCGGTGAGAGGTATTGTGATCTGTTTACGTGCGTTTTTTACCACTCGACCACCTATATCTCCTCATTGTAAAGGAGTCACTCTATTTATCGACTACTTGGTATGTGTAGTATGGTTGAGGCCCCCGATGTCAACAACACCATCGGATATCAACTGCAGTGACAAATGATTTTAGGATTGAATAATAAGTAGTCTAATTATGTGTTTGGTTTCCCTTGCCTTGATTTCATTAGTTGTTTTTACTATTAATTTGCGTTGTATCATATTTTGGATTTGTTGGCTTTTGCAACAAAGTACAGTGGGGAAAAAAAACTTTTAAAGTATTCAGTGTTGTGTAAAACCTATCTGTTTATTCAGATCGGTGCTGAGGTTTCTATGCAAAATAATAATAATAATAATAATAATAATAATAATAATGATGATGATGATGATAATAAATAAATAAATAAATAAATAAATAAATATCGTATTAAATCAGAAAATAAAGTTCATTTGTTTCAGTTCGAAAGGCGTTCCTTTTATACATTGATACAAGTCTTTTATAACAAAAATAAACCCTCTTTTCTAGAGAGTTCAAGCAGTACATTTTCATGAGTTGGAAATAATTGTAAAGGAGGAAATGTGTCAGAGAGAACATCTACCGGACAAAACACATTACGTATTGATGAAGCATAACAAATAAAAAAAAAACAAACATCAATGAAACCTTAACAAACAATAACAAAGGAAGCAAAAATTATGAAACTAATTAATATGTATCATACAACAACAAAAACAACGTCCGCAACAGCAACAATGAAAAAGCTTCATTTGAAGAACTTTTAAGGCTTTGTCACAAATTTTAATTTGAGAGATTACAAAACATCTTGACTTCAATATCATTGTCAAAATGCTATAGACGATCTTTATTCCTGCTAAAGACATCTCATGTGATACTTTTGAATTGTATTGTATTGAATTGTATTATTTCATAAAAATTCAAAAAGTAACACTAGATAGCATGAAACAATGCTTACAAAGACTATGAAAAGCCACCAGGCCAGATAACAGACTGGTTGATTGATTGATTGGTTGGTTAATTGATTGAACTACTTATTGATTGGTCGATTGAATTACTGATTGATTGAATTTGTGATTTAATGTTTGGTTGAGTGATTGATTGATTAAAATACTGATTGATTGATAGATTCAAATACTGTTTGATTGATTGATAAATGAATTGATTGATTGATTTAAATACTTATTGATTAATTGATTGATAAAATTGATTGAATACTTTTTTTAAAATTCCTAGTTAAGAATATCTAAATTACGTCACAACATTACAGAGGAAGTGCCAAAAAATTTGTACGAAGCACTGATTTTTTAAGAAGACCTACGATAAAAATTTTTCTATGCGAAGAAAGTGCTTGACAAGAGAGTAATCTTTTCCATTGAATCATGTCCCTTCCAACAACAAAATAAAAAAATGGGGGGGGGGAGGGGCATTGATAACTTTACCAATAAAGATATCGTAACGTTCGAATAAACACATAAGAAGCGTACATAACATAATATTGCTGTGAATAATCACATGACTTTCATAAAAATGTAAAGAATGACAATCTATATTCTTTTGAAATGGCACTGCATTTTCTTACCCATAATTCATTGCGATTTGTGTTCTATTTTTAGAAACATACTTAATACCGGTGATATGTATTGATCATGTGAGAGCGTGCAGCATGTAAATTGTATTGGTAAAATATACACATGATCAAAATGCGCAGAATTATTGTAGCTTAACCTATCATGTTTCTCATTTACTTTAAATGAATGGATAAACTTGTCAAATATATCACTTGTGTCAGAAGTGATCAAAGGTTAGCCTGGTATTTTCTTTAGCAATTTTATATTTGCACTTCCGGTTCAGCGTTTCCGGTCCAACGGAGCCATTTCCAATGGATGTCAATCAGTCTTCTTAAGCTAGGTTAACATTTGTATCTCATATTGAATCTTCTACACGAGATTTTGTAAGCAAATTAAGCACGACTCAAAGCATCCAAGTAACATGTTAAAATGTGACCCTTTATCACTTCTCGACACGAATTTTTAGATTATTTGCGGTAATTTTTGTATATAAATCATAACTTATTGATTTGTTTAATGCTAGTAAATTAGTCTGCTTACAGGAAAACGGTGTTTATCTACCCACTGGTATATGTAGATATAATTAATATTGACTTTTTTTCTTTATCGATTGTTTTTAGAACAAATGTAGAAAAATAAGGCAAAAATAACTGACTGGAACAGACGATGACAGGACAAAATTATGGCATGTTAAGAAGTGTTTCTCGACTGTTTGAGATATTCCAGGCAGATATGAAGCTAATTGTAACGTGTTCCCTTACCGTTCTAGACATAAAAAGACAAATTTATGGTTGTCATGGCATGTGTCTTGGCTGTTGTAGATATTACAGAACAAATATATAGCTAATTGGGACGTGTTCCCCAACCGTTCTAGACATAAAAAAACAAAATTAAGGGCCTGTAATGGCGTGTTTCTCGACTGTTTTAGATATCCCAGGGCAGATATAAAGCTAATTGTAACGTGTTCCCTAACCGTTCTAGACATCAAAAGATAAATCTATGGCCTGTTATTGTGTGTTCTCAACATTCTAGATATAACAAGACAGATTTATGCAGCTAAATGTGACGTGTTACTAACCGTTCTAGACAAAAGAGACAAATTTATGGCTTGTTTTGGCATGTTCTCGACTGTTCTTGATATAACAAGACAAATATATACAGCCAAATGTGACGTGTTCCCTAACCGTTCCAGACATTAAGACAAAATTATGACCTGTTATGGTGCGTTTCTCGACAGCTGTTCTAAATAAAACAAGACGAATATAAAGGTAATTTTAACGTGTTCCCTAACCGTTCTAGACATAAAAAGACAAATTTATGGCATGTTTCTTGGCTGTTGTAGATATTACAGAACAAATATATAGCTAACTGGGACGTGTTCCCCAACCGTTCTAGACATAAAAACAAAAATATGGCCAGTCATGGCGTGTTTCCTGACTGTTCTATAGATATTACACGACAAATGAAGCTTCCCAAACCGTTCCAGACATAAAACGGTAAAATTATTGTCTGTTATGGTGTTTCTTGAGTGTTACAGATAAAACAAGACAAATATAAAGCTATTTGTAACGTGTTCCCTGACCGATCCAGACATAAAAACATAAAATAGCGACCTGTCATGGCGTGTTTCTTGACTGATCTTGATACTGGGAGACAAATAAACAGATAAATGTGACGTGTTCCCTAACCGATCCAGACAAATTTAAGGCCTGTTATGGCGTGTTCTCGACCTGTTCTAGATAAAACAAAACAAATATAAAGCTAATTGTAAAGTGTTCCCTTACCGATCCAGATATAAAAAAAATTGCGGCTAGTACTTGCGTGTTCTTTGACTGATCTAGATATTACAAGACAAATATTTACAGCTAATTGTGACGTGTTCTCTGACTGTTCTAGATAATTTAAGACAGAATAGCGGCTAGTTATTGCGTGTTTCTAGACTGTTCTTGATACTGAAAGACAAAATCAAAATCAGGTATTGCGTGACCCCTAACTTTTCTAGATATTACAATACAAAATTACAACTGATTTTGTTTTGTTTCTTGACCGTTCCAGATATTACAGAAAAATGCACAAACGGTTAATTAAAGAACAAGTTAGTGTATGCGTTAGCGTGTATTATTATTGCCCTGAGTGACTTTTTGGTTAGGTATTAACGTAGCGAGTCTACTATGTCGGCTTATTTCTGACATCGACATAATTACAGTTGACATAAAATTATCTCGACATGTCGAGTTATTATCTTGACAAGTCGAGATAATATCATGAAAAGTTGTGATACCAAACTTATGGTGGCTTATCTCTGACATCGACATAATTTAAGTCGACATAAAATTATCTCAACATGTCGACTTAATATCTTGACAAGTCGAGATAATATCATGGAAAGTTGTGTTACCAAAATAAAAAGTTGTGATAAGTAACACGACTTGCCGCGTTAAAAGTAGTTCAAGATATCGAGATAATTATCACGACTTGTTAACATAAGTATTGCGGCAAGTCGTGTTATTTATGTCAATTTTTTATTTTGGTATCACAACTTTCCATGATATTATCTCGACTTGCCAAGATATTAAGTCGACATGTTGAGATAATTTTATGTCGACTAAAATTATGTCGATGTCAGAAATAAGCCACCATACAAACTTAAAAGTTGAGATATATAACACGACATGCCGCGATACTTGTGTTCCACAAGTTACAAAAAATAAGTCGCGATATCAAGATAATTATCACGACTGGTCAACATAAGTATCGCGACATGTCGTGTTATATATTTCAACTTTTTATTTTGTATCACAACTTTCCATGATAATATCTTGACTTGTCAAGATATTAAGTCGACATGTTGAGATAATTTTATGTCGACTAAAATTATGGCGATGTCAGAAATAAGCCACCATACAAGTCAGTATTCGACAGACAAGAATACCACTCCCATGTCGCATTTTCTGGCACCGAATAACCCAGTCTTTACTCCAACTCCCTAATGCAGAGCCTCAGGCGAAAATCAATGGATAACCCGGTTGGGGTTTGAATCTCCTTACCTCCCGCTTTCCAATCGAATGCTGTACCAATGAGCCACCGAAGCGGTGTAATATACAGTAATTAAGAAAAATTTGAAAATGAACGTAAAATATTATGCAGATTACTAATTAATTCTTTTTATCAGTTCTAATTTAAAATTTAATTAGTTTGAAGTACCATGTGAAAATTAGGTGTAAAGAATTACTGATTATGGTTTTATTTAAAAAATTTAAATTAAAAAAAATTATTTAATGAAAATAATAAGTTAATTAAAAATGATATTGATAAATGAATAAAATGGAGTTTCAAACAACAATTTTTGATTAAAATCGATTTTTTTAACCACAAAGTCAACATTTTTACTATATTAAAAAAAATCAAATTCTATGCAAAACTTGTATAATCAAACAGAATAAAAATTAAAACCATAGAACCAAATGGATGAAAAATCAATTACATCTGGTCGCTATGGTGATTTTTCAATCGTAATGCCATGTTTTCCCGCCTAAAATATACAGTGTCGGTAACAGCCGCTTGATAATTGTAACAAAACATATATTTAAAAAAAAAAACAAAAAACAGCGTTACAACATACTAAATCTCAATTGAGCACTTAATTAGAAATGTTAATTCTTTTATGGTCGTATGTCGATTTAAAGACAAAGATTTTTCTAGTCTATTGTTTTTATGTATGCCTCTCTCTCTCTCTCTCTCTCTCTCTCTCTCTCTCTCTCTCTCTCTCTCTCTCTCTCTCTCTCGTTCGTAATGTACTACTGAAAGCTGTAATTAATGTATGCTGTATTAAGTGTCTTGTTGTCTAAATTGTAATATTACAGACGTTCAGAAAACTGGTTCATATAAGAGTTTTACTCTTGTTCCAGGATCCTGATTTTCTAAAAACTATCTCAATGTAATTACATTATTCAGTTTTTTCTTATAAAATATTGCTGAAACTAAACTATATATATATATAGTAAAAAAAAAAAAAAAAAAAAAAAAAAAAAAAAAAAAAAAAAAAAAAAAAAAGAAAAAGAAAAATTAACTATGATCAGTGTTAGTAATGTACTCTGTAACTTTACGACAACCCCTTGTTGTTAAGTAACTTTCAGCGAATATGTCATTTTTATATACATTTGGGTACGGAAACTTTCGATTTTCTCAATAAATTGTAAGATTTGAGTATAATCTTTGTAATATAACATTACTGCTCCTTTAAGCATTAAAATAGGAAATTGAAAATGATTTATTACCGATGAGTCAGAATACTTTTAATTACGAAACTAAACTTACGAAACTAAACTTAACAAACGTGTAAAAACAAGAGTTCATCTAGTTTTTAAGTACTTAAACTAATTATTACTATGTGATAAAATCGTAATGCACAGATTTAAGACAAATATTTCCGAAATAAGTTTTTTTTTAAATTTCGATGAACCAAGAACTTTTTCTGCTTAAATCTAAACCTCAGAAAAATATAAATAATTTCATTCGAGAGTGAACTGTAAAAAAATATAACCTTGTTCATTTCTGAAAATTGCTGTATGCTTAGCTATTTGGTTCACATTGTAATCTATAGCTCTGGTTCACTAAACCAGAGATGGTAAGATTTTTGGCTAACTTAATTAGCTATGGTTCGGATGAATCCAACCAGGAATTGAAAGCTATTTGGTTTACATTATTAGTTATTGTTCTTATCCATCAAAGCAGGAATTGTAAGCCATTTGGTTTACATTTAAGCTGTGGTTCTGGTCCATCAAACGAAAAATTGTCAGTTATTTGGTTTACATTGATAGCTTTGAATTTTGTTTACAATTGGGGAGTGTTTGCTTTTTTGGCTAACATTATAAGCTGTTTTTTGGTTTATCAAACCAGAGATGATAGGCTATTTGGTTTACATTATTAGCAATGGTTCCGGTCCATCAAACCGGAGATGGTAAACTTTTTGGTATACATTATAAGCTAGAGTTCTAGTTCTTCAAATCGGGGATAGTAAGCTATTTTGTTGTAATTATAATCCTTGCTTCTGGTTCATCAAACCAGAGATGGCGAGCTATTTGGTTTACGTCACTAGCAATGGCTCCGTTCAGTCAAACCGGAGATGGTAAGCTATTTGGTTATCGATATAAGCTATGGTTCCGGTCTATCTAACACTTTTTTCAGAAACATCTTATTAAATCACTATGTTGAGGTCACGTCCCTTGCGATTACCAATATTGTTCGGATAAGTGGATTCGTGACTTAAAGATGCGTTTTTCTGTTTTAACGAAAAATTTAGGGAATGTAGAGTCAGTCATTTATCACATTTACATTACCGATTGTCTCTCTGTTATTTTTGATGTCAATGAAAGTTTTGTCATTTGAGTTTTTTATTTGATTGTTGCAGCCAGCCATTCTTTCACTTAAGCTATACTTCAATCATTATTAAAAGGGTCCTATTTATTACAACCTCACAAACCAGCTCAATATATCTGTAAAAATGAAAGCAGACCAATTACTTAAATGTATCAGATACAGGGCAATATATCTCGAAAAACTCTAAATTATGTCTGGGATATAAAATAAAGAATTATGATATATGGCTTTTTATCTGTTGTGTTTTCATATCACTTTTAGACACGCGGTCATATACAAAGGACGGATTTTGCATAGAATCGTTTTAAAACTATAAAAATCCCCAACCAGTTCATGATATCATGACAATTTAGATTGCTTCTATTGAAAACATTTGAGTCATTCTGTTCTTCTAGAAAGCGATAACATGATTGGTCCGTGATGAGTAAAAACAGTCCTGTGGAGAATAGGAAAACGGTATCGGGCTAAAACCGGAAATAACCGTGAGTGGTAAACTTTGAATTCAGACTCAAGTCATTACACGAGTATTGAGAATGTGATTAAATTGTTGGTTAAAATATCGCTTTATTAAATTGATTAATTATAAAGGTATAGATAATGAGTCATAACTCCTTCATCAACACCGACATTGAAAAGGATTAAAACACATCAGATTGGGGAAATAACAGTTTTTATTTAAACATGCACTTGAAACGAGAATTGTGTGTACATATACCCGCAAAAACGGATCTATTAACATTCTTTAAAGGATGGAAACAAGTACCTGTTTTATTAAATATTTGAACATGCACGCACGTGCATTTTTTCTATCGCTTATGTATTCCTTTAATGCATATAAAATGAATATTAAACATGACGGTGATATATTGTCAAGCGCGTGAATAATTTCCCGTGAGTCAATATTTCTAGAATTATTCAAAAAATATAAAAATGATGAATTAAAGAATATTAACCTATTTTTCATCATTGTTAAATTATGGTAATATTGTAATAAAAATGATTAAATTAAAAAAATAAAAAATGAATGATAAAAATAAATAAATAAATAAATAATTTAATAATATGATAATTAAAAGAGGAATTCAAATACATGTAATAAAAAGATAATAATAATAATAATAATAATAATAATAATAATGATGATGATGATGATGATGATGATGATGATAATAATAATAATAATAATGATGATGATGATGATAATAATAATAATAATAAATTATGAATAAATAAATAATAAATAGTCTTGTCAAAATTTAATCATTCGATTAATTTTGTTCACCCGATAAAGTGACCATTTCTGCGGCGATTGTTAATAGAAGGCATGATCTGTAGGTCAGGGTTTTGCGGTTTCGATCCCCAACTAGTCATGAACAAGTTCTGGATATGGTGGATGCCATTTAAAAAAAACGGTTACCTCCGTGAATTTTTAAGTGGTGTAAAGCCATGGTGTTTTACGCCAAAGTCAAGATTCTTTAACTTTTATTGAAGTTGTCAATTATGCCATGGTGGAGGAAACCGGAGTGCGTGGAGAAAACCATCGACCTTCGGTAAGAGAAATTTTCGTACACTGGGATCTGTCCGATTGGGTTTCAAATTTAGGCGGTTAAAGGCGTTGTTTTCGTGCGCTTTAGGCCACTGGACCATCGAGGCTTACAGACCGAATTCGAGTTTTAAAAACAGTGGTTCCAATACACTTGTGCATGTGAATGTTGGTCTCTGCTAAAAAACCCATGCATTTTTTTAGTTCAGTTACACAATTATATGGATTTGACAGGTCGGAAATTTAAAAATATCGTTTCAAAAAAATAAAATAAAATAAAAAATCTAATAAATAAATAAATAAATAAATAAATAAATAAATAAAATAAACCAGAAAATCAAACAAAAACAGCTAAATTTATTTTTAAAACTTGCATTGTCAATAAATTCCAGACAAAAGCCATAGGAATCTAAAATTTGTCTTTGTTGTTTAATTATAAAAAAGGATTTAACTGTATAATGATTAATTTCTAGAAAACTGGAAACAATTAAATACATGTATATCAGAAATATTTGCCGAGTTTATTACTGGCGATAAATTTTCATTCTTTTTCTATTGCTTCTGAATCATCAGATTAAACAATTCTATTGTGTCGTCTGCTGTGCAACAATTCTGCTCGTCGGCTCATACAATACACCACCTATCGCCATTTTCCGCTTTTCCAAAAGTGAAATTAAAATACCTAATCGATGTCAACATCATTAAATGGGAATTTTATTAACCATTTTTCTTCATTTTCACTTTTATCTTTGGGTTAAAGACTATTAATTTCTTTTGTATTTATTTCTGCAACATGAAGTGTCGGACTGCCTTTTCTAGCCGCCATTTGAGTCAAGGAATCGAATTAATCTCGCTGTTTGCATTGTAATGTAAAAAAAAATGAATAGCCTGGTCATCCATTTGGTTCACTGAGCAAATATACTAACAAGGGAAATAATTAAAATATTGAATTAAATGCGAGTGTAAATTGCCGATAATGCCACGTGCCGTGCACACGCACATATTATTCCTGGTAATTCCATGGGTTGACCCCAAAGGTCAAGTGAGAAAAGCAGGTGCATTAATCCGATTTGAAGTTTCCCTAACAAGGTTTTGTGTATTGATTTGGTCATTTGAATAACATTCTGCTTTGGTGTTGAGAGTACTTATCAGTTTCCGGATAAATCGTCTGAAAGCATGATGAATGCCTCCCTCTTATCTTCTTATCAAGAACACATCACGACAATTCAAAACTATGATGACCTTTGATGATGGCTTAGATATGAAGGCATGTAATTGAATATTGTTAAAGAAAATCCTTGTTAAAGAATTCTTCATTTGTAACCTGATGCCATCGGGAAATTCCAAAAAAAAAAAAAAAATGCTATGGGCTTATAAAAACCTTCGGAAGTTGCACTTGAATAATACCCCTGCTGGTCTACTCATTGACACTAGCGGTTTATATTTAAATGCCAAGTTTTGACGTAAAATAACAAAACTATTCGTCAGATTTAAAGCAGGATAACTCGTAATGGATGATCGAACCCGGGCTGAGCTAAATGACAAAGAGTTGCAGAGGTCGTAATAATGTGGACAATATGTGTGCGCGATTTAATGTGATCTCTTACAACATTAAAGTAGAGTGGCGCCAATGTGTTTTAAGGAGTCAGTTCTGGAATGTTGGGAGAAACTGGGTGTCCATAGAAGACTTCTGAAAAATCCCTAAAACTAGGATATGCCCGGGCGCCGGGCGGGATTCGAACCTTCGCAGTAAGTGGCGCTGTGATCTGGTATTTCTTTATTTAGACCGCCAAGCCAGGGAAACTTTTAAACAAATTATTCAAATACAAAGGTTTATTAGACAAACAGACAATTGTTGTAATTTGAAACTGCATTTGAATCCTATTAGAAAACATTCATCGCATCAAAGGGTTTCGTTGATGATTAAAACAAAGTAAAAGTATACAGTTAAAGGATTTTTTTTGAAAGGGAAACAAATCACGATTTTAATGAAGCACTAATTTGAAGAATTAGAAACTTGATCTATCTATCATAGAAAATTTTACTGTTTTTGAAATAATGGATGGAAATGAGAAACAAATAGAGTTAAACTTAGAAGTTTGATCATCAAAACATTAAATTTGATATAATAATGATGGTGTAAGATACCACGTTTTAAGTTATTCCATTCCTTTTGATCTCCACTGTGCTTTGGTGATTTTGTGAGGAAAATCTTGATTCAAATACGATTATATTACGCTTTGATTTCCTGTGATTATCACAAAATTTTGTAATTTTTTTTCTCTCTAAAATGCATAATTTTTTTTCCTATAAAACATTTTTTATTTCACGGATTATTAAGAATAAAGATATTAGTATATCCGGTTTGTGATTAAATCTCGCATCAAATATCGCCTTGCTGAAAAAATAACTAGTTTCAACATCCGTTTTTCTAACTTATGCAACGATTATTTCTTAATTAATCGATAATTCGGTAAATTGCGTCTTGATCATTTAACACGAATGAATAATGCGTATTTTTGTCGCCATTAACATTGCGATTCTTTATGATAATATGGAATTAAAGGGCAATAATCTGTGGAAATTAGATTAATTATTGGGATGACATGGCGCGTATTAATTTTTGTATCGATTGAAGAAAAAAATTATCAGATAAAGTTAAAAAAAAATTGCAAGCAAATATTTAAAACTGCAATAATATTTTTTCCATAAAAATTCGTTTCGGATCACTGGCGTTAATATGTCTCATATGAACTTTTTGAATATTTTAAATTAGAAAAAAAAAAAAATCAAAAATCAAAAGTTTTGTGGTTTGTTTTTTGTTTTTTTTTTTTTTTTTAAACTGTCATATTTGTTGCAAATTTAAAAAAAAAATTATTTTATATTACAAAATTTCTCAAATTAACAAATCACACGGGCTATGGCCGTTACTGATATATGAATACTATAGTATACACGTGACGTGTGACGTTATTTATTTAGCTATTCCGGTCATTTATCATTAATGTGTTCTGCAGCAGCGATTCAAATTATTTTCAAGTTAAACAAAGTTTAAATTAAATTTTCAAATCGTGAATTTTAAATATAAAACGATGAAACAAGAAACAATTTTTAAAGTGCAATAACTTCCCTTGTCTTATGCAACAAACTAGCAAACTATTCTGTAGAGCTACGGTAGCTCAGTTGGTAGAGTGCTCGCTCCGTAAGTGGAAGGTCATGGGTTCGAACCCCGACCGGGTCTGACCCAAGACTTGAAAGTGGGAATCGACTGTTCTTTCGCCAAGCACTCGGCATTACGAAATGAAAGTCACGGTTCTTTCGGATAGGAACTTAAAATAAACGAAGTCCCGTGTCATGGCAGGCATGGCACGATAAAGAACCTTGCTGTATAATGCCATCAGCGCAACGCACAGGCAAAATTTCTGCACTTTCACCTATAGCTGGCGACGTCTTGATATAGGTGAAATATTCTTGACTGGGACGTTAAACACCAATACTGTACTCAACTCAACTCTGTAGAGCTCGTTATTAAGTTTATTTAGTAACTCCATTTATGGACACACAACACAATATTTTAATAGCTTTTTTTAAACTCACCTCATCCATCCATCGTTATCTCAACCATCTTTTCATATCTCAATTGTCTTCCTGATCTCAGTCCCATTTTCGTCTATGGGCCTCGGTGACCAAGTACTTTTAAGCCCACTGCTTTAGATCACAGTGCATTTACCGTCCAGTTTCGAATCCCTTTTGTTCCCATCCTTGTGTGAGAAAGATTGTAAGAACGCTAACAGATGATGGTTTTCTCTAGACAACGCGGTTTCTTCCACCATCCCAAAACTGACCGCCTCGATATAAGTGAAATAATCTTTACTGTGGCGTAAAACACCATACCTCTCAATCTACTCGCTTTCTTTGTATTACTGTTTATCAGTGGTTGTTATTGTACAAGTATATATCTTTGAGATTGATTGATTTAATTGTGTTTTAATCCCTAGTCAAGAATATTTTACTTATATCGAGACGTCACCAGCTATAGGTGAAGTGACAAAAATTTTACCTTTGCAGTGCGATTAGAGCAATGTGCAGGAAGGGTTCTTTAACATGACACGCCTGCCGTGACACGGGCCATCGGTTTTTAGGGTCTCATGCAAAGGACTCCGTGGCTTTCATTTCTAAATGTCGAATGCTTGGCGAAAGAACATTCACTACCAAATTTCAAGTATTGGTCAGACGCGGCCGGGATTCGAACCCTCCAAAGACGTATATCATTGAGAGGAGCTTGGTATATGCAGCAAACCACTGACTTCAGTAAGTATGCTGTCAAACTTTTTTTCACACTAGGAACTGTCCGAGCCGGGCGGGATTCGAACCCTCCACTTACCACAGACGTATATCATTGAGAGGAATCTGGTATATGCAGCAAACCACTGACTTTGACAAGAATACTGTCAAACTTTTTCACACCAGGATCTGTCCGAGTCAGACGGGATACGCTTTTATACGTTAATGAGCATTTAAAATCTCTCAACCAGCGAAGTCTCTCATTTGGATGGCCGACATTTTTCATTCAAGCATAAAACTTCGTTAGTAACCTTTATGTTATTTCCCAATTTTCTGTAAATCACGGGTTCTCTATAAGTGGACAAATGGCCGACCGTAGATCCACATTTGCTGTAAATAATCTCTAATCATGATGGACGGAGGTAGCTTAATCCACCGTGAAACTTCGTTAGCTACTGCTTAGATTATCTCCCCATTTGCTGTAAACCGCAGGGTCATTTCGACAATTTTTCTATGAATAATGATATCGACCCCATGTCTAGTCATTATCGCCTATCCATTAACGGGCACATCGGGACAAAATTAGATTCGGTATCCCGTGAATGTTTTGATTATTGTCACGAAGTAGCTTAACCCTCGGTTAGTTAAACATTTCTATTACCCTGAACATAATAATGACCTCATCAGGATCAGTAGAATTCTTGGAACAATATGAAGATGTTATGTATGCAATAAGTATGTATTTTGTCTTGTACCAATGTCTCAATCCGATAAATGAAAAAAAATTAGACGAATAACACTATCATCAAAACATCAATTTAGACATGTTTCAAAAGTATGAAGTAGAATCTCGTCGCAAAATTTAAAGTTCTTTGCAAAATGCAGACACCAATAGATGTAGAATTGTATGTTTATACTAAAAGATGAAGCTAAGAAGTGAAAAAAAGCGACTTCATAAGAGCCTAAGTCAACAAGCTCGATAAATTAAAATGTTTTTATTGTGTAGCTTCCGAAATTGGAGCTGTTTGAAACATACTTGGTTGAATCCAGTAATGAATATTTTTATATCATTCAAATATAAATAAGTACAAATGTATTTGGTGAAATAATTAGACCCTCTAAACTTCTTTGTGACAAATATAAAAAATGTCTGTAAGTCACTTATATTAGATTCTATAGTGTAGGAAAGTTTGTCAGTTCGCTAGTCAAAGATAGGTCCCCCCCCTCCCCCCCCCCCGAGAACTCCGGTTTCCTCCGCCATTCTTAGAACTGCCTGCTTCGATAATGGTGAATAATCCATAACGGGGTGGGGGGGGGTGGGGGCGTAAAACTTCATTACTTTTCTGAACTCAATTATTCTGACAAGGTCCTTCGCATAAGAATCGCGGCCCCCATTAAGTTTAAATTACGTACAAGTGTCGTAGACAATGGTAGTGATTTATGGCTTGGTAAAAAGGTTGTTTGTTAGTTATGATGTTATTTTACGTCGCATCGGTCTTTTTTTTTTTAACTATTTAGGACGAGAACAAATTTTATTCACCTCTTAGAGTTAAGTCGAGTAATGGTGTTTAACTTCCCTGTCGCTGTTGATTTTAATCCTGGGAAAGCAATTTTGAAATGTTACCCACAGGGTATATATAACGTCTTTATAAAAACACAAAATTATACAACTTTATTTCCCAATCTTGTTTGTCAATGTGACCTATTCTTCTCAACGAAATAAGACAATGTAGACAGACTTATTTTGTTATTTGTTTGCTAAGAGCATTTCATTTTTTCTCAAAGGCAATTAAACGCCTAGCTCAGTTGTTTGTAAGTAATGTTTCGATTATCTTCTTAAACAAACTTTGTCCTTTTACTTCAAATTTGTCTGCAGACGACGACTGGAACCCGTAAAATCAGACGTTATTTAACTTTTCTGTCGTCTGTAAATAATTGCTTCCATTTATCTCATCTCTTGCAATCATTTACTCTTTATAAGGGTTAAAAGATAAAATACAAAAATCCCCCGGAACTACTTTTTACCAATTAATCAGCCGAACACCATACGCGTAATTAGAAATCTCCGATATCAAAAAGTCATGTTCAGATGTCCAACTCTGACATATTAATCCGCAGAAAAGCAGACGTTAATCTCTATGTCAACGAACAAACATTTTTTACTCATCAAGTTCGATCATATCTTTTCTGGTCATCTTGTTCTTAACTTGATGTTGCTGAATATCAAACAAAAAATCTAATGACCCAAGAGGCATAAAAATAAAATCTCCATGAAACAACTCCAGCTGATTAAATAAGACGAAATGATAAAAATGATTGAGTTTTTCTTCATTTTGATTTGAACAAGTATAAAATGTAAAATAAAGATTCAGGGATAGTCGGACAATACTGAATAATAGTTTCCTCATTACCGGGTTGTACTCTAAATGAAAAACGGGAAAATAAATATGAAATTGCAATTGGGAATTTATGAAAATTTATAGTTTTGTCGATAAAGTGGTTGAACCAATTTAAACAATAATCCCCGAAGTGGCCATTTTGAAAAATGAAGAAATGATTCAGACCACTTGTACTGGTCACTTGACCACTTGGGTTTCGTTAATACAGTGAGACTCGGGCAAGAAAATAATGACCGTTGCATTCATCAAAATGACCACTTGATTTTGCTAAGAATGAAAGATTTGGAAAGAAATAATGACCACTCCATTTATCAGCCTGTCTAAACACTGTTCAGTTTATTTGACTTTTGCACGTTAATTCATTTAGTCTTCCCATGATTCATTTGTCTGAGAGTTAGCCGCCATGTTTTTGGGTAATGATTTTGAGTAGATTAGATATTCGCGGTGATTTGTCATGGTTACAAGATTCTATTATTTTGACACACGTTACTACATGTTTTTAGTTGATTAAACACTCATCGGGCATGTTGTATATTCTGTTAGTCACACTGGACAATAATGACCATACGGAATTATGAGGTGCTAACTCAGTCACTGAAAATAATTAAACAACGGACACTCCATTCGGAAAAAATCTGGAGTCCTTCAAGACATGATTGATTTTTTGAAACATAGAATTTAAAAAAAGGTTACTCGGCAAAAGTCGCGATGATATTTAAAAAAATGAATCCTAATACATGTAATAAAACGATAATAATAATAATAATAATAATGATGATGATGATGATGAAAATGATGAGGATGGTGACGATAATAATAATAATAATAATATTTATAATAATAATTTATTTTCAATACTGTCATAGCTAGTATAGTTTTGATAAAGTAAGCAATAACATTGTTTGTTTTACAGCATTAACAACCAAACAAATAAACTAACCCCATTTAAATAAACAGGAACAGACACTTTTTCTGGGAACACTTGCTTAAAATGAAGATTTTTCTAAAAAAAATTACTTTAACCTATGTTTTTTTCTTTACAGGAATAACTATAACAAATAAAATTAAGATTTAATTGGCTCAAAGTTTAATTGGCACTGACTTCCGGTTTGTCCGTTTACAAATGTTGTTGGCAAAGTCGGAATTTCAGCAAAAACTAGCAAGTTTTCCTGTAATAATTTAAAATCGAAAGTTAATATGTGACGAATCAATAAACCTGAAAAAAATACGTAGGTTAAGAAGAATTTTCAAAAAATAAATAAATAAATAGATAAATAAATAAAAATAAATAAATAAATAAATAAATAAATAAATAAAAAAAATAAAATAAAATAATAAATAAATAAATAAATAATAAATAAATAAATAAATAAATAAATAAATAATAAATAAATAAATAAATAAATAAATAAATAAATAAATAAATAAAGATTACCGAAACACGCATAAAACAGGAGGGTGTGTCTTAAAAATATAATCTTATTTTATTCTCTTTCTTGAAACGAGAGCAATCCCTTGATACAACTTAGCACGCGCAGTATCCCGCCACGCAGATATATTTGAGAGACATTTATGATCAACAGAGGATAGTCCGTGAGTTTGTTGACAAATCTTTAGTTTATTAAAACTTAAATTGCAATATAAAAGTCATTATTTTACCTAAACACTTAATATATAATGAAGAAAACCAGAAATTGTCTATTAGAAAAAGTAGTCCCTGCGGAGTAACAAAAACTGTAATGAGACCGGTAGTATTACTAGCGTGACAAATAAAATGGCGATAAGAACTGAAGTTTTTTTCTGATTAAATTGCAACAACAAAATACAAAATTTCTGTATTTAATAAATTTGGGACGATATTGGTACGGAAAAAATGAATATTTGTTCATTGTTTGTATAATTAAAACATATAATAAACGATGACAAAATAACTGTGTGTAACCGCCGAGGTAGTATCGAAGTTTATATTGATTTACTTGTTATTAATTTTCTTTTAATTCTTTGATTATTCCACTTGAGTTAAATATCTATTGAACACTTTTAATCACACATTTGATACAGGAGGCCATTAGCGACATAAAATACATTTGTTTGTAAAACGTTTGTGGTTGCAGGTAGCCTCGCGGTGTCACGTGATTCTTTTGAATACAATATTTTGAATTTAGCTACGGTTGAGAAATCTTATCAATGGCATTTAATATATATTTTTTTCCAAAATGTAAGAAAATGTTCAAAATATTCTAAAACGTAATTGTCTTATGGGGCTCCGGTGGCCAAGTGCTCTAAAACGCGTGTTTACGGATCACAATCATGGCCTCTCACAGCCTAGGTTCGTACTCGGGCAGATCCGAGTGTACGGATGCATGTTAGTTTGATTTCCGAAGGTAAGTGGTTTCCTCCGGAAACGCCGATTTCCTCCACCACCCCAGAACCAACTAAGAACAGAATATAACTGGAGCGTTCAAAAAATAAATATAAAATGCTCCTTCAAACACATAACCAAATGCAATTTTGTACTCAATTTAAGTTGGTTGTAATGTTTTAACATCGCATCTGCAATGTTTAAGCTTTTCGCTATGATAACAAATTCATTCGTTGAAAGGCAACCTAAGAACAAGTGCAAGTCTGTGTGAAGTGTCTGAGTTATTATAGGTCTGCCTGGTACCAGTGCTTGCCCAGGGCGTCTTTTCATGAAATTGCTAGTCCACCGAATCAGTATGCCATTGTTAATCATACCCTTCCCTAATCCATTATCCTTGCATCGGGCGAACCTCCTAACGCCGAGTGCCAGTCGAGAATTCGGTATATAATTATTTTAAAAATTGTTTAAAACTGTCGGACGCTAATTCCCTACGCCCCCGAAACGGTCTTCTCCATTCAAGTAACGTTAAAACGAATGCGTGTGCGTGTGTGTGTGCCTTATGAAGTTAAAATGTTAACCTGGTATATGCTTAAGGTTTTTCAAGCAACAATATAGGAGTGGATTCAGAAAATTGCTGATTAACAATTTTACAATAAAAGCTTTTTTCTTTTTGTTTTGATGGAAACATTTCCCCTGTTCAATAAAACCACTTTTAAATTTCTTTAGATTTATTTGTACTTGTAAGACATTTACGAAATGCATGTTTATTTCAGGAAACGAAATCTACAATCTTGCAACTTCCGCTTTTTCCAAGTAAACTTTCAAAACGGAAATACCACACTTTCCAATTTTTCTTTTAATGCACAGTAAACAAAAATTTATGTTTCATGAAAGTTTTTATGAGGAAAAACATGGACTTTGTACCGACTGTAATTAAACCCCTAGAAGATTGTCGAGAAATAATCAGTAATAAAGTTTGTGAACCACCGAATGGTTACTAATGGAAAATAGTGAATCAATGATTTCTGTAGTAATGGTTGACAGAGTGATATTAATGTTATCAAGACGAGCTATTGCTTCTTAATACACAATGTTGCTGAATTCTGTAAAAATACCGAAAAAACAATTTATATGTACGGTAGGATATACATTGTATAGGGTGCGCAAACATTTAACATACATATGAGTGACCTGAGCGGCAAATTTGATTTGATTTAAATGGGGTTTAACGTCCAGTCAAGAATATTTCTCTTATATCGAGACGTCGCCAGTTATGTTTTCAGTGGCAGAAAATATTTACCTTTGCTGTGCGCTTTTGGCAATGTGAGGGGGGGGGGGTCACGTGCCACGCCTATCGTGACATGAGGCATTGGTTTTTAAGGTCTTTTTTACAGTCCTCGTGCTTTTCATTTCTAAATGCCGAGTGTTTAGCGAAAGAACAGTCACAACCAACTTTTAAATCTTGTTCAGACCTAGCGGGGGTTCGAAGCCCGACCTTCCACATACGCAGCTACAGTCTTCCAACCAAAATGTTTTGTCTGGGTTCGAATCCAAACAGAGCATATAAAAATTTTAACATATACTAACGTCTTGCGAGACCTCGGTGGCCAAGTGGTCTAAAATGCGCACTTACTGATTATAACAACTCTCATTGTCTTGGTTCTTGGTTCGAATCCCAGTAGGATAGATCAATATTTAACATACACTAATAAATGCGTGATCTCGGTAGCTAAGTGGTGTAAACAGCGTGCTTACTAATTAAATGAACTCTAATTGTCTTGGTTTTGGTTCGAATCCCAAAAAGACAAAACAACAAATAACACATACATATAAATGCCTGAACGTGGTGGCCAAGTGGTCTGAAAAGCGTGTTTATTAAATTCAAATCTCACGTCTAGAGTTCAATTTCAAACAGGGCAGATCACCACGTAACATATGCCTACATATGCGTAACCTCAGTTATCAATAGGGATAAACAACGCATTTACTGATAGCAATAACTCTGGTTGCCTGTGTTCGAAGGTCGGTGTTTTTCCCCGGGTACTCTTGGTTTCCTCCACCATCGTTGAACTACCCTGCCTCAATATAAGTGACTTCCTCGTGACTAACTTAAATAAATTCCATTTATTTATCTCTATGCATTCCCTGAACGTATACATTAATTAACAACAATTCTGGTTGCAACTTTAATGTCACCAATATACAATTAAAATATTTTAATCTTCAGGAGCCTCAGTGGGCAAGTGGTCTAAAGCGTAAGTTAACGGATCACAGTTCATCATCGCCTAAGATCGAATCCAAACCCGGAAATTCCTAGTATGCGAAAAAAAGATGTCTGCTTGCCGAATTTGTTTTCACTGGGCACTCATGTTTCCTCCACTATCCCAGAATTGACAGTCTCGATATCAGTTTAAAATTCTTGGCCTAAAACACCACTACTCCATTCCACTGTACTAGTGATATTACTGTTGAAGTTGTAACAACGAAACAATTTTAGTTTTAAAAACTAAAGGTCAACATTGACAAATTATATATAAATTCAAAAATATATGTACATGTTTGAAAAATTGTATGATTTTGAAAATGACCTTTTAAAGCTTATGTGACATCTCCATTGTAGTTTTTTAATTTATTTTTAATTTTTTTTATTTATCTATTCATTTTTTAGTGTCACCATTAAGTGAGTCCCGAAACTTGCTTATGTTTGCTTATATTATGTGAAGGAAAATCTTATGTAAAAATGATTATAAAACTGGTATCCTTGGAGAATTGGTGATTTGGTACATAAAAAGGTTTAAATATCATTAATAGATGGTTGTACTTATTTATAGTCCCGAAGTATCGTCTGGGGGAACACCAGTGGATTTTAAGGAGGATTTTAAATTAGTTTTTAGCTGATCCTCTTTTTCAGAAGAATAAAATAAAATTTTTGGTTTGATGTCAAATGCAATTAGTATGACATTTTTAAACGAATTTAGTCTAATTTTTTTTTAAATGGGGCCGAGGTGGCACAGTTTTTTTTCTGCTTTAGCATTAGGTTATAATCTCAATGGATTAAAAAATTAAAAAATAAGTTCGTATGTGAGTGTGACGTGCGAGTGTACAGTACGGCCTGTCGTGTATCAATCGGTATTTGTTGAGTGTGCGAGACATCCGAGGTGATCCGATTGTGTCGTGTATTAGTACGCACTCAGGGCGACTTTTTGCAAGGTGCTAGTTCACCGAGTTAGTATGCCACTGGCAAGCATACAACTCCACGAGTCCATTATCCATGCACCGGTTGAAACAGTCAACCCTCTATCGTCCTAGGCCTAATACCGGGAGCCAGGCAAGGATGCAATATCATTAATTTTAAAGTCCTAAGTATTACCAGTATAACACCCCACCTCATCTCAAGGCGGAGCCATTGTGGCGGTTCCCTATTCCTTATGAATATCGTATTATTAAGTAAAATGACGTTCGAAACAGCTTAAATCCAAGATTCAGTGATTTTTAGAATTCGGAAAAAAAAATCAGAAAAAAAAAACATTTTAAACATTAAAAAATCTACTTTAATTTTGGTAAACTTTTAGACTTTAGATTCCAATAATTGGAAACAAAATGGATCTATACTTTAGAATTGGTTTAGTGCCATTATTCGGTTAGTTTATGCATTGAAGACGTAGAGGTTGAAATGATTTAGGATAAAATTTGTTTAAAATCAAATGTAGATTTATATCTTTAATTAAAATGTTATGTAAGACGGCAAAAATGAATCTTATAGAACACGATTGTCATTTATTTAGATGGGGATTATTTTCAAGTTGTTTTCATGAATTTATTTTTTACAAAACTGTTTTTGACAGAAATATCGATATTGTTTAAATAAAAATCTAGTTGCAATGATGTTTGTTTTGATATCATTTTTCATGATTACGTATACATGTGTATGTCAGGAAAACGTGTGATTGTTTTTACTGTAACATTGCGTAATTACAAAAATAAACACTGTTATCTGAATTTGTTTAGATAATTAAAAGAATAAGAGAGAATTGGGGACAAGGAGGGAATTTTATATTTGCAGTAGAAGTTTTGTTTTCTTTACAGTTAATATACTTATATACGCCCGCGCGCGTGTGTGCACGTGTATGTAGAGAGCCTCTCTCTCTCTCTCTCTCTCTCTCTTTCTGTGTGTGTGTGTGTGTGTGTGTGTGTGTGTGTGTGAGAGGGGGAGAGAGAGAGAGAGAGAATGTGTGTGTGTGTGTGTGTGTGTGTGTGTGGAGAGAGAGAGAGAGAGAGAGAGAGAGAGAGAGAGAGAGAGAGAGAGAGAGAGAGAGAGAGTTTTACATTCCTTTATCAATGTGATTAGTTGTAATCAAACAGCCAGACACCAGATACAGAAATATTGACTGCAGAAGCTGAAATATGAGTTCATCTATCACCTTGAAATAACAATATTACTTCTTGAACAAACACAATTATTGTAGAGATATTGCACTAGTGTTATATAACAAATATATCGATAATGATTGCTAAGTATGGAACAACGCAGTTTAATTTTCGTATTGATATTTTAGATCATTTTTGCTTATGGATTTCTTCTTCAGAATAATTCAAAATAGTATAAGAAAATATTTGTTACTTAAAATAGATGTATGTGCTGAAGAAAAAAAAAAAAAGAAAATTTGTTACTTAAAATGGACTGGATACTGTCAACGAAACCAAGATCATGTTACAAGTTGCTAAAAGTAAAATAAATCAATAAAAATTATTATATTTTGAGCTTGACAAACCTTTACACGGGGCATCGGTTTTTAGGTCTCCTCCGAGGCACTCCGTGAATTTCATGTCTAAATGCTTGGCGAAAGAACAAGCAAAACCTCTTTCAAGTCGGGGCCTCGGTGGCCGAGTGGTCTAAAGCGCGCGCTTACGGATCACAGCGCCTCTCACCGCCTGGGTTCGAATCCCACTCGGGACAGATCCTAGTGTGAGAAAGTTTGTCAGTTCGCTTGCCGAAGGTAGGTGGTTTACTTCGGGTACTCCGGTTTTCTCCACCATCCCAGAACTGACCGCCTCGAAATAAGTGAAAAAATCTTGACCGGGGCGTAAAACACCATTACTCCACTCACCTCCACTCTCTTTTCAAGTCTTGGTCAGACTTGACTGATGCTCGAACCTCGACCTCCCACGTGCGACGCGAGCACTATACCAACTGAGCTACCGTAATGGAATTGAAGTCCACTGAAAAAGAGGACATTCCACTAAAAAGTTTAAAAAAAATCATAATCGTAGATTTCAGCTTTTTTTATCGACTGGGAATTAGACGTACTCTAGTACCCCGATAAGCAGTGAATATGAACCAATTGTCTTTACAGACCAGAAAATACCAACAATCGAAAGCTGCAGTGGTCGGTTTGTAAACAATCAAATCCAAGATTGTTTTTTTTTTCTTTCACTGAAGGTTCGACCCAACTTTATCATCTAAAATTAGCACGCACGATCATCATTCTTTACCAGTTTGAGTAAAAATAACCGTTAAGTTATGTCAGCAAGGTGAGGTTAGCTAGGTACAAGGTATGATTTATATATATATATATATATATATATATATATATATATATATATATATATATATATATATATATATATATATATATATATATATATATATATATCAACTGATCTATGGCAACGTTGTTTGATTTGTTTTTGTAACAAAAATTCTGGATTTTCTTTGAGGCGGAAATTGACCCGGAATGTAAGTAAGACAACATTGAGAGAAATAATGAAAAAATAACAACTTGGATCTTAAAAACACAGTAACTACTCATCGGAGAATAGATAGCGATCATTTAATAGGCTGAAAATAGTCGCAATTCATCACCCCCATAAACAAATGTTGGAGAACTGTGAAAATATCCATAATTACTAGTATATATATAAATGTACTTGCGTATAATTTAGAAGACCTTTTTATTCGAACTGTAGAAATATCCATAAATAACCAGTTACATATCGGATATATATTTCTCGCCTATATGATAAATTTATCTCACTGAATAAGTGGTACGATATTTTTTCCATATCGCACCCCGCGTGCGCACGTGTAGCCTATCTCAGTTGAACGGGTACTACATTTTTTTCAATTGGCAAAGGTAATAATTTTGTGGGAAAAAAATTATATGAAAAAGACTCTTTATATATATTTATATATTTGTTGTTTGTTTATCAACAAATTATGTATTTTAAGTAAAATTCTCATATCAGACTGTTATTTATTAGGTCAAGAATTTAAATATGTCCATAAATAACCAGTTACATGTACATATCGGGTATATATTTTTTGTTATTTGTTTAACGACAAATAATGGTAATTTCCAGAAAAAAAAATCTAATATTTGACTGTTAAATATTATTTCAAGAATTTAAAAGTAATTGGAATTAATTATACTAAAAATTTCCCTTTTTTTTCCAACCCACTCACAAAAAATTCAGTTTTTTATTGCCATTTTTATCAGCTTTCCTCTTATGGTGAATTGGCCTTAAAATAGTGAACCATTATGATCAAAGGGGCTGTTGAATCCGAACGATAAAGAGTGTGCTGTCTGATCACAGCGGTAGCTCAGTTGGTAGAGTTCTCGCTCCGTAAGTGGAAGGTCGTGGGTTCGAACCCCGGCCGGGTCTGACCCAAGACTTGAAAGTGGTAGTGACTGCTCTTTCGCCAAGCACTCGGCATTACGAAATGAAAGTCACGGTTCTTTCGGATGGGAACTTAAAATAAACGAGGTCCCGTGTCATGACAGGCGTGGCACGATAAAGAACCCTGCTGTATAATGCCATCAGCGAAACGCACAGCCAAAATTTCTGCACTTTCGCCTATAGCTGTCGATATAAGTGAAATATTCTTGACTGGGACGTTAAACACTTTATTACTCACTCACTCTGTCTGATGACAGCGCCTTTCACGGCCTTCACGGCCTTTCACGGCCTTTTATGGACCATATTCAGACTATTATTGATTGATTCTGGTGTGAGAAAGTTAATAACTTCCTTTGTTGAAGGACGTAAATTTTCTAGGGCACTCGATTTCCCCACTATTGAAAGATAAGACCACCTCTTATAATTGAAAGAATCTTGACCGAAGCGTTAAAACACCATGAACTCAATCTAAACATATCTTTTATAGTTCTAACTCCAGTTTCAAAATCATTAACTCAACTGAGTGTACACTCAACTCAACTCAAATTAGGGAATATTTCAATATTAATTTTAAGACATTACACAGTTAAAATTGAATATCTAATGTTTTATTTAACTGTTTAGTGTAGATCTGTTGAACACAAACAAACGTCTTATAAAACCTGAAATTCTAAAATATTGTTGAGAGAAAAATGGGAATATTTGATTTGAGTGTACACTTAGCTGAGTAAATGATTGTGAAACTGGGGCCTGGGATTTTGTTTAAAAATATATAAAAGCTTTAGATAAATTATTCTTTGTTCTTTTTATATTGATATTGATATTCAAAAGATGAAATATTTCGTTTTCGTATTTCAGTCTGCAGTCTAAAGATGGTCAAAACAAACGCAATAGACGTGATATTTAACAAATTCAAGAGATTTTTATTTTTATTTTTTTTAAATAACGAATTCTGTCTAATACCTATCTCGGAAACGTACACAAACAGCTAAGATTGTCAAAATAAACCCAATAGACGTGAAATTACCAAATTTAAAAAAATCTTTTTTCCAAATTTTTAAATTTTTTTTTCAAAATAATGAATTCTGTCTAATAGAGGTCCTAGAAATGTTCACAAGATTGTCGAAATAGACCCAAAAGACGTGATATTTACAAGTTCAAACGATTTTTATTCATTTATTTATTGTTATTATTATTAATATTTATAATAATATTATTATTTATTTATTTATCTTTTTATTATTATTATTATTATTATTATCATCAAAATAACGAATTCTGTCTAATACATTCTTCAGAAATGTACACAAACCAAACAGACATACACGTTGAAGTGTTAATCTTATATGAAAATATAGCTTTTAAATAAGCGATTCAACAGACAATGAAGGGATGAGTATGCGTAATATAGCAAGGATATATATCATGAAAAATGTAGACTTATTTATTTATTAAAGATGATGTTTTTTCCAAATAATACATATAATTTTTTTTTTTTGT
>JARBDR010000914.1:22500-216407 GCA_029721355.1 Tegillarca granosa | reverse complement strand
GGTAGTGTATATATAAATATATCTGTTTAATTTTAATGTGCCATATGTGAATGTTTCGAAAAATCATTCCTCGTAAGTTTGGTAGATCAGAAACATAAGCAAAATAATGAAAAAGTAATGAATCAAAGTTCGAAAATTATATGAATCCCTACAACAGACAATATACACATTGAACTGATTCATTTTGAAAAAAATAATGATTTTCTACCGAGGAGATTTTCTAATTTCTTTTCTGTTTGGCAAATAGTCCGAAAGCACTGTTAGCAATCATCACGTAAGTGCGAAACAGACCTCAGGTTTGTCAGTTACTTCCCTTTTTACAGTGTCAGAAGATTGTCAGTTTGCTTGCCATATGTTAGCACGCTTCTAATTTCTTCAACCATACTAGTCAGACCGATTCGATAAAACTAAAACATCAGAACGGTAAAAACAATGGCTCCTCTCCACCTGTTTTGAGTTTGCAACTTAAACGTTTGTCTAACTTGAGGTCAAAAATTAGATCACTGTTCTATCTACATCGCAAATTATCAAGTACTATGCTTTTATGTAATTGGTAGTAGTCACATTTATACTGCGTTTGGGATTTGGGATTTTAATGGTACTCGTTTAATCTAGCTTGATAAGCTCAACCCTGACTTCTTATTTAGACATATTTTTTTAAAATCTTAGACTCACATTTAATACCTTTATCTAGTAACAGTCAAGTGACACATTACTCTTATATTTGTAAACACTTTTTATAGAATCATGTATTTAATCAGAACATAAGCAAATTAGTGTTTTACCTTGAATATATTTGTCTTGATGCGTGTCCGAGACAATTCCATATATCTATTCTATAGTGTCCAGTTCTGCCTGTGTATGTTCTATTAAGCAATAATAGTGACCTGAATCGAAATGCTCCATCAACTTTATTAACAACGAGAAAATAAGAAGTAATATCCTCATCTTTATTTTCGTTCTCTGCTAGAAAGGTCCATTTAAATTTTGGAACAGGATAGGCTTCATACAAAACTTCAAAAACAGTAGCTGTAGCAATCTGATCTTTTAAGTTTTCTTTTGGTATTAAAATGGTTGGTTTGCCTAATTTTTGAAGAAAAGTTTTACAATTAGATTTGTAAATTGTTTAATGTATTTGTATTGAATTTATTAAAAGCAATGACAAAAGAAGTTATATGATATGCTTATTACATACTCATGCCAACGCGATTTTATGACAACCAAAGTAACACGTTAATCAAAGGTTTTGACTTGAAATTCATAGGACCGTGTTATATCTTATAATAAAATTTAATTATTTTCTGTTAAATTACATACATTTTACATCTGTTACAACAAATACCGTTAACTTTTTACTATGAACACAAAATTAAACAGACAATTAAAGGAATTTCCTTTGTCAATCAGATTGCAAAATTTTTACATACAGTACAGGCCTGTCGAAAGTTAAACACTTTAGTGCCGAATTAGTGCCGACTCGGCAGCTCGTCTCGGCCCCTCGGCAGTTAAATCTCGGCCAATAGTAATCAACAGCTCGGCACCTATTCGGCAGCTACTGTCCATCGCTCGGCTGATTTTCGGCCACTTTTTGACTGCTCGGTACTTTTTCGGCTGCTCGGCACCTTTTTGGCAGCTCGGCTGCTCGGCACTTTTTCGACCACTCGACCCCTTGATCGTTATCTATATATCGCAATATTTTAGAGACAAAATTGTGAGATTATCTAACTCTGGTATAAGTCAAAGAGAGATCAGTAGGAAAATTAATAGAGAAGAAAATATTTATATAACAGTGTCAGTGAACAATTTTCTGCAGCGTTTTAGACGACTTTTTTCTAAATCAAAAGTTTCATGACAGGTGTTGGGGTGTGGACGATCTCGGAGACAATGTGTCTAAATAAAACTCCGTTTGTTCGACATTCTTTTGTCATGGTACTGAGAAGGTTTTGAACTTCGTGTTTTTAAGTCAGGTATTTGATGATGTCAGCGGATTAACAGATTCGGATTATGACACCTGATGTTTACCTGTATAGGTACATTTAATGACTAAATGATTTTTTTTATTTCTATTATTATTTTTTTTTAATTTATTATTATAATTACTATTTAATTTATTTAATTTCCCCTTATATTCCTTATCATTAACGAATGATATATTTTATCATTATTATTATTATAATTATTATTATTATTATATACAATTAATCTCTCTCAGATGTAAAATGGCTGAAAAAAATTACTTTTATATCTTTTCCACCATCCGTTTATTTAATGGTTTTATTTTATTTTATTTTATTTTATTTTATTTCATTTTTATTTTATTTTATTTTATTTTATTTTATTTTATTTTAATTTAATTTAATTTTATTTTATTTATTTTTTTATTTATTTTTTTGTTTTTTTTTTGTTTATAATCATTATTTTTTTAAAAACTTATTGTTATCTTTTAAAGTCTTTATCATTACCGATTGTTATATTTTTTTATTTAAATATACAGTTAAACATTAATCTCTCAGATGTTAATTGTTAGACCACTCGTTAGCTAGTGGTCGAGACTCGGCTACTGAGAGGCCAAATGAACTGCTGAGTCGTAGACAGTTCAAAGTGCCGAAGAGCCGAATGAGTTGCCGAGACTCGGCTACCGAGTGGCCGAGCTATGGACAGTAGTTGCCGAGGGGCCGAGAGTTGACAACTTTTCCGCCACTAGCTGTCCACAGCTCGGCCCCTCGGAAACCGAGTCTCGGCTCCTTTTCGTCAGCTCATTGTTAAACTTTTGACAGGCCTGTACTGTATCTTATTTTGCTTTAACAAATAATTTCTGCAGAGACAGCGTTTTTGTTATTTGTTTTTGATGTTGTTTTAAAAAAGTTGTATCATTAGTACCATCGAGATTATCCATGTGATATAAAAGATTTAGGTGTCCAGGTTTGGTTAAATTGGATTGGTTAATAGTAAAATGTTAACTTGATATATACAATACTTATTATTGTTTTATCCCTGCAATTTTACATTTTACTTGAAAATCGTGATGTCATATATACTGTTGTAATTAATGATATTATTAATAAAAGTCCGACACATATGCTTGAATGTCCCTATAATATTGTTTGTTTAAAAATTTACGTCGTGTGTTGAAACGTATATGAATATAACAACGCTAGTAAAACATGCGTTAATTCAGGTAGTATCTGACATGTGTCATATAACTGAAAGTATTTGTGACATCATTTACTCTTCGTACTTCAAAAACTGATGCGCCGTCAAGGTATTAGCGTTCGTCGTGTTTGATTTTAGGTCATCTTAGAAAATAATGTTAAAAGGTTTGGAAACCTTCGAATGTTTGCGTACAAAATACGAAAACATTACGGTAACTGCGAGTTAGAGCACCGAGTTCAGGTATACAGATTAAGCTAAGTAGATTCGATTTTTAAAAAAAAAAAAGAATTATCGATTCCAAAAATAGACTGTAAAATTATTGTAATTTTGAGGAACATGAACGAATATTTAAATAAATAATCTGCGGTAGTGCGGTATCATTAAACATACACATCTTATTAGCATTTATTAAGAGTTTAATACAGCGTCGTGTCAAATATTAATATTTTTGTTATGAAATATCCAAAAAACAAGATTTTAATTAATATAAAAAACATTTATCATTGAAAGTGCTACGGAAACAAGCAGTCACGTGCTTCTTTAAAATTCATAAAACCAAAATAAACTGTCAAATACAAGGAAGGTTTTATGATTAAAATTTGATTTAGGATGGAGAAGATGAGGAAAATAATGATGATGATATTATTTTTATTATTTTTATTATTTTAAAGGGACTGATGAACGTTAAAATATATATGACTATTTTTAATGTGAAAACTATAATAGACAATTTTTTAAACCTTGATCTACTTTTCATGTTTTCCACTTCCATACCTAATTATTGTGTATGTTCGTATGCGTTACAAGTTAAAACTTTGGGCAAGTACACTAGAAGCAGCATAAGTGTTCTCAATTTGGAAGTCACGCAGGTCTCAATAATGTACTTCTCTAAAACGTCATATAGCGTTTAACCAGGTTTCTCGCAATGGTGCTAGATTTAGTTTCTTATAAAGACTTTCTATGCAAGTTCAAATTATCACAAGAATGTTTGAATATCTTTCTTAAATTAAATATTTTATCTTATTTATTCGCTTCTTTTTTTTTGGTTCTGTTTTGCAGTTACCATACGGATCACTTCGGACAAGCTTAGTCAAAATTAATAATTTTAAAAAAAATATTTTTTACTGTTGAAAATAATATTGTAATTTGTAGTTTAATGATATAAAACAAAAACAGAAAAAAAATCATAGATATGCCTGCATTATTTACAATCAATTATGTTTTTTAAATAAGTTTTTTAACGTCTCTTTGTTTAGTACTTTTCAAAAATGGAAAACGGTTAAAAAATCGGAACTCGTATTCTAACTGGATTTTGAGTTTTTAAAGAGATTTAACTAAAACATTTTTGTGAAATTAACTTGAATTCTGCGATTTTCAAAATATATCACTAAGCGAAAAATTAACGTGCAAGTTTTTCCCGAACCGCTGATTTAGATATTTGAGAAGTGACAAGATTTCCGTTTTTTAATTTGAAGATCCAAATGTCATGAATATAAAATTCTCGCCACATTATCGTTTAAATTGTATAGTTTGCCTGTAATTATGCAAATAAGATGAGTTATCGACGGAATTCCGTCTCATCATTCATTATATAAATAGCTTTACATGGGGAAAACTTTGCAAAAATAACTATTTTAAATGTAAGTGTAGGGCAGTTAATATTTTGACACATGATTAAGGACATTTATCTAGCGATATACAAAAAAAAAAAAAAAAAAAAAAAAAAAAAAAAAAAAAAAAAGGAATATTCCATGACGATTTTATGTTTTCCAGTCAGGTGCTACCTTAAAATGTTAGAGAAACACGTGATGCTTATTTAACAATATTAAAAACAAAGACAAACTCCATGTGACAACTAGTAAAATAATTCAAGTGTAGGATCACGTTGCATCAATTTTTAAATCTTCATGGTAACTTTTCCATACTCCTGTACATATGCTAGTTTCTTGCCAATATTTAAGGTATCAAATTTTATTGCAATTAATGCACATTTAATTTCAATCAAGTAGACATATGTTTTTGATATTATTAAGTTTCTAAATGTCAAAGTAGACAGCATTCTAATAATTAGAAAATTAGAAGTACCTATTGATTGATTCGGCATCATGAGTTTATTAACACTATATCAAGAAACTGGTTCAAGACTAATGAGATATGACAGAAATGCACCTAAAATGTTGATATGGTTTTGTCTCGATGACAAAGTACCACACATAGGCTTTTCAGAAGAATACGCTGTTTAGTTTATACACATTTCGTTTGCCGTACATTTACGCCAATATGTTTTGTTGAGTACCAGTTTTTTTATTTAAGTTTAATGTTTTTCTTTTTATACATCGGTTAAAGATATGTTGCAATGTTTAAGGCATATTACTGTTAAGGTATTTAGAGACGATGCACATTTTATCGGAAACACCAAACTCGCCGGCATTAAGTTTATCTATACAATGTACCGCATACAAAAAAAAAATAAAATAAAATAAAATAAATATGTTTTCTTTGGCATGCGACTGTTTAATACTTACACTTAACAAATACAGACATAGTTTTTGAGTCGTTTCCTATACCATTATATGAGGTACATGAGTAGGTTCCTGTTGCGTTACAACCACTGCTTTGAATTAACAAGTGCCCAGATCGGCTTTCCTCGGATTTCAAAATTTGATCGTACATCAAAAAGTGATGATTTTTATTCTTTTTGATAACTCCTCCATTCTTTGACCAGATTATACTTGGTTTTGGATTTCCTACCGCATTGCACTGTATTGTAATGTTCTCAGTTTCATTAACTGTTGTTTTTCCATTGAGCGTGTTTATATTGGTAATTTCTGATGAATCTTTAATAATAAATTGACATATAACTCAAGATACATTTGTAATTGTCTGCCATAGAGTCATAATTTATTAGGGTTTGTAATAATTTTTTATGTATGTATTAAATGGTTTCCGGACAACATGCTGATATTATATAGATAATAATCACTTCATTCATTGGAAACAAACTTATAATAACTAAATAAAAAATATAAAAATGTTTGTGATAGCAAAATGGATTTATCTAAAAACGTGTGCAACATAAACAAAACACAATAAGTAACACAGTTAAGTACAGAAACAGCAAATAAAAAAGAAAAGTGTTGCACTTCCTATAAAAAGCCGATCACATTTTTTTTTTAAATGTCAAAATAGACTTAAACGTTTCATGTTTGGTCACTGGTCATTTTTTGTAACAGTGCTATAAAAGAGACCCTTATCTCTCTTTAAACTTATTTTAAAACCATTGGTTCATAAATGCGCATATTTGAAAATACAAATGATCTTTAATTTGCAATAAAAGATCTCACATCCGCCGCAAATATGTAATTTACTTTAGAAAACTTTTAATTTCAATAATTTTTTACTTAAAATTCTGGAAAGTTTGATTAAGTATTAATTACATTGTTAATTACAATTATTTTATTTTTTATATTATTTTATGTTGGATTTTCTGTTCTGTTTGTATTCTGTAAGATACTCACACAAAACATTAACTCTTACGCTGGCGTTATCGCTTCCATATTGATTCTCTGCAGTACAAGTGAATCCTTTCATTTTCCGATTTGCTTTCACAGTAAGAAAACTACCATTACTCTCATTCGTGTTCCAGGTATAGTTACAATTCGGGTTGCAATCGGCAGTACAGGATATGTTCAAAATGTCTCCCTCCTTTACGGTAATATTAAAGAATGGCGAACTGACTTTCATATTTAGCAACTGGATAGATTTCCGAGGACCGTCTAAATTAGAAAAAAGGGTAAATAAATTTGCATTACAAAAAAGAATTTGGAAAATATCATAGTCAGAATTTTAACATTATAAAGAAAAAAGCAAATTGATAAATTTAGTTGGAATAGTAAAATACTGGTACTTATTTAAACAATAGATTGGAATATTATGAATATATATTTGTTATTTCGATTAAATTTGAACTTTTCCACACATTGGAAAACCTGCACAGTTGGACAATGTCTTTTTAAGTACTTACAATATATATATATATAGATAGATAGATTCATGTCATTTGCATTAAATATCTCAATTTAATTTCTTTTATTTTTAATTTGTAATTTTATTTTACCAAATATTACACTTACACACTAAAACCAAACTAACAGTCTTACTGATGCTGTAATGTGGTAGATTTTCAGCATGACAAATGTAAAAACCTTGGTTTTGTTTTGTGGCATTAAATAAAACAGCAAGGCAAGTCTGAAAATCATGACCACGGGATCTATTACAAGAGTTGATAATAGAACCGTTTGATGTTGTCCACCATATTTTGTCAAACCAATCCGTATTTATACTACAATTAAGTGTAACATTCATGAATTCCAAACCAGACACATCTGATGTAGATAAAACTGGTTTTGCTGGAATATAGAAACATAGAATACAGTTAATAATGCTAAATATATATAATTTACGGTTCAATCCAATTTTTGTTGCAGTTTGTATGTCATTAAACAAGGACAAGAACTAGTATGTTTTTGTTTTAATTTTATTATTAAACATGAAAGTTTCAATCCCTTGTTTTTTTCTCTCTCGTTACTTTGGCTCATCGGATAAATAAAACAGTCAAGCCACATGGGCGATTGATAATAATGGGTGGCATTATGGCGATTTGATGTAATAGAACGTCAACTTCGCGGCAACATGGCGGTTTGATGTAATAGAAAGGCAACTTCGCGGCAACATGTCGGTTTGATGTAATAGCATGGTAACATGGCGGTTTGGGTTAATGGAAAGACAACATGTCGGTTTGATGTCATATAAAGGCAAGATGGAGGTTTGATGTATTAGAAAGGAACGTGGCGGTCAGATATAATTAAAAAGCAACTTGGCGGTTAAATGTATTAGAAAGGTGACTTTGCGGTCAGATATAAATAAAAAGCAACAGGGCAGTCAAATGTATTAGAAAGGTGACTTTGCGGTTAGATATAATTAAAAGGCAACATGGCGATAAAATGTAATAGAAAGGCAACTTCGTTGTTAGATCTTATAGAAAGGCAATATTGCGGTTAGATGTATTTGTAAGTAAGGCGACTTTGCAGTTAGATGTAATACAAAGGCAGCATAGCGCTTAGATGAAATTGTTAGGCAACTTTGCGGTTAGATGTAATTATTAGGCAACTTCGCGATTAGATGTAATATTAGGCAACTTCGCGGTTAGATGTAAAAGTAAGGCATCTCGCGGTTAGATGTAATAGAAAGGCAACATGGCGGTTAGATGTATTTGTTAGGCAACTTCGCTGTTAGATATAAATGTAAGGTAACTTCGTAATTAGATTTAAAAGTAAGGCAACTTCGCGGTAAGATGTAATAGAAAGGCAACATAGCGGTAAGATGTAATTGTTAGGAAACTTCGCGGTTAGATGTAATAGAAAGTCAAAATTGCCGATAAATAAAAACATACTTCGAAATACACCATAAGATGTTTAAGCAATTAATACAGTTTATTGTTGAGTTTGAAGGTCTGGCCTTATATCTACAGTTTGTATTACACATTAATCAGGAAAAAAATAATTAGAAAATCATTAAAATATATTTGGCAACATAATTAATTATTAAAAAATAAATTGAAAATCAATTTTAAATATAAATTCATAAATGACATCGATTACTATGTAGACACTGCCATTTCTATTCAACACATAGTCTTGAAAATAAAATTTCATTTTGTTTAGTTTTTACAATTACCTCTGACCGTAACTTTTTAGCAAAAATGTTTTATATACCATTTAAATAAAGCCATATAAAACCCACATAAAATTGTTAACAGGATAAAAGTAATTGCAGTTTGAAAATCACATTTTAACCTTTTCTTGCTCGCAAAGTGAAAAGCCTCGTTTTGAGTTACCCATGTGTGACGTGATGGCAGTACTAGTAGTAGTATCTAACATAATGGACAACAGTAATAGTGATGATATTATCCAGATATGGAGATGAAAGTAACAATTCGGACATGTACCATTGTTTTAAGAAGCAGTAGACAATCGTATAAGTGATTAATTGAGCGTAAAGTCGCATTTTTTAAACCAGAAAACGAACGACTCTGATGAACAAACTAACAGTTTATCCCGACCTACTCGGTTATTGGTTGTCTAGCTATTACAATAATACGCGATGGGTACTATGTGTCAAATGCACGAAAACTGATTGACATTTAAAAAAAATAAATATCAAATTAGACTGGACAAAATGTTGAATGAACAGTTTCATCGGCTTTAAATAAAAAAGGCAATGTCACCACCCCACCATATCCCAAGTGAAACTACAACTTTTTGTGCAATGTTTAATCAAAGTTAAGTTAAATGAAATGTATATTACTTGTAAATTAAAGGCAGCGGTACTACATTCCCTTACTTATCGGCTAAGATGTTCACGAAATTAAACTTTGTTACATGGTTTTTCAACTTTCAATGGTTAACCAATGCTGGGGTTATTTAAAAGAAACAAAACCAGGATATTCTATCTCAAATTATTTGACACAAAAAATTATTATTGGTTAAATTGTAATGACACAGTTTAAAAAATGAGACAACATTTAAAAATCGAGATAATAATAATGTTAATAATAATAATAATAATAATAATAATAATAATAATAATAATAATAATAATAATAATAATAATAATAATTTTGCGAGTGAAAGAAATGGAATAAAATGCCGTAAATCAATAATACTTTCAAAAAGACAAGTTTAAATGTTATATTTTATTATTATTATTTCAAATGGCATGTAAATCCTGGGTGAAATTCATAATTTGTTTTCTTACTTTGGAAAATTGAAAGAATGTCCTTTGCTATCATGGATTCACTTTTAAGTGATGTTCTTATGTTTGTGAAATGACGTTTTTCAACTAAATCTCGAGTTGTATTATTGTATGTTACAAAGAGTAATAAATACTCTATAGACATGAAAAACGTAAAAACTACAGGCCCATACTGCAATAAGTTACAGTCGATGGCGATATATATAATAAAAAATGGGAAATACACAATAATTCCACATTATTATAAAATATTTTATAGACTTCCTACGTAACAATTCTACAGAACTTTCTCTTAAGTCATTATATTAAGATTATAAAAGAACAGTAAACTGATGATGAATATGTTTTTTTGTACCATGGCTGTAAATATATATTTAATTTTCCCTCGCCACCGCGAATGCAGAGCGGGGGATATGAAATTCCGTCCGTCCGTGCGTGTGTGCGTTTGACACAAACCTTGTGCATCGAACTCCTCGTACACGATAAAGACCATTTTTTTAGACATTGCAGCCCTTTTTCTTATGAGCTGCAGATGGTCTCATGATTTTTCCATGTTGCTTTCATTATTTTTTGGAGAGTTACGTCCCTTTTTCAACTTATAATTTTCCAGCATCGCAGACAAACCTTGAGCATCGAACCGTTCTACACGATTAAGCCAATTATTTTCAAACATTGCAGTCTTCTTTCTAATCACCTGCAGATAGTCCCATGAATTTGCTGTGTTGCTGTCATTATTTTTAGAGAGTTATGCCCCTTTGTTGACGTTGAATTTTTCAACATTGGAAACATATCTTTACATTTCCTCTTACTGCATTGCATTTATATGTTTTGAACATTTGTCATTTACAGATTACCCCTTGACTTTTGTGTGTTGCTGTGATTATTTTTTAGAGTTTTGTCCCCTTTTAAATTAAAATAATAATAATAATAATAATAATAAGATACATTACCTCTCACGTGGACATTTATCTGATGAATCTCATATTTTTTCAATTCAAATCTATAAGTTCCACTATTGCTGTTTTTCGTCACATTATACAGATGTAGAGTAAACGTTGTCGTCAGGTTGTTATATGTTACATTACAGTTTATACATCCTACTGCTGGTTTATATGGTTGTCCGTCTCTGTATATGAAGAAATTGTAAGGAGTGTTACCAAAATTCATTTCAACTGACCAATTTGTTAAACGTCCCTGGTCAATCTTGTAATTTATAGTACGATTTTCACCTTCTAATATATCTATTGATGTTGTATTTGGTGTAACTGTAATGGTTTGGCTAAAGACACCTAAATGATAAAATGAATAGATCAAATCAAACAGATAATATTTATTCATTAAAACGTGACAACATATAACCAATAAAATATGTCAAAACTGAAAATAGTGACAAGTAGTCTTTTAATCAAGAACCTGCCTTAATTCTAGTACTAACGAAATAAAAAATCATCAGTTTTTTATAAGAGTAATATTTAAACAAACAATTAAAGGATATTTCAAGATTTTAGGACATTGTATATATTAAAAAAGTAACCATTGGTATAGTTTATGTACTTTTCAAACGCTCTTGGAATTCCACTTATTTTCTATCTGTATATGCAGATTTACGAGAGAGAGAGAGAGAGAGAGAGAGAGAGAGAGAGAGAGAGAGAGAGAGAGAGAGAGAGAGAGAGAGCATTTTTCCTAGCTACGTTTTCAAAATTATTGGTGATATAGATGTAAAATTTTATATAACATTTGTGAGAATAAACAACAAAATGTCCTAAAAAACTCAAACTCTAGAGGTGAATCGTCGCCTCAGTTTAATATAAATTATAGTACTAAACAATAAGTACATGATAACTCTACTAGAGTACTCGAAGCACGCAATGGGGTGATACTGTTTGTTTGGGCGCAAGACATTTGTGCGAAGATCAAATAACACCTAGTGAATAGCACTCAATTTGATAAAAATGTTCAAACTTGATGAAATTTACATACATAAATTTTGAGACTGATTCTATTTAGTTTACTATATATATGGTTATTATTAATAAATAGATAAATAAACAAACAAATAAATAAATAAAATAAAATAAAATAAAATAAAATAAAATAAAATAAAATAAAATAAAATAAAATAAAATAAAATAAAATAAATGAAATAAATAAATAAATAAATAAATAAGAAGAATTGTTCGACAATATTGTTCTACGGTTTCGTTTTATCCAACAGTTTTATATAAAAGCGACTTAGTCCAGTCTGATAAACGGAATGGGTTAAGAAATTTATATCTCAAACTTCTACCATAGATTTGAAAATTCGCTCCAATGGACTTAAAATCTTCGCTTAAATGTTCGTGCTATCTCTTCCATAGCTACATAGGTAAGGTGATGGACTCCTAACTTGAGGGATCAGGGTTCGATTCCCAATGAGAGCGGATAACAGATGAAAATTTTAAAAGGATTACTGATCATACACGAGAGATGTACAGACGTGTTTCAAAAGCTCTCCAGAATTTCATCTATTACCTATGTATATGTTGGTTACAGAATCCCAATATTTAGCTGTGAGTTTTTAAATTGTACAAAGAACCTTTTTTACATGGTTAGATTGAATTTTTTCGGATAAATGGGCACAACATATCAGTCATTTAATATATCATTCACTTATAGATAACTATATTTACGTCCATTGAAGTGTCTGGTGTTCAGTCACGCATAACTATTATTTACCTGTGTTTCAAATTGACCATGAACACTGATTTATCGGACGTCATTTCGCTTGCAAACACAGCGAGTTCAGGGGTGGAATTCAAAATGAAACTGTGATATATGAAACGCCGTTGAAACGGAAGTTCGAAGATAGTATCGATAATGACCAAGAAACCATCGAGCATTTAAGTAACACTCGGGTTGTAAATAAGCCTGACACCGAATACGTTAAAGCTACAAAACCAAGACCAAAGAAACAAAACAGATGCAACAAGAAAAAACTCAATGAAGTTATAGATAAACGATTAAATAAAGAGATCAGTAAAATTAAAAAAGACGTAGACACGCGCATACAGTCAGTCAGAGATGACTTTGAAGGTGACGTACAGGAATTTGATGAAAAAAATCAGGAATATTACTGATGATTTCACCCATATGAACAAACGTATAGAAGTACTCAGTGAAAAAGTTAACAGTAGTGCAGCCATTGACGATAAACATTTAAACATAGTTATCAGAAATCTCGCAGTAATAATGAACGTTTAATGGAGAAAGTTAACACTTTATTCAAAGACTTAAATCTCAAAAGTGTTAAAGCTGAAAGTGTAATCAGGAAAAGCCACCGAAATGAAAATAAATGTGGAGTTGTAATCGCAAAACTGAAAACACTAGAGGACAAGACATTGGTTTTGTCTCGCAAAAAAGATCTACAAAAAAGTAAATCGTTTCAAAACGTATTTATACATAGCGATCAAAGTGTTGAACAACGGATCCACGATTCCAATTTGAGAGTTTTAGTAAACGCACTACGTACAGGAAACGCTCAACACATTCAGATGAAAGGCTCAAGAGTGACAGAAACTAAAAAAGATCATACAGGTCAATACGATGATGGTAGTTTGAACTTTCATAGTGCTCGTCACGATCGCAGATATGAAACTCATGAGCGAGTTCTGATCGTAACCGTAGATCAAAGGGACCTCGACGTACACATTACAGAGACGATAAACACTAGATAACAGCCGGGTTTTGGAACGTTAGAGGTTGGGATTGTGATACTAATAATGACAATGTGATCATTAGAACAGCTTGTGTTTTAAATCTAAATTTAGACCTAATCGCTATTGCGCAGACGCATCTATTTGGTAATGATGTTATATCCTTGGATGGTTATATATGGGTTGGTAATAATAGACAAGGTATTCATGCCAGAGCCAAAAGAGGCTCCGGTGGGGTTGATGTATTTATAAAAAAATATTTATATAATATTTTTGATATAGAAATACTTGATAATTCATATGAAGGTATTCTTTTGGTAAGTTTTATACATAAATTTTCTAAGTCACTGTTTAATATATGTGTTTGCTATTTACCACCATCTAATTTTACACGGTATGTCGATGAACATCAATTTTTTGATACTTTATTGTCTCAGATTTATGAATATCAAAATAGAGGTTTATTTTATATTTGTGGTGATTTTAATAGTAGAATAGGAGAGGAAGACGATTTTATTGCAGGTATAGACGAGGTGCCAATACGACAGGTAACCGATTTCAAAACAAATAGCTTTTGTCCTCCATTTGTTGATTTTTTAATTGATAGTAATTGTTGTGTTTTAAATGGTAGAAACACTGTACATAATGACTTTACATTTGTATCACATAACGGTTGTTCCGTTATAGACTATTGCATAGTTAGCCATGAATTTTTAAACTTGTTTAATAATTTTGAGGTAGTCAGAGCTACTGACTTGGTATGTAAATCAGGGTATAATGAAAATGTAGAATCCGCAATCATTCCAGATCACTCTGTTTTAAAATGGTCAGTCAATGTAGGACAAATTTTGCCATCCCTACCAAGTGATACTGCTCAGATAAGTACAGATTTTATAAAATATAATGTTCATGAAATACCAGAAAACTTTATGTGTTCTGAAAATATAGGAGAACAACTTCAGAATGTTATATCAACATTAGAAAATGATGTAAATATGGAATCTAATATAAACAACGCATACAAATTTTTCTGTGATGTAGTAAAGACAGAAATGGAAGACAAACTTTCTTCTAGGACAATAAAGTTATCTGACAGTGTAAATAATAAAAAGAAACGTTTGAAAAAAACCTTGGTGGACTGATAAACTAGCAGTTCTTTGGAATGATATGTGCTTAGCCGAAAAACAGTGTTCAAAGTCATTGTCTCATAGGAAAGAACTCCAATCTAATTTTATTTCCAAAAGAAAATTATTTGATAAAGCTGTTCAACAGACGAAAAGAATGTATTGGTATAAATTACAGAATGATATAGTGAACGAAATGAACATGGACAGTAATACGTTCTGGAAAAAAATTGGTAAAATTGGTGTTGGTGAAAAACGCAATAGTAAAATACCACTTGAGGTGATAACGGAAAACGGTCGTATAAGCAGTGACATAAGTGATGTCCTTCATAAATGGGAAAGTGACTATAATAATCGATTGAACACTTCTTATTCTGTTGATGGCACTCTTCAGGATACTTTTAATACTTTTAATATTGATTCTCATCCAGATGACGATAATATTTTAAATCGCCATATCTCGCAGTCAGAAGTTTTAAATGCATTGCTAAACGCAAAAAGGGAAAAGCCTCTGGTGTTGACGGCATCCCTGCTGAAGTTTTATGTAATCAAACAATCTTGTACTTCTTTGTGTTTTATTTTCTAAATGTTTCGAGACTGGCAAAATTCCAAGTATTTGGGGCCAAGGTATCATTAACCCGATTCCGAAGTCCGGAAACAGCGGTCCGAGGGAACCTCTCTCATACAGAGGAATTACAATAGCATCGTCATGTTATAAACTTTACAGTTTAATCCTTAACGAAAGGTTGGTTCAGTGGGTGGATAAGTATTGCGTCCTCGACGACAAACAGAATGGACTCCGAAAATACAAAAGCACAGTGGATCAAATTTCATCGTTAATTAACTTAATTGACGTACGTAAAAAGTGTCGAAAGTCTACGTTTTGTGCTTTTATCGACTTCAAAAAGGCATTTGACAATGTGGATAGGCAGCTGATGTGGCATAAGCTAGAATCTCTTGGTTTTGATGGCAAAATGTTAAACTTTATAAAATCATTATATAATAATGTAAAATGCAGTGTCAGAGTAAATGTTCACCTTACAAACTGGTTTACTGTGAATTATGGTCTAAACCAAGGTTGTCATTTATCGCCCATATTATTTAACTTTTTATTAACGATTTGGTTTTATATTTGAACTCATTTAATGTTGGTGTTGATATAGATGAAGAAAAAGTGTGTATATTACTCTATGTAGATGATATTGTTTTAATTGCTGAATCAGAACCTGATCTGCAAATTTTACTGGATGCACTGTCTATTTGGTGTAATGGAAATCACATGTGCGTAAATGCTGGTAAAATAAATATTGTACATTTTAGACCTACATTATTTTCAAGGTCAAATCATATTTTTACCTGTGGTAACAATATTATTGATACTTCTGACAGGTATAACTACCTTGGTCTTCTAATAACAGAATTTTTAGATTTTAAAATTACCACTAAAATTGTTTCACAATCTGCTGGTAGAGCTCTAGGTTTATTAATTGCCAAGAGTAAGAGTGTAGGTGGTTTTCCATTTGATGTTTTTACTAGACTTTATGATACACTTGTTCGTCCTATTATTGATTATGGAGCAGCAGTGTGGGGTACAAAGGAATACTTTTGTATAAATGCGATCCAAAATCGTGCATGTCGTTTTTTCCTTGGCGTTGGAAAATATACTCCTAATGCAGCAGTGCAAGGTGACATGGGATGGACACCTTCCAACCTAAGACAATGGAAAGTAGTAATCTCTTACTGATGTCGATTAGTTAACATGGATACTAACCGAACTAATAAATGCATTTTTTTATATGCTGACAAAATGTGTCAGGTAAATAAATGTGTCAAAAATTGGAATTTTTTAGTACGCAAAATATTTTTACAGCACAGCCCTCAGCATTTTTTAAATTTTAATTATGTTTTATGCATAAAAACTGTTGTAAATGATATTTTATCTAAGATGTATGTTGACTTTTTTAACGGTTGGTTATAAGAAGTTAACAAGCAACGTGGTAAAAGTGGTAATTGTGGCAGTAAACTGCGTACTTATAGATTATTTAAAAATTATTATGGCACAGAATTGTATTGCTCTAAAACACTTTCACGCAAACACCGTAGCGCATTTGCAAAATTTAGATGTGGTGTCACCCCATTACGTATAGAAACTGGAAGATACGAATACTTGGCTGTGGAAAATAGAACTTGTTTTTTGTAATGATTTTATTGAGGATGAAGAACATGTTATTTTATGTTGTCCACTGTATAACGATTTTATCAGACACTTTTCTTAAAGGCTTTAGATATTGTGATGGTTTTATGATTTTATCTAATGAACAGAAAATGAAAATTTTATTCTCCAATCCGGAATTAGTATTTGTATGTGCCAAAACCTGTGCCAAAATTCTAGATTTAAGAAAATGTGTTTTATATAAATAATTGTGTATATTTTACTTTTTATGTAAATAATTATGTAAATATATTATTGTGATCGTCTCTCATAACTCTTTTTAGAGTGGCTTTTAAATTTAATTCTTAGGTTTGAGGTATGATGTGTATCCATTTGTGTTTTAAAAGGTGAGACGTTAATAAAATATTGAATTGAATTGTCCATTTCATTGTCGCTGAAATGTACTTTTTTTCACTTTTATGTCGCTCAAATGTCCAACGCAACTTTGATCAGGTCCAATACCTGTTTAAACCCTGGAATGAATTTCAGTAAAAAGTCTTTTTTCAACACAAGACGGAATCGCATCTTTAAGCATCTTTAAGCCGAGCTTAAAGATGCTTAAAGATGCGCGTAAAGATGCTTAAAGATGGCTTAAAGGTGAATTAAAGACACTGCCATCTTTAAGCCATCTTTAAGCCTGGCTTAAAGATGGCTTAATGGCACTGAAATTTTAAGCTCCTTTACACCATTTGGCTTAAAGATGGCTTAAAGATGGTATCAAATGTAATTAAAACATAAATCTATGAATCATTAAATGGTCTTTTTAAAACAGAAATCAGAAATAAAAAGGAAACAAACAAATAAATAAATAAATTAATAAATTAATTAATAAATAAATAAGTTAATGAATAAATTAAAAAAAACGGATTTTGAATATAATCAAACACTGACATATATTTAAACATGTCACAATACAGGTAAGTAACTTGTTTTGATAACCAAGGTATTATCTAGTTCTGTGCAAGTAGTATTTATGCAGTTAACTATGTAACAGATTATACAAATCACGGAAAACAAAATGAATCTGGTTTGATATGCAAGTAGATAGTTTACAAGTGATTTGTTTGATTGACTCGGCAAAATACAATTTTACTCGGAAACAACATATTGAAGTCAATAAATAATTAGAAATGAATTAAAATTAAAAAAAAAAAACGAATTGAATAATACATAATTTAATTAAAAATAAATAAATAGATAAATAAAGGATGGATACTTAAATGAATGGATGTATGGATGGATAGATAAATCGATATAGAAAGAAAGAAAATAAAGGAAAAAAGAAAAGAATGGGTGGGTGGTTGAATAAATAAATAAATAAATAAATAAATAAATAATTTAATTAAATAATAAAAAATGGATAAATGATTAAATAAATTCAAAGGGTGGATGGATGGTTGAATGCATGCATGGATGGATGAATGGATAGATAGATAGATAGATAGATAGATAGATAGATAGATAGATAGATAGATAGATAGATAGATAGATAGATAGATAGATAGATAAATAAATAAATAAATAAATAAAAAAATAAATAAATAAATGATGGATAGTTGAATGGATGGATGGATAAATTAATAAGAAAATAAAGAAAGAGAGGAGAAAAGGAGAGAAGAAAAGAATGGATAGTTGATTGAATAAATATATAAATCAATAATTTAATTGAAAAAAATAAAAGACGAATAAATTGTTAAATAAATATATAACGGATGGATGGTTGAGTGCATGGATGGATGAATGGATGGATTAATAAATAAATAAATAAATAAATAAATAAATAAATAAATAAATAAATAAAGGATAGTCGGTGAATTGATGGATGGATGGATGGATGGATGAAAGAAAATAAAGAAAAAAGGAGAGAGAAAAGGAAAGAATAGGTGGTTGGTTTAATAAATAAATAAATAAATAAATAAATTAATGAATTAATTAATAAAATGAAGTAATAGATGAATTAAGCAACGACATGTTGTTTTGATTTAGTAAATAGATAATTTATTTAAATAAATAAAGGATGGATAAATGATAAAATAAATACATAACGACGGATGGATGGATGGTTGAATGGATGGATAGATGGATGGATAAATAAATAAATAAAGGATAGTCGGTGAATTGATGGATGGATGGATGGATGGATGAAAGAAAATAAAGAAAAAAGGAGAGAAAAAAGGAAAGAATAGGTGGTTGGTTTAATAAATAAATAAATAAATTAATTAATAAAATGAAGTAATAGATGAATTAAGCAACGACATGTTGTTTTTATTTAGTAAATAGATAATTTATTTAAATAAATAAAGGATGGATAAATGATAAAATAAATACATAACGACGGATGGATGGATGGTTGAATGGATGGATAGATGGATGGATAAATAAATAAATAAATAAATAAATAAATAAATAAATAAATAAAATTGAATGGATAGTTAGATAGATAAATAATGACATAAATAATGAAATGATAGACGGATAGATGAATGAATGAAAGATCAAACGTTATTTATCTAGCGGAAGTATTTGTTAATTCTGTGCCAGAAGTACTAAAGTATTAATTAATTAACATATAGGACTGAAAATGATAGGTATAGTGTACCTTGTAAAGATCGGTAATAACCGATTTGTTTGATGGGATAACTTTTAAGTGTTTTATTCATGGATGATTGATTCTCAACTTTTTATAAATCTGCAGTTTCTCTCGGAAACAAAATACTTCAAGTAAATTCCTAATACAATCAATTAACCATGAATGACCCGCTATTTTGAACCTAAATACATGGTCATAAAAGGTTTTATTTTTAAATTGGAATAATATTTAACACAGAAATGGTAATTCTTTCTCGATAATCAGTCCAAGCAATTGTGTACATGACACAATTTTTAAATTCAAGACATTAAAAATTTAAAATAAAAATTTAAAAAAAACACATAAGAATTAAAAGAGTAAAAATGCACGACAGGACTGTGAACGCTACATTAATACCCTTCATTTCAACATGTTCAACATACGTTTATAACCATTTCAATTTCTTATATTGGAAATTGATAACTTTAAGCGGGTAGGGTGAAAATAAGGATCATGGTTAAACCGTCCTGTAACTTGTTGTTTGAAATCTGCATTGAAAGATTCAGGCCCGTGTTTGTAATTATTATTATTTAACAATCGCTTATACATATAAATTTGATAATAATTCGAGGACACTTTTTTTACATAAATATTAATCTATAGCTTATAAGCTATTTATAAATATTATTTCTCTTTACTGCTGTTTCTTTATATCTTTATATTTCGGTATCCTATTATACAGATCTCTCTCTCTCTCGATCTCTCTTTACGCCAAGCCTCTCACCGCCTGGGTTCGAATCCCACTCGGGACAGATCTTAGTGTTGGACGGTTTGTCAGTTCGCTTGCCGAAGGTCGGTGGTTTTCTCCGGGCACTCCGGTTTCCTCCACTATCCCAGAATTGACCGCCTCGAAATAAGTAAAAGAATCTTGACTTGCATCGGTGTTATATTACAAATTTATGAATTTATGAATCTTGTAAATGAAATATCACAAAGATTACATTATGACGACATTAAAAATGTTTGAAAATATTTGTCAGTTTGCGTGCCGCTTGTCGGTGGTTTTCTATGGGCATTTCAGTTTCTTCGATCCCTGTAATAACCCCCCCCCCCCCCGAGAAAAGTGTATAAACTTATAATTTGACAGGGCATAACCCCCCCTCTCTCTCTCTCTCTCTCTCTCTCTCTCTCTCTCTCTCTCTCTCTCTCTCTCTCTCTCTCTCTCTCTCTCTCTTATACAACGTAAAAGCTATCCCCGATTAATTCACAATCTTTGCTGTCATAAAACATCGAGTTTATTTTGCTTCATTCGTTCTTTTTTCTTCCTTATTAGAGATAGGTTATTCAATATATTCATTTCTATTTTTAAAAATATTTTTATTTGTCTTGAAAAGTATCTGTGTATCCAATATTATTATTCATTTAAATTAAAAACTAAACTAGAATTTTTAATTATCAACAAATTCAATTTACAAAATAGTCCCAAAAACTTTTTTCTGTATCAAAAATGATTAAAACATCAGAAGTGTACTTAGATTAAGATTCTTCAAATGCATATTAATGTCTAAAAATAACTATTTGTTGAATTTACAATCTAATTAACTGATTTTGCCAGTCAGATAAATAAGTATATTACAGGTAAGGTTTGACATTCCTGCCTTCCTTTGATATATGACTGATTTATTTTTCTTTAGAATAAAAGATTGATTAATTAATTCTATAAAATTTGAAAAAATTATCATAATATATAAAATGAAATATTAAAAATGGAGTAAAGATACATAAACTTGCAAATTTTCTATTCAAAATCTAATAGTCACATGATCACATTTTCTTAGGTTTATATAAATTATTTGTCACTGAAAATATATATCCTACCCCGTGGCCTAATGGATAAGGATGCAGTGCCTGGCAACCAAAGGATAGTGAGTTCCAGCCCTGCTCAGGACAAGTTTAATAGGTAAGATGTAACACATTGAGTTATAATATATTATGATGTAATTAATAAAGATAATAATAACAAAATCAATTTAAAAATAAATAAATATAAAAAAGTAATATAAATAAATAATGAAACATAACTTTTTCATGTAAAAAATATACAGAAAAATAAATAATATATGAATTAAAAACTTTTTAAAAATATCATTTTGTATAATTTTTTTAAAATACAAGAAATATTTTTTTAAAAATAAAAACATTTGAAAATATATAGGACAGTAAAAAAATATGAATTATAAAATGTATTAAATATCATTTTGTATAATTTTTTTACATAAAAAATTTTTTTATAAATAAAAAACAAATATTTTTTTTTAATTCTAAAATAAATAAATTAATTAAGCAATAAATATTCAATTCTACCAATAATAATTTTTCTGTGCTTAAAGATAGCTTAAAGATGGCTTAAAGATGGCTTAAAATTTCAGTGCCATTAAGCCATCTTTAAGCCAAGCTTAAAGATGGCCTAAAGACATCTTTAAGCAACTTAAAGGTAGCTTAAAGATGGCTTAAAGACATATTTAAACCATCTTTAAGCCACCTTTAAGCTAGCTTAAAGATGATATTTCGTCTTGTGCAACTTGCTTATATTCCTAATATCTTTCGGACCAACTCATCCTCTTTAAACGTATTTTGAACTTAATTAAGACCTTAGTGAACATCAACGTAAAAATATCGTTATGTTTTTATTTTTCAATTTTGGCAACCGATTTTAAAATTCTTGATTTCGTAACAGAAAAATCAGCACATGATACAATAGAAAAATTAATTTTATATTTATATGACGTAATTTTTTCACATGAACATTAAATCTGAGATTGTTTATATTACTCCTAAAGGTGTTTCGTTAAACGTGATATACAAATGTCTTATACTTCATATCATTGAAAATAAAAAAGAAAAAAAAAAAACACACACACACACGTATATATACACACATGTATGCAAACTATTTATATCTATTCGGAGTCATTCAACTATGTGGATGATGTTTTCTGTTGTCGTGTATCATTTTCCTTTGACTATTAGACGAAACAGAAACCTTTGCGATATTCTGTACAAAAATGAGTTCTGTTTAAAATACTTGTACAGAAAACAATAGACACATTTTTTGTAATTTTTGACAAATATATCATTTTTTAAAAACAAATTGATACATGAAAAAGTCTTTTCTTACCCTGAAAAAGCAGAAACAGTGTTATTATTATCATATTTTCAAGATAATCCACCAAACATGTTACAGCTCACTAACCGACAATCAAATATTTCCCTCTGTATTTATCGTTTCGGAACTTCCGCATTTAACCCAGAAGAGATATACATTATAAAAAATGTTAACCATTCTACAGTATATTACATGTCTGTTTAAATGTAAAGTTAGATCGCATCGATGTCAGCAAAAAAGTGACACTATATTCATTAATTTAAATTACATTAAAAAAAACTCTGTTGTAAAAAACTCAATAACTACCAGTTTCAAAATACGTATTCGTTATAATTTCGGTATTAGAAATGAACTTATGTTTCATGTCCACACCTGAAGTAAGATTTCTTTATAACAGCAGGTAAATAAAATCAGGAATAAGTTACTTACAAATTTGAAAAAAAAAATTTGCAAAACAGTGAAGCTTAGTAGGTCATTACTAGCAGACGGATAAGGCATGTTACTTAAACCTGCATTAAGTTTTCCAAAGAAAAAATTAAAACGGTGCTAATCTAATAAATGATGTTCCTAATGAACAATGTTACATTTGGTTCAACGATAAAAGCTCGAATAAATACAGAAATTGCAGTATTTACCCAGCGAGATGCAGCATTTGGGATCTAATATTAGAACATGGTTACGTCATCAAAACCCGGGTCATTTAAACACAACTTTCAAAACGGTGAAATACGATAAATTAAACACAGAACTTCGTTGAATTTGTCATTTGTGACTTAGTAAGGGATACATAACACCATTTCAAATACATCTGGATATTAATTAAGACAGTGCAATCTGTTATGTTTCACCTTCGATTCCATGGTTTTTCCGTACATCCGTGCGCATGCTCCAAGCTCATAGTTACCATCTTAAACATTGACCAACCGATCAGAGGATTCCGTTTATTTACAGCTAAAAGAAATGAAATTTTGCTTGAACTACTTAAGTTTTAAATTCCTATTCCGGGTCCTTTCTGATCCTGCCATGTTTTCGTTTTTCTTTGACTATGTATTTCATAAAGAAAGACAACACTTCATCGCGACGGAATTCTGGTTGGATGGTAGATGGTTGTCATGTTTGGGGCTTAAGTACTTGAAGTACATACCAGAGACACATCTTCTTGAATTGAACAGTCCATGTCACTTGTGAAGTTCATTATAATTTATTGTATATGATGTTTGAAAAAAAGATTGGATTGGAGAAAAATCTACAAGTTTATGACTGAGAAATTAGTTATGCTGGATTCAATTTACACCGATTTTCCTTATCCAGACCTTTTTAACATATCTTGACCTATTTAAAATAAATAAATCAATCAATCAATTGATAAATAAAACAGATATGATGTTTTTTGCTAAAGCGCTGCATTCATACTCACTGGTAGGTATCAGTGTCGCGCGGTACGATTCGGTCCCTCACCTTCCGTGGGAAGGAATGGAAGGGACTGAGAGGGAGAGGGACTTTTTAAGCCCAAAGTAAGCTTGAATTCCTTGTTTCTATACTACTTTTTCATTAAATTATCTTAAATTAAATATTTCAATATTCATGGTACAGTAAAAATTTAACTGGTATTTCTGTTATACATGTAATCAGTATCTTATTGAAATACTTTTAAAGTGGCGAGTTATGACAAGTATTTACAAGTTAATTCACGTTATCTACCAATAATATAACACTTATAACTACCTTAATTTTTTTTTTTTTTTTTTTTTTTTTTTGAAATTGAAATAAGAAATACATAAAATTTTAACCTCTGGTACTCATGTTACACGTTTAAACGGATGTAACTCTATGTTTCCATCGCAACAGACTTATTTTTTTAAATATCGATCTTTGTGCAGTTGTTCAGAACAGCGCTAGTTTAACAAAATATTTACTGAAATTTTTCAGAGGTTATTTAAATAATATACATTTATTTTAGACAAAGAGTTTTGACCAAAATTGTTCCCATTTGGCAAATAACAATATTAAAATTGTATTCATAAACCTCTGTACAGACTTGTAAAATATATTGACCGATATACAAGATTCAAAGTTTCTCTAATCAACTAGTTAGGAAACCACTATGGTAGTTCAGTTGGTTGAGTGCTGGCTTTATATGTGGGAGGTCGAGGGTTCGAACCCTGGTCGGGTCTAACACTTGAAAATTGATAATGACTGTTCTTTCGCAAAGCACTCGGCATTTAGAAATGAAAGTCACGGATGAGACCTTAAAAACAAACTTCCGTGTCACAGCAGGCGTGGCACGTTTAGAACTCTCCCTACACATTTCCCTAAACGCACGGCAAATTACTTATTTCTGCCACTTCACCTATAGCTGATGGCGTCTCGATATAAGTGAAATATTCTTAAGTTGGACGATAAACCCCTATTAAGTCAATACTGGTATGAAGCTAACTCGCATTTTTTTAAAAAACCGTCAGCTCGCAATTAATTTAAATTTTTGTACAGAAAAAGATATTTCGTTCTCATTATAACTAAAATGAACAATATTACATCAATACAAAGTCCAGGAGGAAATACCTTTTTATAAACACTATATGTATGTTAAGAACACAAGACTACTTTTTCTACGTATGAACGGGAAATTACGCATCGGGCGTCCTACACGCTTCCTCTCATCTAGGCCTTTTTGTCACAGATTCATCTTTTCAACTACAATTTTGGTGAAATTTCAGGAAACTAGTGGGGTAGAACATGTCTAACAGAGCTCAGAATGCAGATACCCCCTTCCAAAAAACAATTCTGTTCTGTTTGATTTATCGATCCAACTACAAGATTTGACGATCCGTTTTATGACGTAACCATGTTCCTAAATAAGTTACCACCAGTTCTAAATCTTGTTGGTAAATTTCCGTTATATCTAAATTTATTAGAACTTTTATCGTTGAACCAAATATGACATTGTTCATTAGGAACATCATAAGTGAATCTGCATCCGTTTAATTTTTTCTCGGGGAAACTTAATGCAGCGTTAAAACATGGATTGGATGTCAAATATTAACAATGAAAGTTGATTGCAATTGCTTAAATGACGTGTACTCTGTTTGGATGGAATTGTAAATATAAGCAATGGACTTTAATTGTAATCGATTTGATGACATTTAACTCTATTGGGTCAAGCAAATTTTCCATGAACCCCTTTGGGGTGCATTTAATTTTCGCGTATCATCATGTACATCAGGCAAAATGCAGAGTCAAAGTTTATCTTCTGCTACCAGCAAGTCTATACATTAACCTCACAAGTCCAACTATATGACTAATTATCAGATCATATAATGTTAATCATAAACATAGTGCTTTATAAACACCAGCCGATTCCATTACAAATGAGTTTAATTTGTAAAAGTATAAGTTTGAAGTCGACTTCAAAATAAAAAATTTAAAACTAAACACAGAAATCTTCAAGAATTAAAACAGTGTGCTCTCAATAAGGTTATCTGTATAATATATGTGACCATGACTATGAAAATGGGTCCAGATGCGCAAAAATCACATTTTCATATTTTTGCATTTTTCGAAAGACTTAATAAAGACTTAATAATAACATATCCTGAAATTTTGAGATGAATATTTCAACTTTTTCTTAAGTCATGAACGATTAAATAATTTGTGATTTTACCCAAAAAAATATCGAAAAAATACTTTTTAACGTTTTGAAAAAATATCCAAATGTTTTACAACTTTAATATGACACAAATCTTAATTCCGTTATATACGCAATTATAACCTAACATTTTAAATATACAGATAAAATTTTTTCTTTCACTATCTAATATCTGTACTTAAAATTTTGTTCATGAACTGCATATTTAAACTGAAAAAATCTATATTTATGCTTATTAACCCTTTACTGACCGGATGTTTTTGAGAAATTTGGTTACAACATATTAAAGATACAATTAATCAATGGCCAACTACATTTATTGACATTGGAGAAAAATTGACGTGAAGTCACGAAAATATTTTTTTAAAAATATATAAGTAGCAATTAGTCAAGTAAGTGTAAATTCTAACTAATTTTATTTAATCTTATAAGCAAAGCTTTCTCGAATATAGCTATCACACGCAAGAACTCTTAACTCTTAACCCGTATTGACTCCGTTACAGATTTCAGCTCTCTCTCGTCTGTTGATTAAAGTTGAATAAGGACAGATAACCCAAATATAGGCGGCTTTTGCATCTATTGATTGGGTGATGAAATTTCCATGATAAGTCGCGACTGTCCATTGATTGAAATTGATTTAGTCGGAAATGAATTGCAGAATCAAAAGAGGCATTTTCCTGTATTTAAAGACGGACTTTATTTTGATGACGTCACAAAGTTGCCACCCCCCAATGATCGCCTGTTCACAGATCTTTATCATATGTATTCTTGCCTAATGATCCAAGAGGTGAACTAAGTGTTTGTTTTAATTACTGAAGTCCCCTGAAGGAAAGGATGATTTTGAAAAAATATCGGGTCTTGCTTACTATAGGTAATCCCAGGAAAATATTCGGATTTACTATTGTATGTAAATGAGCTCTTCCTTATTGAAGTATCTGGGTCAAAAGGTCAATCGAAAACAAATCAGATATCAATGTTCAAAAGGTGCAAACTAATGTCGCCTTTACGTTTTTAAATATGACAAAAATATATAAATGCAACAAAAATATTATAATTATGAGGCTTAGATAAAATGTTTCTTGGAAAAAAAGACGGTTAGGAAGTTAAACATGAAACCAATGTAAACAACGATCTACTGACTTCCAGTTTCCGCCATATGTGTACAAATAGGTCTTATGTTTTATATGCATCTTTAAATAGATTCCTGCCGTATGTCAGTGTCACACGCGGAAGCACGACTCCACGGAATTGAGTTTTGTGTATACAACTGTCTTACAGTGAGTTTATAACTTCTTCTTAACAATGTCCATGTAATCTAGCAATATCTGTACATTAATTCTGTTAATCGACTACTGTAAAAATTTCACGTGTTTTCAGTTGAGTCAAATAAAAACATCGTCACTTGTTTAATTATGACTAGCATGGAGGTAAGATCACGTGTCAATATTGTAACTTGTTTTCAAATGAAATAAATACGATAAAATTAAATAACTAAACGTTCTAACGCCATCAATTTGCTGGTTGTCATATTTGTCTACATGCAGTGAAATATCGTCCGGTATAAATGCTTTTATTCGATATTGGTAAAAAAGTGGTGCTAAATTATACATTCATTTATATTGCATAAGTAAATTTAAAGCCACATGATTCATGACATGGTCATTTAATGTAAGATAGTTTATGATATGATATTCAGTGAAACATGATTTGTGCTATATGGTCATTTTTAGTCACATGATTATGATATGGTCATTTTGAGTCACACAGTTTATGGTATGGCCATTAAGTACAATATGGTTTATGATATGGTAATTTAGTGTCATGATGTTTGTGATATGGTCATTTAGTGCAACATGGTTTATAGTATTATCATTTAATGTCATGTGGTTTATGATATGGTCATTTAGTACCACATGGTTTATAATTTGATTATTTTGTGTGACATGGTTAATGATATGGTTATAAAGTGCAACCAGGTTTAAGATATGGTCATTCACTGAAACATGGTTTGTGCTATATGGTCATTTTGAGTCGCCAAGTTTATGATATGGTTATTAAGTACCACATGATTTATTATTGGTAATTTTGTTTGACATGATTAATGACATGGTGATTTAGTGCCACATAGTCTATGATAAGGTCATTAAGTGGAACATGGTTTATAATATAAACGCGCCACGACAAAAGGTACAATTCGACAAATTTTTCGAAAAAATTTTTTACTGAAAATAATTGCTCTTTATGTAAGTAATTAAAATCTAAAATTTTATTCTTCTATGATATTTATAAGCATGAAAAATACTGCATCAAACATGTCACACCAAAACTGTTACGTTATAACTCCGTTTTTGACGTCAAAGCCGCGGATATGTTACGTCTTAAAACTATGGTGGTACTATCGGTCTGGCATATCCATACGGGAAGTTTTGTCTTTATAATCTAAATCCTGCTTCTGTAATAATATCGTTTTGGTTGTTGTGGGGATGAAGTATAAAGTTATAATAACGTTTTTCAGCTATTTGGGTTAAGACCGAGGTAATTAATCTCTATAGATTGAACTAAGAACAAGTTCGTGGCTGCCGGAGATATGCGAGTGTGAATTATAGCCTGCGTGTACTATAGCCCATGCAGTGCGAATTTTTGGTAAAGTGCTAGCTGACCGAGCGCCAGGCAAAGAAGCAAGATTTTATAGTAATATGTGGTTTGAGTTATAACCCCCCCATCACATGCTATCGAGAGACGGACACTCTGCCACTGAGGCGGTTATAATGGTTGACCTATTATTTCTGTCAAACTGTGTCAGCGGATATTTGGTTAGTCAAACACGTTGTTCATTAGATCAATCTTCTCTTTAACATACACAACTTCTAGATCTGCACCTTTAATTCGGAAAAAATGGTATGCTGTATTCCCTTTATAGCTTTAAAGTCGGATGTAAAAACGATTGCAGTTGAAACAATCGCACTAACAAGAATCATACACGTTAAGGGCCGGTTCCCCTGACCGATAGACAAAAAATCTAAGCAAAATGGACACAGCGGACGAGCAAAGTTTCGGGGATTGCTCCATCCGTTTTCATACGCTCAATACTTAGAAAAAATGGCGAAATTTTGCAAAAAACAGATTGGAATAAAAGGACGTGGGTAATATTTTTTTTATGTATATTTATTTTATTTTCTATTCAACATACATTCCAAAAAATATAGATGACAATGGTATATAAACAAACACAAAAAAGAAAAAAATTACTTCTATGAGCATCATAAATTATGTGTTATTATGTATGTTGATTTTGGAAGAGAGAGAGAGAGAGAGAGAGAGAGAGAGAGAGAGAGAGAGAGAGAGAGAGTAATCGCCATAAACAATACCATGATATATTATTCTACTATTTATATAATATAATTAATATTAACCTGAGATTATATGTTAATTAACACATCTATCCATTTATTCCAAAATTGTTCATAGATATTTATTTTCCCTGCTTTTAGTAGGACAAGCTTTTCAGTTAAAAATTCCTCTTTCAAAAAGTGTTTTAGTGCTGTAAAATCTATAGGTTTATTATTACGTGGGTAATATGTTGCGCGGGTGTTCATAGGAAGCCTAACGGATAAAAGTGGTTTGAAGTGAATGGCAACTCCAGACATCATAAATATACGGGATACATGCCAGATACAAATCCTTTGAATACTTTATATACGAGATGTATACGCTTACATCCTTAGCTTTCTTTAACAGTGCTACTGACTATGTACAGACGTTCCATGTACCTTATCTTTCCTCCCTCATTCCGTTTTCAGTTGTGTGTTGCGGAGATACCCAGAGGATGCAAAGGTAATACAGTGGACGTTTAACGGATGATAACAGACATAGAACGCTTGTTGCTCGTATATATGTCACGAATTTTACATCGTACATCGCGGAAAGTAATCCGTTTTAAAAGAGCAGCTCAAAAGTTTTTTTTGGGGGATAAAATCGCAATAGACGGATGCTCGTTGGGTACAGCGAATGAAGCACATATAAAATGTGTACACAATGGATGCATTGCGTTTTCCAACGAAAGGCAATATTTTTCTGCAATTTATAGCCTCTTTGCATCTGTAAGTGCAGTGGGACCGGGTCTATACATTATGTCAACACTGTTACTTTCACTCGGCGTTTTGGCTCATTGTGCAACATGCACAATTCTGTCTGAAATAAATCTTCACGTATGTGTAACCAGCCAATTAGACACCCGAAATACAAATGTTATGACTAAGTCTGAACGCAAAAGAAATTGTAAAACAAATTTATCATCCGTTAAACGTCCGCTGTATTCCCTCTGCATCCTCTGGGTATCTCAGCAATTAAAAATAAATACAAAATGTACATATTTGATCGCTAATCATATACTTTCCCTTTAGTTGGTGATATGAGACTTTATTTGATAAAAATTTCAACACTACAAGAAGTTATCTTATCTGTTTTTCCCGTTTTTTCTTAAAAGGTTATCGTAAAACAATTTTCCTTAAAATGAATAATTATAAAGGACAGTTTCTGTCTGGATCATTGCTCCCTTGCGCTTGTAATAATGAGGTCAGAGTATCGACGGGTTGACAGGTACCAAGATCATGTGAGTAGGGGAGTGATATACATGCCTATGGTATACTGACCCATTGTGCTAGCACTTTAACAAAAAGTCGTCCAGATTGTTCGCTAGTACAAGGCAGACCATAATACACACTCGCATATTTTACGCATACACGATCTAGTTCTTGGATTAATCCCGAGAGGTAAACTTAATGTCACGCTCGTCGCGAATAGCCAAATGAATAATTGCTGGTGCGACGTTATACAACACTACAGCCAACAAACCAACCAATCAACAATCTAACAGATCAGACTCCCTGTTGTGTTCGTGACAATAGATTAGGCTAACAATGACAGAATGATTATCATCACCATCACACTAGGTCTCGCTCTTCAGATTCCGTACATGTTACTTACGTGGTAATTTATCTCTTTTTAAATGCTCATTGCTAATCAATCTCCTACAATTCCCTCATTTATTATTTTGAGTACATCAAGTGTTTGGCAAAACAAAGTTTTTTATTTTTACTGTCATGTGCTGATTTCGAATTTCTATTCAAATAATGCATTCAAAATCAGCACATGACAACTTATTAAAATAATGCATTCAAAATCAGCACATGACAACTAGTTGTCATGTGCTGATTTGATGTGAGTGAAAGAGTCTTGCCTGGTCCTGGGCATTCAACCATTACTTATCCGGTTAAAAATCATATCATAAAGAGCATTTTAGTGACATCACAAGGCATCGTTACTCAGTTGATATAAAGAGTTCGCTAGCGGATCAGAACGTGTCACCGTTCATTTACAGACTGTTCACTTTTTTAATCATTGAAAATGCCCTTGTCAATAAATGAAATGGAATTAAATTTTGAAAAAAATAAAATAAAATAAAATAAAATAAAATAAAATAAAATAAAATAAAATAAAATAAAATAAAATGAAATAAAATAAATAAAATAAATTAATTTATTAATTGTTCAAAAGATCAATTACTTAACATTCACAGGGCCTCTTAAATGTAAAAACTGAGGTGAAAAACTGTAACGCTAAGTTTGTTTTGCTTCTCATTCGAACTGTGAAGAACAAAATAGTTTGACTTAACCATATAGAGCCACTACTTCAAACTATGAAGTGATAATGATGTTTTGAATTAGTGTATGTCCCCAAAGAATTATTACTAGCATAACCCTATGCTATTTTTTTTTCTAACAACCCGTTTAAGAAAGTCTTACTGAACGGGTAGCCTAATGATAAATCGATCATAAGTTGTTCCATGATTTTTTTGAAATGTTTTTGGAGCTGTAAATTTTGTACAAAACAATTATTTAGAATGTTCTTGTTTTGGTAGTTAAACAAGATTTAAGGACTTTTTTGCAAACTATATAGTGTGATTCAAGTTTTAATTTAAAACCGGGATAACACGCATCATTTGTTTACATTGACAACTATGATGGCCCATATTATTATGCCAAATTATTAATCGCGATTTTTCCCGTAAAAACACAATGAGAGATAAAATTAATTCGTGATTTAATATCCTGACATTCAGATGGTCTATGAAGAGCCGGTCTATTGTTTGTTTACATCGACTCATCGAGGTTCTGTTCGGTATAACTACCAACCCGAATTGATAGTGAAGTTGTAATAATACATGTATTTTAGGGAAAAAATCATCATGCAAATGCTTTTGTTTTTGTTTACAAATACTCGTTTCCATTAAACCCTTGATTAACAACATGATAAATAAAAAGCAACAGATAGAAACTTTATACTTCAAGTAGTTTCAGTGAGAAAAAAAACTACACCACATTGAGACACCCGCCAAAAATCATTTTTTCGCATTGTGACGTAAGGGCTGAATTGTACCTTTTGTCGTAACGCGTCATTTAAGAATTGACTGTCATTTTTTCCTGGGTTATCAAGGAATGAACCAGATTTTAAAAGTAGCTAATCTGATGAACTGCGAAGCAGTTCATTTTAGATTTGCTAGTTTTAAAATCTGGTTCATTCCTTGATAACCCAGGAAAAAATGACAGTCAATTCTTATATTTACAATATTTTTCCTAACATTCTTTTTACAAACTTCTCGATTGCGTCATACAAATAAGAAAGAAAAACCGGTATATACCGAATCTGTCGGCAATGTAAACATTCTGGGAACAGCCAATATGTCAATCAAAATAATTCCCGCCTTTTCACTGATTGGGTGACGTAAAAGACGGTTTAAAAAATAGTACGCTGGAAACAAAAGTATATTTCATACAATTTTATTCGAATAGACAAACAAAGTTACAAATTCATATTGATTGTTAAATTACAGCTATTAAACGTTGAATTTGTCAAAAATCCCGTTTGTATGGATGACAGGGTATTGGAAACATCAATGCGCGACGTTTTGTTGGACTGTGTTGTGCACAGGTCCGAGCATGGAACAATCACGTGATTATCAGTTGCTGTAGAGAAGAAGAAGCATGGTCAGAGGCAGAGGGAATTACGGCAGAAGTATTACCAGTGACAGTTGATGAAAGAAGCGAACTGAAAGCATGTTTTTGAATGGTCGAACAGTCGCGAGAGTAGCTCCTGACAGAAGCCTCATTCCGATTCCATAACCGCTCATAAACATTATCTGTCTGGTCTCAACACCGGCATCACTCATAGCTTGTATGGTAGTGGCCCGCAAGCAGTGTGCCGTGTAGCGTTTAGAACACCCTGACGATGGAAATATTTTTAAGTATACAATAAAAATCGAAACAAATATTTTATTTATTTATTTATTTATTTATTTAAAATTCAATATTTTTTCTTTCATTTTCAATGTATATTTAATTAAATAACACTATAAAATGTGATGGCTTGAATGTTAAAAATAGATTGATAAAGTAGGTCACGGGAATTGCCTAATGTTCTAGATTTTCTACAATGAGTTCAAGGAATTCAATAGGTGTTGTAAATATTTTTTATTTTTTGAAAAAATATTTATTTTGCTATAATGTGAAAAAAACTTGAAAAAAAGGAAATATCGAAGTATGTACGTGGTTTTGTGAGATAAAAACAGATAGCTAAAAATAGGTCAGTTAGGGAAAAACCAGAAATAGTATTCATGAGCGATGTGAAAAACCGATGTTTATGCGAATAATGAAAACAAAAATCAAACTGGGTTCAACGTAGAAATTATTTTTCTATTGTAAATATATATTATTGCTATTTATTGTCATTTGGTTTATGATATGGTCATTTAGTGCAAAGGGTTTATATGATTATTTAGTGTCATATGGTTTATGTTATGGTCTTTTAAGCAGCATTGTTAATAATATGGTCATTCAATTAAACATGGTTTATGATGATGTTTTTGAGTCATGTGATCATTTTGTGTGACATGGTTAATAATATGACCCTTAAGTGCAACCTTGTTTATAATATTGCCATTCAGTTTATGATCTGGTCATTTAGTGCAAATAGTTCTGATATGGTTATTTAGTGTCACATGGTTTATAATATGTTCATCCAATGCAACATGGTTTATAATATTGTCATTCAGCGTGATGTGGTTTATAATATGGTTATTTAGTACCACATGGTTTATGATATGACATTTTTGAGTCACATGGTTTATGATATGGTCATTTAGTGCCACATGGTTGATGATATGACCATTTGAGTTACATGGTTTATAATATGATCATTTTGTGTGACATTGTTCATGATATTGCCATTTTGAGTCACCAAGTTTATGAAGTGGTCTTTTCAGTCGCATTGTTTACAATATTGCTATGTTGAGTCACTTGGTTTATGAGATGGTTAATTTATGTCACATGGTTTAATTAATGGCCATTTTGGGACAAAGTTTTTGATATGTTCATTTATTGCCACTTGGTTTTTGATATACAGTTACATTGATGAGAATAAAGTGGTGTGAGTCGCCGCATGGTTTATATAATTAATTATGATATGGCCATTAGGTCACACATGGTTATGATATGGTCATTTAGTGTCACATGGTTTATGATATGGTCATTTAGTGTCACATGGTTTATAATATGGTCAATTAACGCCTTATGGTTTATGATGGGGTCATTAAGTGTCTTTTTTTTTTGAAATGGTCATTTAATGCCACATTGTTCATGATATAGTCTTTTTAAACACATACAGTACAGGCCTGTCGAAAATTTAACACTTTAGCGCCGAATTAGTGCCGACTCGGCAACTCGTCTCGGCCCCTCGGCAGTTATGTCTCGGCCATTAGTAATCAACAGCCCGGCACCTTTTCAGCAGCTACTGTCCATCGCTCGGCTGTTTCTCGGCCACTTTTCGGCTGCTCGGCACTTTTTCGGCTGCTCGGCACCTTTTCGGCCACTCGACCCCTGGATCGTTTTCTAGAAAACATCAGTTCAGTAAACATGCCTGCAGATACGCGTATATCGCCATATTTTAGTTCGAAATTTGTGAGATTATCTAACTCTGGAGTACGTCAGAGAGATCAGTAGGAAAATTAGTAGAGAAGATTATATATCTTCTATATATAAGTTTCTACAGCGTTTTAGACGACTTTCTCCTAAATCAAAAGTTTGATGACAGGTGTGGGAGTCTGGCCGATCTCGGACACAATGTGTGTAAATAAAACTCCGTTTGTTCGACATTCTTTTGTCTTGGTATTGAGAAGGTTTGAACGTCGTGTATTGAAGCCAGGTATCTGATGATGACATGGGATTAACAGATTAGGATTATGACACCTGATGTTTACCTGTATAAGTACATTTAATGACTAAATTAAAAGTGCGATGGCAGAAGTCCAGTTTTTTGTTTTTAAAATCCCGCTCCATAATGGAATATAAAAATTTATGCAATTCTGAAAAGAACATTCTCATATGTATCTTTTCCACCGTCAATTTATTTAATGGTATTTATTTATTTATCTTTATTTATTTATTTATTTATTTATTTATCTTTTATGATTTATTTATTTATTTATTAATTATTTTTATTATTTTTAAAAATTTATTATTTTTTTTTAAAAATTTATTATTATTTTTTAAAAATTTATTATTATTTTTAGCTTAATTATTATAATTATTAAATTTATTTACTTTGCACTTAAAGTCTTTATCATTAACGAATGATATATTTTATTATTATTATTATATATACAATTAATCTCTCTAAATGTTAATTGCTGGAAAAATCGCATATGTATCTTTTTCACCATTTATTTAATGGTTTTATTTATTTATTTATTTTATTTATTCATTTATTTATTATTTATTCGGTATATTTTTATATATACAATTAAACATTAATCTCTCAGAGGCTCGGCTACTGAGGGACCGAGTCGTGGACAGTTCAAAGTGCCGAGGAGCCGAATGAGTTGCCGAGACTCAGCTACCGAGTAGCCGAGCTGTGGACAGTTCAAGTTGCCGAGAGTTGACAATTTTTCGGCCACTAGTTGTCCACAGCTCGGCCCCTCGGCAGCCGAGTCTCGGCTCCTTTTCGTTAGCTCAGGGTTAAACTTTGGACAGGCCTGTACTGTAGTTTATGGAATGGTATATTTATGCGACTTGGTTTATAAAATGTAATAAAGTTTATGATTTGACTATTTATTGTTGCATGGATTATGATATGGTCATATAATGCTACACTGTTTATGATAGACATTGCACACAACATGCATCATTGCTGTCTTTCATTGCATTGTAAAGTGAACATATCTGCCACAACACTTACAAAGGATGTAAACTTTTTACATGACATAATCTTGAACAGGGCACAAAATTCACATTCAATCAAACATTCATTTGTCTTTCGTCTTCGCGAATTTTAGTACTTTCAGTACTTTGATGTATGTTTTATTTTTTCTATTGATCATTAAACATGACCATATATGAAACAAATAAACCTGTTGGAAATAAACATTGCCATAGACCTATATAATGGATAACATTTTAATTCCTTAAAGATAAATGGCTAGTTAAATTACAATCTTTTTTTCGCAGAAACAAAATATATCAAAATCATACATTATAATCTTTAGTTGGACTCAATACTAAATGATGACCAACAGTTATTGTTCAAAAACAAGTGGCACAATTAATACTTTGTATTATCGCGGTGTCTTTATATTGATATAACGTCATTATTACACTAAACATTATCTTGAACTTCTCTCTAGGGACCAATACCACCCGCTCCCAATTGTTGATGGAGAAATTTAAACGTGTGTTATGGGTTCAAAATTATGATACTTGCCATATATACATTGTTTCGCAAAAATTGGATCATACATAATTAAATAAACCTCTGGACAAATTGTATTTGTGAAAAATTGGAATTGGTAATAAATCCACAAAATTCATCCGACCAAACTGATAATTGCAAATGCACAGGTTTTATGATGCTTAACATCTGTGCCTAGTTTCAGAAAAATTAGACCTTACGTAATTGAATGAAACCCCGGACAAATTGTGTCTATAGACGGACGGACGGACGGACAGACAGACAGATACACATACAGCCAAGGAGGTTGCATTTCAGTAACTTACTTCGTTGCGGGGGGGGGTGATGGATTGGCGTTGCAACAACAGTATTCGGCGTCGCAATTAACTCTGTAGCGCCTACAATTCACCTGTAGTGCCCTTATGCATTGTATGACAATAAAGAAACACTCACAACAGTATCAATCATGTTTAAATCAGTTATTGTCATTTTAACCGACTTTTGACACTTACAATACCTCCATCCCCACCCCATCACACAAAAAACTTACTTAATATCAACAAAAAACTGCTAAAATCTAATAATAATTTAAAAACAAAGTATGTTTGTTTAATTTCATAAATCCCTCGCACATCAACGTAATGCAGACAAAAACTGGTTTACAAGGCAAAAAGCTAACAGTGTTATTATAAAATATACATACAAAATTAAGGAATTGAAGGAGTTGTAACTCAATATAAACTACTCCAAATATAGCTAGGGATTACTTATTTTATTCAAAGTTTTCAAATTTGAAACAAAAATTAAGACAAAAGACTAACAAATATTTAATATATTTAATTACAGGAAGATTTGGCGTAGATTTCATTCAGAATTCAAGAAATGCAACAATAAATCATTCTACCATCAATTCTCAAAATCACCTGCTGCATATCTCATTCCATGTGAAAATTCATAAATAAGAATAAACTCGTAACATATTCAATAGTGAGTATGTCTTCCCCTTTCATTAATGAAAGCTCTACCTTGGTGTGTTCACAATTAAGTCCTGTATCCGATTTTGTGAAAATGTGTCTCATTCCTCGCTAAGCCAAAAGCATCTTTAAGCTCTTGAAGAGTTCTTGAGTAGATTTAACTCAGTGAAACAGCATTTTGCAATTCATCTGGGTATCTCTTAATTGTCTTTTTAACCTTATTCGAGGTAAATTCAAAGAATAATCTAATTAAAATTTCATTAATCTGACAATATAAACCAACTTTGGTTTCAGTATTGAATGTGGCACTCAGAAAATCACGGGTGTATTCAAGCTAGTACTTTTTTCACGCATGACTTATCACGATAATTTACACGAAAACAATAACATTTAGGGTATTCAATTTTATTTATGTTTTGTGCAAAATCAATATGTTTTGTTTTTTTTAAAAAATAATTTCAATTATTAAGACTAAAAGATTAAAGACTAAAATTAAAATTACCATGATTGTTTTTAACAAGGAAAAGATTTTTAAGAGTGACAAATTAATTTTGTTCCGACTACTGAAATTTCGTTTGAAAGAATATTTGTTGATATAAGATTATGAAAATTGTAAATTCATTGTCTAGTTTTCAGATTATTTATCGAGGAACAAAAGAATTTTGAAAGGTTTTGGTAATTGCTTTCTCCAATTTTTTTTAAATTAAAGAATTTCTTACAAAACACGAAAAAAAAATATAAATAAATAAATAAATAAATAAATGTGTAGATGTTTGATAAACCCGTTTGTAGGTGCATTCAAGATTTAAAATGTATAGACATATCGTGCAACCGGCGGTCTAATTTTTTTACCCATTTCTAGGTTCGTCGTACGGACGCAATAGAAGACAGTTTAAAAGCAGTCATCATCGTTCACAAAGGTGTTTCTCTCGATTTAGGGAAGTTCAAGCTTCTGTAGACAAATACCTATTTGAATATTGTAATTCTCTTTTTAATATCACACAAAACATAAATCATCACGATGATTTTACCAAAAATCTTTTACACGATACAGAAAATAAAGCTAAATATGTGTACAGATTCATACAGAAGCATAAATACAATAAACACGTGGTTTGGGTTGCATACAATGTTCTGTGGTTAAGCTCCGAGATTTCAAAACCATGAAACAAGGTGCGCAATTTGCTGACGTCGATCTCTCGAACCTTTTTTCTCAATTGACGTCATAGCGCAACTAGAACCATTTTTGCAGTCACGGTTAGGTAACAAGTTAAGAAGACATCTTCTTCAAAGACATAACCAATTCGCTTACACTTACTGCAATATCAATAATTAGCGGGGCTTCAACGTTTAGGTACTCAAAGGCGATTGTCTTGTCAAAGACTTTTATAAAGAACTAAGTTTCTCAATTTTACTATAAAACGGTTTTCTAGTTATCGGCCAGTGTTTTAAGATTTAAATGAATAATTCTTGTTTTTATCACTTGCTTCCTTGATGTGAAACTGTCTGATAAAAAATGTTTATTTGTTCTTATAAATGAATTGCAGAATAATAGTGTAACAATTCTTACTTATACGAAGCAATTATAAAACAAAGTGACAATTTTGACAGATACTTTTAAATAGCTGTGTGTATAATATAACTTTTACTAACTAGTACTTCTATATTTCAGCAAACACAAGTTTGTAGTTCTTCATATATTGAGTACTTCGTATATGCTAATAATCACCGATGCCATTTCCCTGGAATATAAAGACAATGGTAAGTTTTATTGTTTTTAGCTATAAACATTAACCCAATGGTTAAAATGAGTAATAAATATTAACATAATAATAATTATAATAATAATAATAATAATAGACATAATAGAAATAATATAATAATAATAATAATAATAATAATAATAATAATAATAATAATTATAAATGTGAAATGTTCCAAGAAGATATTTTACACATATTAATACACTTCATTTTATGTTAGCAAAACAAAATTGGGAAGTCTTTTTTTCCCGCTCCAAAACTTATATGAATCCAAATCAAAATCTAGCTTTGCACGAGAAAGCAAATCTTAGCTTTAAATAAAGTTTTAAAAATCAGATTGTTGAAAAATATTCTGCATGGTACATTTTCTAAAAGCACATACAGTACTGCCTACTGAGTCAAGAATACCCTTGGGGAGTATACTTCACCATCAACGGTACCCGCTCAGAGGTGGTAAATATACCTGTTCACTTTTGATGTGCAATGTATGCACATTTCGGAAAATCATTTCTCATCAGTGATACTAGAAGCTTAAAAAGGTGAAAGGTGAAAAAGATAAGCCAAACTTTTGAAACTCATGAATCAAAGTTCCAAGATTATATCCAAATCCAGCTATGGAATGTTTCGCATGAGAGAACAAACCTTAGTTTTAAATAAATTTCAAAAAAATGAAAACGGCTGAAAATTTTGTAACAAAGTACATTTTCTGTCAGCACAAGGTTTTGGGTACTGAGTTAAGGATACCCATCGGGGTATCGATTTTTTGCTTTTATAAGATTCATTCGCTTTTTTGTATGAAATCACGCATTCAAACAAAAACCAAAAGGCATGCTTAATTCGAGTGCTTTATTTCATTAAAAATTCAAATGAAGCACATGAAATTTCTTTTTTTTTTTGGATGATGTCAGTTTCCCCGAATTTGGACCGTAATAATTTTCTCCTAAAGTTGTAGTATAAACCTCTCCACTGTACATATACTGTATTCTTGATCTGCATGCTGAAGCAAATACAAAAATTGACAATTGTTTTGCTTAATTCTGGTACATTACGTTTTAATTGAAGTGTAGTATTTTTTAGTCATTGAATTGTGACACATTTAATAAACATTTGTATTAATTTACCGTATCGCTGCTTCCGATGTCAGAAATCATGCTTATGTACTGTGTTTGATGACGTTGTCTCGTTTCCGATAAAAAATCACGTGATTAATGTTTTTAAATAAGATATTTGGTAGATCAAATAGTCGTAGGTTTCCCTGCAGCTTTCAACGTAAGTTAAAGCCGAGATAAATATTTTAGTTGATAAAAATGCTGGTATGTGCTATTTTTTAATTTCCAAATAAAAGAGACATTCAAAATATTTCTCGCCTGTTACTTTGGCCTCTGACTAGTTTATCGTTTTCTTTGGTGGTAGTTAATATGAATTTGACTGACCTGCATTGAAAATTAGGTTAAAATATACTTTGATTCAGGAAAATGAAAAAAATACCTAAAACGAACAGATTAGCAAGGCACACAGTTCAACAAAAAGAAAATACGACACACAAAACGCAAGATAAACACCATAAGATAATTACTTTTCTTGCTAATTTAACAGATATTTGTGTTACATATTTGTACAGATACTGCGAATCGCAATAAACATATATTTGTAATACATCAAGTTATTATTTGGATATTAAATAACAGATTCCATTAAAATAACCATTTTAAAAGACTATTCCTCCGTCATAAACAACTTACATTCTGAAGAATGAAAAGATTCCATCGAAACTTCATAATTCTCTGTTTGGTATACTTGCTCTAAACTTTTACTAGATTAAAGCTATCATAATTGTTTGAAATGGATTAGATATTATTTATTTTGACTTCCAAAAAGCCTTTGACAGTGTTGCCCATTTTAGATTATTAAACAAACTATAAGCGTATGGAATTCAATGTTGTCTTCTATCATGGATAGAGAGCTTTTTGACAGATCGTGAACAGCGAGTTTTCTTTAATTCCAGAACGGGTCAAGGGTAAAAAGTGGTATTCCGCGGGAAGTGTTCTAGGACTAACAGTATTTCTAATTTATATTAATGACCTCCCTGACGTAGTGGATAGTTTAATAAAGCTATTTGCAGACGACATAAAAATATTCCGGGTTATCAACTTTGTTACTGTCACAGAAAATCTACAGCAGGATATCAAAAACATGTCCAAATGGTCGGAAACGTGGCAGCTCAAATTTAACACTGACAATTGTAAACATCTTCATCTGGGTAGGGAAGTCCACAAAGCAGATTACAAAATGAATACGGACAACTCCGAGCTGACCATCAAAAACATAGAACAAGAAAAAGATCTGGAAATTACCATCGATGACAAACTAAACTTCCACGAGCACATCGCCATGTCAGTTAAAAAGGCAAATCAGAAAGTTGGCCTGATTCGTAAGAGCTTCAAAAATGGATATAGAAATGATTTTGTCCCTATTTAAATCCACTGTGAGACCACACGTTGAATACGGATCTAATGTATGGTACACCACACATAAAAAATATGCAGTCGCTATCGAAAATGTACAGCGAAGGGCAACTAAGATGGTGAAGTCTGTAAAGGATCTATGTTATCAAGATAGACTGAAGTTCTTGTGCTTACCATCGCTAGAATACAGGCGTATTAGATCAGACATGGTAGAAGTTTATAAAATTCTAAATCAGATTGATGAAGTAGATACAAATCATTGTTTGAATCTAAATCGAAATCGAAACACCAGAGGCCATAAGTACAAACTACAGAAGGAACGGGCATGACTTAACATAAAAAGATCTAGCTTCTGTCATCAAGTAATCAACAGCTGAACCAACTTGCCATCTGAAGTCGTCAATTCAACATCTTTAAATATGTTCAAATCCAGACTGAATGAACACTGGAAGGACGTTGAAATCAAATTTGACCCCTGTTGTTACAAAACCGGAACGGAAGTGACAAGTATAGACAAGTTGAGATGTAAAATTGATCAAATGGGTCAGAGAGGCAGTAGCCTACAGTAAAGACCTCGAAGAACTGGTAACTGGTTACTGGTAACTGGAATCGTCAAGTTCAGATTTTTTTCAACCAAAACTGTGGGTGATTCGCGGATATCGTCGAACACTATATCGGTATATGTTCCTTCTGTTAGTTTGGTCTTCCGACGGTTGTTAAACGTTTCAGATTTGAAAAGTCCTTTTTGGCCCATGGCAATAAGTCTTTCTATTTATGTTTGATTTCATCTGTTGTTCTATTTTACTTTCCAACAGAATTCACTGAATTTGTTATTTCTTACCACATTTTCTTCAAAATATGAGAATTTTCCTTGTGCAGAGACAATGTTTTCTCTATTTCTTGTTATTCAAAATTCTTTTACGCAATATGATGATTATACACGATTGACACACGGATATCATTTTTTCTAAAGTAAGTTATTCTTAGTCGCAACTACGCCTGACTTACGGTTTTTTTCATGTACCCCGGGTACGACATAATTTGTTACGCCGACGCAACCAATTTACGACTTACAATCTTGCGTCTGCTTTATGGAATGGCCCTAGGTCCCAGTTTCACAAATTAACATTAAGACAATCTTATACGTTATCACGAATTAAAATTTAAGCATATCTAAAACATTAATATCATAGGCTTAGAATGACCTTTAAAATGTCGACTTAAATTTAAGAATACATTGGAAATAAACAAAATCAGTCCAATTTTTAATTTGACATATTTAAGTTTAGAAACGCTTGTAAAACCGGAGCCAGGTTTTAAAAGTAAATGATTATTTTCTGTACTGGGATATAGTATCACGGTAGGTTTGCATGTTTAACACACCATTTAAAACTTACTTTTGGCGTCGATCTTCAGTTGCACACTAATTAATATATGTTTTTAACAGTTACAGGTAAAGTCATATTTTCACTCACAACTAATGCTCCACCCATCATTGGACAAAACATAACGTTTTGTTGCTTAATATTCGACCAACCAACATGGCAAATGACATGGTCAAAAAACTCTGATTTTTCCCTTACAAGCTGCACCAGCACATTCTGTACCATCGATTGCGCCTTGGATGAAAGATATCTGTTCTCAACCAATGAAAGTGGTATGTTTATGAAGATTAATTTCCTTAATAGCCAAGATGCTGGAATGTGGAAATGTAGTCAAAGTAGCAAAGCATATCTAATCTACAAGCTGGAAGAAAAAAATATGATTTGTAAGTGATATACAAGCTCTCTCTCTCTCTCTCTCTCTCTCTCTCTCTCTCTCTCTCTCTCTCTCTCTCTCTCTCTCTCTCTCAGGATTTTAAAGGTATTAATTAGAATATATCCAGTAATTTCTGTTTTACAAAGGTTTCAAAGTTTTTGAAAGTTCAGATGAGCTAAAGCGATTTTTAACCATCCATCAACAGGTGTACAATAACTTTTACATTCAATCCCTAAAACTACTGGTCAGGATTAATGAAAATTTGATGACGCATTTTAGATTTACAAAATGAAGGATTTATGTCACATTGAGGCCCCGTAATGAGAGAAACTTTTGACGAATTTCAGTTTTGCATAAATGTCCCATTTGGGCCCCATGATGAGAGAAAAAAATTAGTTGACGGATTTTAGATTAGCATAAAATCTACTCTTATGAAAGAGATTTTCTGTAGATATTTCATACATAACAGTCTTAGTTTTAGATTTTCTCAAATCATAGTCATGGAGCTTTAAATTGTAAAAAAGGTCACCTATTCAAATTTCGAGGTCATTACACTGTTAAACTACCAAAATGGTGAAAGCTATATATATGTTTGTTAAAGTGTGTGTATTAAAATTGCTATTGAAATATCTTAAATTTTGAATTTTTTTACTCTTTAAATTAGTATATATAATAAAATATTGTAGGTATCGATGTAAGACTCATTTTGATATAAAGTTCAAATGTAAGGTTTAAAGGTCAATACAAAGCTGCATAAAAAACTAAGATGGTAAAGTATCTGGAAAAATTATTAACGTTTTGTCAAGGCAACTATATCTAAATATTGTAGGTATTAATACAACAATGGTTTTGATATACGGTGCAAGGTTATGTGTCAAAGTTTAATATCATTGCTGGAAAAGAATTTTTAAATGGTTTAATATCTTGAGAACTTTCAACTTTGTATAGTCATATTTATACAATGTTGTAGGCATTAATTACATCTTCCACCTTACTAGTTGGAATACTTATCGCTTTTATTCTGTTTCTGGTTCTCCATTAATATTTGTTTGCCTGTTTACTTTTTGTCCGCAGGATTTTTCCAAATCTCGTTCAAATTATAAGGGTAGGTTCCTGTATAATTAGAAATGTGTTATTCTGAATTTAAATCCCCCTGGGCTCAACGGAGATCAGGTGGGTGGGGTCTTAGAAACAAAAATCACCAATTTTTCCAAAAAGACTTTGCTGTATACTATAAAACCATATATATTTATATTTAATTAGTTGAGATCCCAACAACTAAATAATATATTTTATGGTTCCTTTTGATAAAATAAAAAAAAGATTGATAATAATAAAATACATCTAAAGTCATTGGTGGGACTGGGTTATGCTATGTGCATGCATAACTTTTAATTGGTTGTGATCACCACCCATAAACTATATTCTGTCTGGTTCCTTATGATAAAATGACAAGATTCATACTAATGAAAGACACAAAAGGTCATTCCGTATTGTGGGGTAGGGGCTAGGTGGTGCTATGTACATGTATCACTTTTAATTGGATCTCCACCCTTACACAATGTATTTTCTGGTTCCTTATAATAAGTTGAATGAAGTAATAACTCCGGGAAATCGACCAAAATCCCCCCACCCATAGTCAATAATTCCAATTATAAAAGACAAATGATTGCATTCCTTTATAAGGCAAGCTTATATGTTTTAAGTCCTAAATAAAGAATTGAAAAAAATTTTAATAGTATAATTATATACTTTTCATAGGTAAACTTGCTTTATTTCCCGGTCAATTATCCATTACATATGTAGCTTTTGGCCACTTTGCACTCATCACACGTCAATCAAAGGTTGATTTCAACCTTCATATTTCATGTTTAACTTCCTATTTAATACTTGACCAGTCAAAATACTTCAGCTAATTGTAACTGTCGTATTTGTTTTTAAAACAAACCAGTAACATGATTCGTTCGTTGAAAATCAAAATAAGTGTTTTAATGATTGCTGTCAATCAAAATAAGTTCACCTAGCTAACGATAAGAAATTTATCATAATTTCCAGCTATGATTTAATATGATGTATTATTACACTCAAAAAGCAGATTTTTGAATGGTTTGGATGGCTGGAATTATAAAATGAACTTTCAGAAAGATAAATAAGAATTGGAAAATTTGAGTAATAGTGTTTTATATCCCTGTCACAATTTTTCAAGTAATGTTGATGCAGCCAGTTCTGTGATACTGGAAAAAACTTTAGTTCCCAACGAAAAACAACGACCTTTGTAAAGCAAACTTACAAACATTATTATCCTACGGTTTTCCCAAACAGCATTGTAATCGAAAGAGTAGAGAAACATTAGTGATAAATAAGTGTACACTTGCCCTTTAGACCACCCTATACTCAAATATAGAGGTTTAATCGATAATTTGTGATACAGTTTGAAATATTTTTAGCTCACCTGACCACCCGTCGTACGTAAACTTTTAACATTTCAATCATCTCCTCCAAACCCACTGGGTCAAATTCAATGAAACATATCAACCATCATGTTTGGATGAAGGCCTTCAGATTTGCACAAATGAAGGAGTTATGTCCCCTTTGGGCCCCATAAAAGGGAAATGGTGAAAAATTAAAAAAAATATTTTCCTCTGAAAGTACAAGAGGTATACCTTAGTTATTTCATTTTTAATAACATTCTTAGGTCATCTAGTTTCAGATTTGCACAAGATTTACAGTGGAATATAATAGGTATTGATATGACAATAATTTTCATATATGACTTAAGGTCACAAGTTCAAAGTTCAAGGATATAGCTGCATATGGAAACTGAAATAGTTAATTATCTTGAAAACTATTAACTTTTTGTATAGGCATATATATATATATATATATATATATATATATATATATATATATATATATATATATATATATATATATATATAAATACTGTAGGTATCGATATCATGAACATTTTGATATATAATTCATGGTCATACATAATAGACAGATGTTTGAATCTCATTTATTCTGTGAAATTCCAAAGAGGACAATTTAATCCTAACGTTATCATGGAGTCATGTGTATTTTGTCAAAGTTTTGTGACATGAGGAGGATTTAATTTAGTCACTCTCAATTTATTTTTTTCAACTTAACCATTGTGTCTCCAATGACTTGGAGAAAGTTGCCACTGGCATAAACGCGAAGAGCAAGTAGCTCTTCTACAGTAAGAGCCCTACTTTTCTTTTTTTTCCACGTCCTTTCTGACCAAAAAGGTAATCAATTGTGTGCCTTCTTTATCGAACCTGTACCATCTTCTGTGTTCTTCATCAGAAAATACTGAATACTGTCGCAGAAATTCTCATTTTTTCTAATTTGTTAGTTATTTGACAATGTCAATCTCAAATAAGCCGCCATTTTGAATTTGCTTTTAATCAATGATTAAATTTTTAATCATGCTTCAGAGGTTTATTAAAAATCTAGTCATTTTAACGAGTCGTTAAAACTAATCATGTTTTGAGCAACAGGATAACCAATCGTTATATTTAACGACTCGTTAAAATGACTAGATTTTTAATCAACCTCTGAAGCATGATCATTAAACGAGTCGTTAAATTTAATCATCTTTTGTGCAACTGGCCTTTGTATATTAGAATATTGTAGGTTTTGATATGACGATCATTTTGATATATGATTCAAGGTCATACATTCAAAAGTCAAGGTCATAGCTGCATGAAAACTTAACGTTAATGATTTCGAAATTATTTTTGTACTATAGTTACTACATGTATATTGGCTGCTTATAAATGCACTGTGACTAGATATTTCTGATTAAATAGTGTGGCACTTGAAGAAACTTTGAAAGTTCCTGTAATTAATATATTGTCTTTTGCATTTTGCACAAATTTTGGACATATCCTCAGGTGAATGTTAAGGCCTATGGGCCTGTTGTTGTATTATGTCACATTTCTTTAAATTTGATTTATTCACTTCAGATATATAGCTCACCTGAGCACAAAGTGCTCAAAAGAGCTATTGTGATGGGTCATTGTCCGTCGCGAGGCCACAATTTAAATGCAATCTCAATCACTTGCTCAGAATGATCCTCTTGAAAATAGCTAGCTCAAGTTTGTATATGGGCCATGTTGGGTCAATAAGTAGGTCACTAGGTATAATGGTTAACACTCCCGAGGCCCCAATTTTAGTTCAATCTTCATCAAACTAGCTCAGAATGATCCTCTTGAAAACAGGGTAGCTCAAGTCTGTATATGGGCCATGTTGGGTCAATAAGTAGGGCACTAGGTGAAATAGTTAACACTTCTGAGGCTCCAATTTTAGTTCAATCTTCATCAAACTTGCTCAGAATGTTCGTCTTGAAAAAAGGGTAGCTCAAGTTTGTATATGGGCCATGTTGGGTCAATAAGTAGGTCACTAGGACATATAATAGAAAAACCTTGTTAACATTCCTAAGGGACCAATGTTAGTCTAATATTTATTTAACTTAATCAGAATGATCCTCTTGACAAAAACTAGCTAAAGTTTGTTTTCTGGTTATGTTGTTTCAATAAGTAGGTCACTCGGTTGAATTATATAAAAACATTTTTAACACATGTGAGGGCTTAACTTAGACCAATCTTCATCAATCTTGCTGAGATTGACCCTCCTGACAAAAGCTAGCTGAAGTTTTATATGGGGTATGTTGGCTCAATAAGTAAGTCACTGCTGATGTTACATTAGACATTTTCACTAAGCAATGGTGCAAACTGGAATTGGGAGGGGTTCAAAATGTTTGGGTGGTGGAAGACTTAATAATTGTGCTTGCCACAATTACAATTCCAGTATTACAATTTTGTGATAAGGGATTCAGACATTGGTTCTAAAAAGGTCATAGTAGCAAAAAAGACTGAAATGGGAACTTTTAGTTTAATTTTACTTTCATTTAATTTTACTATAATTATTCATTGTACTTCTGTAGAAAATTTGAGTTATATCCTGAAGTGAGCGCTAAGTCCAATAAGCCTCTTCTTTTTATAAACAGTGAATATGTTTACTTCATTCGTAAAAAAGAAACAAAGAATAACTTTTTTTCAGATCCACCCTCAAGCTGTGTTCTTACTTCCAAGGAAACATCGTTTCATTGCTTTTCACCTTGTATTAAAGCGGATGAAAATTTTACGATGATGTGGAAATTTAAGGATAATGTAAGTTAAATATGTCTTTGTTTTTATTTTCTTACCAGGTTAATTTCAGTGACTTTTAACATAAGGGTTGCATTATCTAACTTTGGGCGTGACATTGAAAAAAATTAATCACTCAAAGCTGAGGCAAATAAAATATCAATTTAATGATGCTAACAACTACAGTTATATTTGTATCAGCTATTTGTATCGTACATAATGAAATATTGGAAATGTAAAAACATCATTTCAAACAGAATCAATTCAGAATATAACGGTCCGTATACTTTTTACAAACTTGGAGTTTTTAAGAAATCTATGTTCCATTTTAAGTTTGTCTTTGTCATCGGTATTTAATTCCCAAAATCGATTTGGCAGAAAAAAAGTGATGTTTGTATTTAAATTAAGATAAAAACCAAGGGCTGATTGATATGTTGTGCGCTTTTTATTAAAGAGGGTTAACATCGATTTCCTTTTTAGTCCTACTAATCCATGACTATTTGAAGCCATGCACCTTAAAACTGGTATCATTTAAACAGTTAATATTGACAATCTAGCAACTAGCAACTCTAAGTAATCAAGGCAAGTTACCTTTCAAAATGGACAAAATCGATGGTAGAGTAGTTATTCGATATTTGCATAATATACGTTTTGCAACCTTGGATATCCACAATGCTATAGAAGCAACACAAGAAACGACGTCATTTCATTTGCTACAGAAAGAAGTATCATGGTTGAATGCGACAGGCAGTGCCTTTGGGATGAACCTTGTCCTGAAAAGCTTGTTACTTTTGAAAACTCACTAATAGTCAATAAAATCCATGATATTGGTATTACAGACTTGTGAGTTGCAGAAAATATATAGCCGGTATATGACATTTCTAAGGAAAGAGTACATTTCATCGTGTCAGAGGATCTTGCAATAAGAAAACATTCGTTAGTTATTACGGATGTCCATCATTTCACCATTAGTCCAATAAACAGCCTTAGCAATAAATATATCCTGTTACGAACTCACCAAAGACGACAAGAACCGTTTTATTACCTTGGAAGGTCATGACCATGGTTATTTAGGATGCTTATGGTATTCTGATTGTAGATGATTTCCAAAAAGAATCAATAGCATAAATCTATGACGTTTGATACAGTTAAGGAAAAATATTAAATTAAAGCGCAGAAAACTCGGTAAAGATTTGTTCTACCAGATCAATATACCTGTTCACAGGTTTGTCATTGCAAAGGCTGCCATTTACGTTTGCGTTAATTATTATTTTTCCAAAACTGGAAACGATTATTTTTGATATCAACTTTCAGTCAGATAATGCCATCATACCTGCATTATAAATTATAAGACGCCAAATATGTATAGATAATAAATGTGGATTATATTTTTAAAAAAATTCAATTTGTCTGTCGAAATTGAAACCCTTAAACACGAGGAGCAACCGATATCAATTCTCTATTTGTCATATTTGCATATTTCGGAAATTTATTATTCATGAGTGACACAAAAGTTAATAGATAAAACGATAATCAAATTATTTGAAAATTATTGGATCCAAAGTTCCAAAATTATATGAATCTAAATACAGCTAAAGAATCTTATCTAACCGATAGTAATTACACAAGTCATATTGTTTTAATTTTTTTGTCATTGAAAATGTTAGAAAGTATGAAATTTCTTAGTCTTTGAGCGTTTCCGCGTACTAATCTCTCACAAAATTTTCCCATGAAGTGTATATTAAAATGCATAATAACTATTTTTTGTTAATTGTCCTTTCCCTGGATAACTTTATTTTATCTTTTAAAGTGACCTGTAAATACATTAAAGATATTTTTTGAGTCAAATTAGGAACCATGGTATTCTGTTTTAGATAAAGCTAAAATGGTCTGAAATTGTGCTTATATATTTTGTGTATGCCTGTTTAAATATGTTTAAGGTCATGGATTTAAAGGCCAAGATTTGTTATATTAAATGGTTATTTATCTCCGAAAACGACCCATTCTTTTCGCAAGTGCTAGATAGGTTTTTGTCTAAACTAAAAATGTTTACAAGCATTTGAAATAAAAGTTTTGCACCAAGGAAACAGTCAGCACCCACTCGGTCTAAATCAGTGGTTAAACTTTAAACTTAAACAAACCTAAAGTAGTAAAAGAAGAATAAAAAACGAATTAATTTCGTTTGTTTACCTTGTTTATATCTTTGTTGCATACACGAACTGCTCAAAGATTCAAAGGTAGACTTCCATCAGCTTCACTAAGGTTGTATTACACGAACCGGAAAAAAGAAATAAAACCTTGTTATTGGACATTTTTAAAGATTTTATGTAAATAAAACCTTGTTATTGGACATTTCTAAAGATTTTAAAAATTGAATCTTGAAAATTAAAATATATATCAATGTTATGGCATGTTTTGGTCATTTAGGCCCTGGAATAGAGTACGGCTCTCTGTCCATCTGTTCGTCTGTCCGTTTGTGCAGAATAGTGTTCGGGCCATAACGTAGTAATTGTTTTACATAAAGTTACCACATTTAGCACCACGAAATGATGTGTCGCGTACATTTATGACCTCTTTTTACCCTTGACCTAAAGGTCATATATTTACTAAAAATACCTGTTTGATTTTGATGTGCCATATGTGCACATATAGGAAAATAATTCCCCATTATACTTTTTAAACATTAAGCATTGTGTCTTAGTCAAAACTTTTCTGTTCTTTGATATAGAAATAACATATTTTTAACACCATGAAAAATGTGTCGCGTACATTTATTACCTACATATGAGATTGATCCATGTCTTCTTGTCAAAATTATAGTAATTTTAGCATTAAAATGTTTGATAATGTCATATTTGCAGCATATATATTTATCATAATGAGACAATATGTTATAATCAATCATCACCTTTTTATGATCTTAAACAAAAATACATGTACCTTTTAAATTTTGATGTGCCATATGTCCATATTTCGGAAATAATCCATTCCCTATCAGTGACAAGAGGGGCCGAAAAAGTTGAAATAAAAAACATAAAATCCGACATTTGAAAGTTAATGAATACAAAGTTAGAAAATTATATGAATCCAAATCCAGCTAAGAAATGTTTTGCAAGACGGAACAAACCTTAGTTTAAATTAAATTTCAAAAAAATTTGGCTGAAAATATTTGCTGCATGTAACATTTTCTAACAGCACAAATATTGCCTAATCAGATTTAGATACCTTCGGGAAGTTTTACACCACCATCAGCGGTATCCGCTTGGGGGTAGTAAGTACCTGTTTAATTTCGATGTGTCTTATGAGCACGTTTCGGAAATTTGTTCCTTATCAGGGACCGAAAAATTTGAAAGTTAAAAAATAGATTATCTAAACATTTGAAAATTAATTAATCCAGAGATTCAAATTTATATGATTCAATCCAAATCCAGCTAAGAAATGCTTTTTCTGCAAATCATAGTTTAAACAAAAATTTCAAGAAATTAGACGGCTGAAAATTTTGCCTTAAGGTACATGTACAGAGATTCTGTGTCTTTTTTGTTTACAATGTATACCTGCCATCGTTAGGACATGATATCACAAAAATGGGTTTTTATTATAGTAAGTTATTCAATTAAATTATCATAATTTTATGTGTTGAATCCAATATTCTTTGAGTAAAGGTTTATTTTGTTGACTGAAAATTACAACTTTCATTCTTGCTCATCAGAAATGTTTCTGTTTAAAAATTCAGCTTTACAGATTCCACTGTTATAATGGTAACGCTTATACTGATGAAGTGATTCCTCATCTTTAAGCGTATGCTTTAAAAACTGCGGTAATCGCTTGGCCTAATTTTCAAGCAATATTTATCCAATAGCCCCACATTCAATTTACTTAGTTGTTGTTTATTTTGGTAATTGTTCTTGTGGAAAACATTTAACATATATATGAACTGTAAAACCACTCAAATTCGTCATCATAATTTTTTGTTGTTTTCGTGGACCATCAGACCCAAAAATTACATTTCATCCAATATGTTTTAAAAATTAAAATATATGTGCATTTGTCTTACAATAACAAGCTGTGTTAGTCTACCCAAACAGTGAAGAAATCTGAGTTGATATAAAGTAGTCGCATTTCATTAAATAAACAACTGTTGAAATTAAAATTTCCATATTAAATTTTGCAATATTACATTTTTGCTTGACTGTTTGGTGAATTTTCTATGATCAATACCATTGTCAATAGCGCATTTTCACATTTTGGCCCAAGTTTTGTCATCGTAGAAGTTTAAGTAACTTCCTCTTTTTTTTCTTCCGACTTTCGGAAGATTTTAACATGGTTTTATCGGTATCACTTGCTGCTTTTGTTGCCATTGCATTTCTTGTAGATCCCGTTAATTCCATTAATTTTCAGTATAAAGTAATCCTGGAACTGTCAGAACATTTAATTTAATTTTACCCGTTTTTAACCACTCGAACAGAGACATGTTTATTCGGCCAAATTCTATTATCGTTTTATGAAGTACGCATACGTAACACCTAATAAATCAACTATTTAAACCATACAATACCTGTTTAAACCTGTAATTACACATGTATGTATTAATTTTACCTATCTTAAGAATTTAACTTACTTTACATGAAACAGTGTTTGTTTTTCAATCTACGAAATTCAAAGTAAAACAGTGTGTGTGTGTGTGCGTGCGTGCGTGCGTGCGTGCGTGCGTGTGTGTGTGTGTGTGAGGGATCTGCCAGCCAAACAAAAGCTTGAAAAAGGCTAAAACTAAATATTTCTAAAAGAGTTAGCTTAGCCATGACCTATTGTACCAAGTTGAAAACTATAAAGTTAAAAAACTAAAGACTTGATTTGGATTTTTTTGCCATTTTGAATATTCATTTGGCGCGTGTAATTTCTATTTGTAGCATATCAAGATTTGTTTATTCAGTTTGTTACTGAAAACCGGTGATCATATATGTAAATTTTCCCAAATGCGTTCCCATTTAGAAACATTGTTTTTTTTTAATTTCAGTCTTTACAAGCAGAATATATCATAAGTGTTCCGTCAGACTGTGACCACCACAGAAGTCCCAACAAAAATGCGACATTTAAAAATTACACAGGTATTATCAAGCAAAACCAGGAGGGTCAGTTTAAAGGGGAGGGACAACTGACTTGTACATGTGGTATAAATGGCCATTTAACAACAGTGGTTGAAAGTTCATCGTTAGAGGCATATTTTTATGGTAAGTGAATAAGCGTCCAACCAAATATCTCAAATACCATTGTTTATTAGCTCACCTGGCCTATAGGCCACGTGAGCTTAAGTTATGGCGCAGTATATGGCCATGTGTATGCTTTTTTTTAACTCACATATTCCACATCTCCTCAGAAACTATATGGCCAATATTGATCATACTTTACATAAGGTTATTAGGCGGAATTTTTTCAAATTTAATTTTTTTGGTTGCCATTGCTGTAGAAAGCAAGTGGCATTTTACAAAAATACCCGATTAATTTTGACGTACCATTTGTGCACATTTCGGGAATAACTGTGACCTTCATTTGAGAAAATTTGAAAAAAAAACTTCTCGGGAACCAAGAGAAACCAAAAAAAAAAACTAATTTGATTGTCAGCTTCTCTACAGTCCCAAGTTACTATATAGTTTTTACGAATTCGCCCCAAAATAGCTTACGCATTTTTTGCTTTTATTTTGAAACAAAATGTTAACCAATGTAAGAACAGTTGCTCTTTAAAAGGTTTTTTTTTGCTCGAAAATACTGAAATTTTGAAGTAGCTTGAAAATATTAATTTTTACGTATTAGAATATTGCAAGTATTGATATGATGATTATTTTGATATATATGGTTCAAAATTGTAGGTTCAAAAGTCAAGGTCATAGCTGCATAAGAAAACTGATATTGTTTATTATCTTATAATATTAACTTTTTGTATAAGCATGTATGACCATTTAGATATATGGTTCAATGTTATAGGTTCAAAGATGTAAGTCATAGCTGCATAAAAAATTGAAAGTGTTTGGTCTTTTGAAAACAATTAACTTTATGTATAGGCTTGTTTATTATAATATTGCAGGTATTGATGTGATGATTATTTTGATATATTTATCAAGGCCATAGGTTCAGAGGTAAAGGTCATAGCTGTATAAGAAAATTGAAATTGTTAATTATCTAGAAACCATTAACTTTTTTATATGTATGTATATTAGAACATTTTAGGGTTTAATGTGAGGTTTATTTCGATTTATGGTTTAAGGTCATAGGTTTAAAGGACAGGGTCATATCTGGTAAAGAATATTAAAACTAGATTATTTTTGACACTTTCAAGTCTTTTCTAAGGCATGTATAATGGAATATTACAGGTAAAGATTTTATGTTAATTTTGATATAGTGTTTTATTTGTGGCGTTTAAGGTACAGTTCATAATTGCATAAACGTACTGAAATGATTAATCATCTGGAAACTATCCAAGCAATTTTGGACATATTCTCAGGTGAGCATCAAGGCCCATAGACCTCTTGTTTTACAAGTGACTTAAATTAAAAAATCATGTTAAATATTCGGTACAAAGATTAAAAGGATGATAAAAAAGCGGATAATACATGATTTTGCTAGTTTTAATTAATTGTTTTTTAAATCCTGTCGAAAATACACTGATGTTGGTAAACCTAAAAGTAATTTATCAAACATACACTTGCTTGGCCCCCCTAATAAGAAATTCAAATTAAACAATAAAAGTGGAATAATATTCCATTAAGATACTCCTGGTTATAAAACTGAAAATGTAGATCGGAAAAATCAGTTCCAAACCTGTGTTTTAACTGCTGCTTTCAGTGGCTACTTACAAAATATTGTCACACATTTATATTTTTTCTTCAATATATAAATAGAAAATAGTAATTGCCAACAGAAAATGTAAATATGAAACCGAACAACACAATTGATGTTAGGTCACAATACAAGCTATTGATTTAAATTTAAAACTAGATAAGAAAACACACAGGAACCACTGAATATATAATAACAATCAACAGGGGGCAAATGTCCATTAGTTGAAGTAATTTGGAAAAACTAACATAAAAATATAAATACAAGAAATAGTTCAGTTCCTATCTCTACTTATAATACATATAAAAAAAATTTAAAATCTTGAAAATGTTATACATATATATATTACATCTTATAAAATAAGAATTTGTAAATTTTAAATATTGTAAATTTAATTGTAAATTGTGTTAAAACAAAGACTCTCATACTGTTTATTCACCAGATTACAAACAACATCAAGGCACTTATTATTTATCAAAAAAAAGTAATTTTTGGTCCCTTTTTTACATTCAATTTAATGACAGAAGTTTCTAAACTATGTGTACATAAATATGCAATATGCCTTTTTCTTAAGAAAAATAATATTTAAAGCAACTAATATACTTTTTTAAGATACACGTGATCTTAAAAACGACACTTTAGATTCCTGACTGTGAAGGAAATTAAAAGAGATTCTGAAAGATGTTGGATTAAAATGGAAAGAAATGGAATATCATAATAAAGATTATTAATAATTACTGTGGCAAATATTTTTTTTTTAAAAAAATTCCAAAAGCTAAATCTATCAGTTATACAGAAAACCCAATCAGATGTCAGATCTACTATACATACAAAAGGCGTGTTGAGAAAACAAAAATTGTAAAAGTAGTGGCAATACGAAAATATCAGTCATTGACGTATTTGTTGTGTGTTGTATTTTATTTCTTTTTTAACTTTAACATTTGTCAAGGTCTTCAGTTTAAAATTTATATATTTATTTTTAGATTGCAGTATCGCCTACTGTGCTGGGGTAACCATTACAACTACTATTGTTTTAATTGCCATCATTAATGGGATAATATATTTAAGAAATAAAAAAGCAGGTATGGTTATATAGTTACGAAATTGTAAAGAACTGTGTCAATTGATAAAAAACTTTTTAGACCCATTGTTTGTTTATAGTTAATATATGATATTTAAGTATAGACAAATTATGCTCAATATCCTTTAAAGTCTTATTATTAATTCACTTATTCACATATCGTGACGCTTTTAAACACTCGGCCACTATTGACCACTCCAGGCTTAAATGAGAAGCCATTGAAATTTTATTGTGGCTATTTTGTTTGAATTCATATCAACAATGTTTGAGCTATTGACAAAGTTATAAATTCACAAAATAAAAAAAGAAGTATGTATATGCATGAGATATGCAATCTTATAGCCTGTCGTGTACTTGCGTGCAATTAGATGTTAGGGTGCTAGCTCGCGGCAAACAAGCAAAGCATAACAATTGCTCCCCTTCACCAATTTCAATGCTTTATGTCGCCTAAAGAAAAAAAATTTTTTTTAGCTCAACTGGCTATAACCAGCCAAGCTTTTGGAATAGCGAAGCGTTCGTGCTTGCGTAAAGTTTTATCTTCTCTGAAACCAGTAACCAAATGAAATCAAATGTTGTGGAAGGTTCCTAGGTTGAGTATATTAAAGTTTGTGATTATCGGCAAGATCCTAAATCCAAGATGGCCGCTGTAACTATAAAAAGAGAAAAAAGAAAAATGGCCATGACATATTTATTTGTTGATTAATTTGGTTCAAATTTGGTATATGAAACGTGGAACTGTGGCCATTTAATATATGTAACGGGTTTTCCGTAATTTTTTATTGGCATGTTATTGGCGCAATATGCAAATTAGCAGCTAAAAATAGTTAATTTTGAAAATCCTCTTCTCTGAAACCACATAATAAAAAAACCAAATTTGGTGTGGAAGGTCCCTAAGTGGAGCAGATTAAAGTTTGCGATTTTCCGCCCGATCCTAAATCTAAGATATTTGTTGTTACTATAAATAGAAAAAACAAGAAACTGGACATTACATATTTATTTGTTGATTAATTTGGTTCAAATTTTGTATATAGAATGTTGTTTGTTTGAAAAAGATGAAATAGTGATTCGATAAATTCATGTTTTGTTTATTTCATAGTGACAAACAAAAACGGAAATCAGAGTTTTAAAGATTTGTCATTCATAGTATTTTTTCGTTTTTTTTTTCGTAAAAGAGTTTCAGACAATTCCGATTATTCTAGATCTATTTGTATTATGAATGGTTCATATATTGTCCATTATAGTTTTAAGTGTAATATAAATAAATAGAAAAATGTTTTCTTCCAAGGTTACAGTTGTTTGCTTTTTCAGATTTCCTCTATTGGAATACTACAAAATCCCCACAACCGATGGCAGGAGAACTTACAGTTTTTCTTTTACATCGGGAGTAGGTGACTAGAGACATTAATGTATGAAAGCTAGCACTCTAGATGATTCGGCCATCACAATTTCTATTTTTACTTGGCAGCAATTCATTTCAACAATCTTGATGTAAATTTTTCGTTGGATTAAAATTTATCACTTTATGACCCTGGGATTGTTCTATAATTACCATATCTTATTGTCTTAATATGTCTGTTATTGGTGATATAGTACTCACTTTTTCTATATACATGTATATTCAAACGACTTCAAATCTTTATCTAAATATTTCAGGTTGTTTGGTGTTTATAAAACAGTGGCGTAGTATGATTTTTATCAAAGGCATTTTTGATCTGTTAATATTAGCGTTAGTTATTACTATATGCCATATCGGTAAGTATTAAAGTTCATAAGCAGCTATTATTAAGCTAGAATGTTTCTAGATAATTAAACGAAACCTTTCTTATTTCTTTTCAAATTTTAGGTGTTCATTGAGTCAGGATTGAGAACGCATTATTTAATTGTTTATGGAGTCGTCTTTACTCTTATCTTATGTGATACACATTAAATCGCAAGTTACCTTTAAACGGATAAATGTTGCTTTATAATGAGAGAATTCACTCCAGATGTCCCAAAGCTGAAATTTAGTAATAAAAGGAGTCAGCTTGTGTATTTCTTGCTACACTGTTTATCAGATACTTTATTTGATGATTGTTTCAAGATGCTTATTTAGGTACATATTTTATTCCCATTCCAATTATTGACATTTGCCGTTTCATTTTATGGGTACATTTGGATATACTTTATTCTTTATTTTCATTTAGATACACAAATATCTGTAAAGTTATTTAAGAAATAACTTGTATTTTTGTGTTTTTCATGAGTAGCGAATTATGAAAAAGTGTGCGCACCATTTTTAATGTTATGAATCAATAAACTAGTAAAAAAAAACAAAAGTTATATCTTATAATTTAATTTAAACTCTTAAACTAAAACGAAAGGCAATGCTTGGTTTCATTTTGCTTGATTTCTTAAAATAAAATTTTCTTCGCGTCGGAACTATTATCAACAAACAATTTCAGCCGATGAAATGGAAAGAGTCATGCTTCACGCCATTCACGTTCAGTGTTGCTATGGTTTTATAGTATACTGGAGTGTAAGTTTATGATAATTTTGTATTGCAGTATGATATAACCAAATTTGGAAATAAGATTATAACATAATGAATATGTAATGACATAACTTTATAAAACTAACTAAAAGGGAAAAAATATTAAATTCTATGTAGTAATATGTATGAATTAATTATCTTAGATCTGAAAAATAAATTAATCTGTATTTTCAGCATGCATAACAGAAACATGGATAGTTACCATCCGGATTATTTTACTTCCGGTTTCATACACAATCTGCTGTTTAAGTTTTTGGTTTCTTTGTGCAAAACAGCATAAAAACAGGTAATAATTAATTGTATTATTTTTCAAACCTTTGTTAATGATTTTAAATCAAGGGCTTTTAAAAGACCACAGTCACGTTAAAAGAGGGACTATAGACCATTTTACAGTGTTTAAAAGCTAGAAAAAGGAAGGTTGATACTATATGAATAAAGGAATTGCAAATTAAAAAATATTTAGCAAATTATTTTGTTTTCTATACGTTTTATCAATTCTGTATAAAATATCTTAGAAAACCATTAAATATACAGTTAAAACGATAACAAATAACGTATTTTATACGGTAAGACTAAGATTATAAATAGTCTTGACATTTTGAATGCAACTGAATCATAGAATAATACATAAACTAAAAAAAAATTAAAATTTATTTAACTATTGGGTTACATTGTCGTATAACAATTTATGTATCTTAAGAAGAGTTTCTGATACAATAATAATTTTATTTACATTTTCTGAAGTAGAAAACATTATTATTTTGGAGTATGCTGTGTGAAGAAAAATAAAAGGGAAATGGACAATACTGTTGAAAGTACGTATTAACTGTAAAAAGTACTTTTTGAAATAAAGATGTTTATAGCACCAAGTGCTATTTAAGTTTAAGTCATCATCAAATGTAGATAGTCTTTGTGGGTTTGAGACTCACGGACCCTTTCTAGAAAAGAGTATTTTAGTTTGCTTTATAAAAACAGACTAAGTATTAAGCAAAGTCTTTATTTAATAGTTTTTCCTCGAAAGCAGGCCGTACATCCGCAGTTAATTAACAATGATATGAAATTAATGATTTTAAACTCGCAGACACTTTCTGGAAAAGAAATATTTCTAGTTTGCTTTATACAAAAGATTAAGCATTAAGTAAATGCTTGAAACTCATAGACACTTTCTGGAAAAAAGCTGTTTTTTGCTTGCTTTATTAAAACAGATTAAGCATTAAGCAAATGCTTTATTTAATAGTTTCTTCTCGAAAACAGGCCATACATCAGCAGTTACTTTACAACGTATCTTCTTTTCTGAATATCAATTAATGTCTTTCTTAAAACCTTTTTTACTTGTCAATATTTTATATGAAACATTCAAGTCGCTGGATAGATTGCGGTACGTTTACAAGCTTTTTATTGAAGATTCAAACTTTTAGTGAATTAAACTGCATCCTGATAACTTTCCTACTAGTCAATTATCTAAATAAAAATATTATGTCACTAGATAGAATGAATGTTGTTGTTCTCTTGTGTGTGTATTTATAACTTTACTTTAAATATTTATGTCGTATTTCAATTTTTTAAGAATTCGAGCTATGGCTTTGTATTTACTTCTGGTATCTTGTGTTTAATATTTGTGTGCGTGCTATAAGTTATACAGTTTGTGCTTGCAGGCTTTTTTGCTGGTCTTCTGACAGCTCTAGTTATAATTGCATGTTAAATTACTTAGGTATATGATCTTTACTATCACCAATAATTGACATTTCCAACAGCATTTCACCTCCTCTTATTATTCTTGCTTACATTATAGATATTGACGGACGTATATTGCCCGGCAAAGCAGTGCTCTACTTGTAAATTAAACTGGGTCTTTATAACTGTCCAAATATTCAATTTTCTCGAAAAATGTTTGCCGCTGGATAGATTGCTATGCGTACACACGCTTTAATTGAATAGTTTATTTAGATAACTAATACCTGCTAAATTTTGATGTGCCATATGTGCACATTTCGGAAAATCATTCCTCATCAGTGACACTAGGGGCCAAAAAGTTTGATAGATAAAAACATAAGCCAAACAATTGGAAAAAATGAATCTAAAGTTCCAAAATTATATGAATCAAAATCCAGCTAAGGAATGCTTTGCAAGAGGGAACAGACCTTAGTTTTGAATAAATTTCAACAAATTAAGACGGCTGAAAATTTTACTAAATGGAATATTTTCTGACAGCACAAAGTTCTGCCAACTGAGTTATGGATATCCTAGGGGAGTTTTACTCCACCAGCAGCGGTACCTACTTAGGGGTAGTAAATATATAACAAATACCTGCTAAATTTTGATGTGCCATATATGCACATTTCGGATACACTCTCTAGCTCACCTGACCTGAAAGCTCAAAACATGCATGTGTTTAAAATATTGTAAGTATTGACATGACGATCATTTCTATATATTGTTCAAGGTCATACATTCAAAGGTCATGGTCATAGCTGCATAAGAGAACTTAAATGATTAATTATCTTGAAAAACTATTAACTTTTTGTATAGGAATGTATATTAGAATATTGTTGACATTGATATGACGATCAAATTAATATATTATTCAAGGTCATAGGTTCAAAGGTCAAGGTCATAGCTGCATAACCACACACAAATGGTTAATGATTTAGAAATTATTCATTGTACATTAGTTACTACATGCATATAAGCTTCTTATAAATGAACTGTTTTTAGATATTTCTGATTATGTATTGTGGCAGTTCTAAACGTGACAAAATTTTGAAAGTTTCTGTTGTTAATACATTGTATATTGCTCTTTGCAAACAAGTTTGGACATATGCTCATGTTAGCGTTAAAGCCCATGGGTATCTTGATTTTTATTTAAACCGCTACAAAAGTTTCACTACTAGTGAATCATCTCGATAAAACTTTTATATCGCTGTATAGAATGTGGTTTATACTCAAGTTTTTGATTGATGATTATTTACTTTTTGTGAATTAAACAGCGCTTAGAAACTTTTCAATATTCATTATTTTTCTATAATTTCTTAATATGACCATTATGAAAATTACGTCTGTACCTCGTTTAATGTTGTTGGAAGAATTCAATTACACATGTATGTTGAGGATATGAACATGTTTTTAAACATCAGTGTAATAAGAGATATTAGCAATTAACCTAAATTTCGTATTTTCAGCTCAACTGGCTAAAGCAAGATGAGCTTATGGGATGATGCGCGCGCGCATGCGTGCGTGCGTGCGTTCGTCCGTCCGTTAGCAGCAAAAACTCTGAAACTACTGGGCCAATTTTAACAAAACTTGAGGGAATGATCCCTAGAAGGAGTAGATGAAATTTTTTACAATTGGATTCCATGGCAACCAAAAGTAGGTCACAGCGACCTAGGATGCAAAAAACCTAAAATAAGTTTCTTCTCTGAAACCATAGGTTATATGCAAAATCTCATGTGATATTTGGCTTATAGACACCCTTAAACATATAGGTTGAACATTTCGTGAAATTCTGTCAAAGACTAGGTTACGCGTTTTAAGTGTTTTTCTGTCATACTTCTTAAAAAGTGAAAATAAGGCTTATAATGAGATGTCAAATTTGAAAATGTTCTTCTTAGAAACCATGAAACCTTAAGCTTTCATATTTGGCAGTTAATATCAGCTTGAGACCCTTTACGAAGTTTGTACAAATGGTGGCCCCGGTCCATTTTGGACCCACCCAGGGGTCCATATATCTGCATATGCATATTTGGCTAATATTGGGATATCAACTTTAAAAATCTTCTCTCTGAAACCATGAAGCCTTAAGCTTTCATATTTGGCAGTTAATATCAGCTTGAGCCCCTTTACTAAGTTTATACAAATGGTGGCCCCCGGTCCATTTTTGGCCCCATCTAAGGGGTCCATATATCTGCATATGCATAAATAGTTTATAATAAGATATCAATTTTGAAAATCTTTTTCTCTGAAACCATGGAGCCTTGAGCTTTCATATTTGGAAGTTAATATTAGCTTGAGCCCCTTTACTAAGTTTGTATAAATGGTGGTCCCGGCCCATTTTTGGACCCACACCAAGGGTCCATATATCTGCATATGCATATATTGGAAATCAAGTTTAAAATCTTCTTCACTGTAGGCCTAGAGCTTTCATATTTGTCAGTTAAGATCAGCTCAAGTTCCTTTACCAGGTTTTCACAATTGGTGGCCCCTGGGTGAATTTTGGCTCCACCCCAGGGACCCATATATTTACATATGCATATATTGGAAATCAAATTTAAAAATCTTCTCTGAAGCTGTAAGGCCCAAAGCTTTCATATTTGGCATTTCACATCAGCTCAAGTCTCTTTAACAGGTTTATACAAATAAATGCCCCCGGGCCATTTTTGGCCCCACCACAGGGGCCAATATATCTACATATGCATATATTGGAAATCAAATTTAAAAATCTTCTTCTCTGAAACTGCTTTTATATTTGGCATTAAACATCAGCTCAAGTCCCATCACCAGGTTTGTACAAATAAAGGCCCCATTGGCCATTTTTGGTCCCACCCAGGGGCCCATATATCTACATATACTTATATTGGAAATCAAATTTAAAAATCTTCTCTGAAATTGTAAGGCCTACAGCTTTTATATTTAGCATTTAACATCAGCTCAAGTCCCTGTACCAAGTTTATATAAATGGAGGCACAAGAGCCATTTTCGTCAGTTGAGCTCCACAGGCCCTTTTGGGCCTCTTGTTTTATCATATTTAAAATTTTATCAACGGGGCGTTTATTTTTTATGTTTTTAAATGACAACTCATCTCGGTCGAGAACAAACCCGAAGACCATAAATTTATAATTTAGGTATATAGAAGTGTAACTTAATGTGATTTGATATAAGTCTGTTGTTGTCTTACGCCACACGTTCACAGCTTCTCATTTACAAACGTTTAAAAATATTTATACATCCCTCAGAAGCTAGGTGGTTTTTAGTCAACAGTTTGTCTTTTTAGATGTATAGATAGATTAGATTTCACGATCGTGATCGTGTGTCATGCCACTAGAAATCGCTTTGTCGTTAATTATGCAAATTAACCTAGGTTGATTTTGTTAATTGTAATGATAGTTTCTAAAGTATTCCGGCTGTTAATGTTACACGCTATTTATACGAACAAAACAAAACAAGGACATTGAAGTGTAACGGAATTAATTGATAATAATATAGAAATAAAGCTGATTTCTGTGGTTTTAAAAGATTGTAATAGTAAAATTAAATGAAAATATAAGGGCAAACAGGAACCGAAAATTAAATAGGATTTGTGATATATATCCGTAAAAAAAATAATTACAAACTTGGAAATCGGGTGTAAAAACGTTAATTACGGTAAGTCAAACTAGTAGACTTTGAATATATGAATATAGAATTGAATTTTTATTGATTTTTGTTAAATCATTGTCGCCATTCTGCCAAGTCTAAATGTAAGTATCTGCAATTATTCCTGAAAGTTTTTAAATCTCAATCAATTGAACTATTGGTACACTTTATTACGGTAACTTGTTCGAATAGGGAATAAAAGGCACTGTCAAAAAAGTCTATAAATATTTCTAGTTGAGGTATTGCCTTTTCATCAACTTTCACAGAGACTTGCAAAACGATTGGCCTACCTGATGTTTAACCGGAAAATCGATTCTCATCGTTTGTCAAACTTTTAAGGTTTAAATAACAAGCATGGCCTTGTCCTTCTTAATGTTTTTTTTTATGTGTAAGTTGTCCAAATGTTTTTTTTTTTTATATAGTCAATTATTTCTCTTGATTCGTCATATAAATAATTTGTTTTCTAAATGTAGGCTGTCACGAAAACTTTTAGAAATAGGTAATGCAGCTTATGGGGTAATTTTAGCATAATATTTTAAAGACTTTTCGAGAATAATTTTTTTTATTAGAAAAAGGTTACTAGGCTTTTATTGCAACCACCGTATCAACACGCTAGAAGTGAAACGTATTGGATAATCTTCATCTTTTATAATAAGCCAGACATATAGATAAAATTGATCATGTGATTCAATAAGTAAATTATTAAATATTTTACTTTATAAACTTTATATTGATGATAAATTCTTTTGTCTAATTATCTATATATTACATTATTTCAAAATTTATTCAAAAAGCAAATTATTTCAATAAGTACATATAGCTTTAGCAAATTTAGTGTTTTAAGTTATTGCACTGCACGTTTCATTTTGAAAATTAAAATTTAAAAATTAACGACAAAGGAAAATATAAGTACCTCAATAAGATTAATTCTTGTAAGTATACAGAAACATATTTGTGAGGTTTCTGTAGTAATGATTGTTTACAATTCTCTGAATAATTAAGTTTTAGTCAAAGCTCTAATTGGTAATAGAAATTTGTTTCTCTTTGTCTTAAATGAATACGTTTTATAGCTGTAATAATTGTAACTATTATTACTTTTTGTGTTGTGTAGATTGTAAACGAGTTTTGGTTACAAATATTAGTTAATTTACAAAAAAGTTTAATGCCAATTTTTAATTTACAATCGATTAAATTATGTTGAAAGTAACACATATTAACATTTATATATATATATATATATATATATATATATATATATATATATATATATATATATATATATATATATATATATGCATACGTGTCCTAAATTCTATTTAAACATGTCATTTAGTAGAATTAGTAGGCTATGTAATCTACTTTTTGCAACGTGTGTCTATTCTTAAAAGATCCAAGTTATACAAAAACAACACAAAAAGAAAAAAATCTTCATTGGTTATACTACAGTTTGTAAATGTAAATTATTATATTATACCTTGTCAAGAAAATGAAACATTTATTATAATGAATGTACTTTGAATGAATAACTGTACAGAAGTCATCAACGAGACAGAGATTCATTATCCAGTGATTTTCTTTGTCAGCATTTAGATACACGACTCCACTTTGAGATTTTAGATTTATTCTATAATTGTTTATATTCTGAAAAGAATCAACACTTTTGCTTATCCTGCTTTTATGCACTTTATCAAACTTATTTGTGTTTTATTCTAGGAAACACATCACCGAAAAAAGATATAGTGAATGGTCTCCCTCTCTTAGTAAGTGAAGAGGTTTGAAAAAAATTTTAAGTCTGAATAAATATTACCTATAAAGTATATAGCAAAGAGATGTCAACATTATTGAATGTCATTGTGTACATTTATAAATATTCGTTAACTTTAAAACCTATGCAAATAAAATGAATTTAAATTGAAGGTCAGTGGGTTGAAAAATTAAAAGTTATTTTCAACAGGGCCATTTAAAAAAATAAGGTGACCGCCGTTATGACTAATAGCTGCAACATAAAAATTCAATTTTAATATCCTTATTTACCTGATAGTCTAAATAAAGACCATTTGGATCTGGATTAATTAACTGTTACGATTGAATAATACAATTAATTTGAAAAAAAATTCCAATAATTAATGTAATACCGATGGGTTGTTTACCCATCCATTTTACGTATACCATAAAAACAGAAGTCTAAATAGTAGAATTTATAGTATTTTCTGTTATCAACGTTAAATAATCGATTGCAAGAAGGCATTTTTGAATGTTTTTGATATATGCTAATGAATTGTCATTATTGGTAAAGTTTCAATAATAGTATGAACAATTTGATTATTATTTATAGGAAGAACAAGAACAAACGACGAAATGTTGAAGTAATTTGAGGTAATTTTATTATGAGTATTTGGTTTACATTTATTATTTTTATTGCAATAAAATGTAAGCTACATTTTGAGGATAAATTAAAATAAATGCAATTGTTTACACTGTCACTTGAAAGATCTTTAATCAAATAAAGCAAAGAAGGCAAAATCGTGACACATTCTGACTGCATGTGTAAGCTTTGTAATATAAAAATATGTAAAGAAAAACTAATAATAAGTCAGTTATATAATTCATCTATTAATTGATATACGCATTACCCGTATTATATGGTTTAAAAAGACAATGCTATCTGTGCACATAGAAAAATGTTACGTAGAATCTTGTTTCGATATATATTTTTAAGAATCTTTATGGAAGCTTTTGAAAGTTAATTATAAATTTAAATTTTGAAGAAAGAATTTTGCAAAAGCCATCTACTTACATTGTTAACGAAATTTAAACCGATAATTCGTTACCGACTTTGAACCAGAACCCTTTAAGCGTAAATACAGTACAGAGTGCTTCTTATATATTTAATCATCCTAACGGTTAACCATATTTACCAACTTTTTTCTTTTAAAACATTTGATCGCATCAACTGAACCCTTAATTATTAATTATTTTGATTTAGTTTTTTTCAAACTATGAAAAGATGATGCTTTTAGGTGGATAAATATACCTTTAAAGCGTTACTGAAACCGAAAAAGATTAGAGATGTTTTTATTAAAATAAATTTAATTGCTATCTTGTGTACTTTATATTTATTAACACTTCATTGTAGAAACTATTTTTCGAATACTTGAAGACACTTTAAAGATACAGAACAGATCTTTTGAGGTTATCAAATATAAAAAAGTAATGCTTTTAGGTGCACAGTATAAGCTTAAAAGCGTTACAGAAACCGTAAAAGATTAGAGATATTTTTTAAAACAAATGTAATTATTATACCTTGTACTTTATATTTTTTGAACATTTTATTGTAAAAACTATTTTCAAATACTTAAATACACTTTTATTAAAGATACAAAAAGAGATGGTGTCGAGTTTGTCAAATATGAATTTTTGATGCTTTTAAGTGCAAAATCTAACATTGAAAGCGTTAAAGAAACCGTAAAAGACATTACATTTTTTTGTTAAACAAATTTAATTGATATGCTGTGTACTCATTCCGTTTAAACGTTTTATTGTAGAAACTATTTTTTTTTATAAAACTTAAGTACGTCTTAAAGATACATAGAGGATGGTTACAAGGTTGTCATTCATAAATAAGATCTTTCTTAAATATTATAAAAAAGGAGTAATAAACGTTTATTCCAGCCGACACCTGTAAGTCTGAACTAGTACATACTGATGTAAAAAGTCGATATTTAATACACTACTTATGAAATGTGTCTTAGTGATATATCAAATTGAGATCATATATCATTTTTATTGATTGATAGTTTAATAATTGTTCAAACTTTGATTTTTAAGTCCTTAATAATGATCATATTGCAATTTTATTCCTTTTTAACTTCAAGACAACGTTTAAAGCTTTTATCAAAAAAAAAAAAAAAAAAAAAAAAAAAAAAAAAAAAAAAAAAAAAAAAAAAAAGAAGGGACAAGAAAACTCTTACCGATACCTCATTCGACAATTTGGTGTTATTTAAAGTAATCTAACTGGATTTACTGGGTAGGAGTCCATTAGTTCGTTTTTTAAAGATTAAAATAATTTTAATCCACAATATCAGATGCAAAGCCTCTAAACAATGAAAAAATCGTTTGTCTGAATATCCATAACATGTAAATGTCAAAAATTTTGGCATATTTTTACATTAAAATGGATATCATATAGAGGTTTATTTATTACTGTAGGTTCATAAATGTTGGATATTGTAATGTATATATGTATATATCTTATAATTGGTGCAATACGTTTCATCAAATTCATTTATAAAATTTTGTCACTTTTACAGAAAAATCCATTGATTATCCATCATCATATGTTAAAATATTAATTGTATTACGATATAAATTGATGTGATTTTTAGGTTAAATGAAATGAAATGGTTTTCGCCATCTTTTTAATCGGTTAATTTTAGACCATAACTGTAATCTCATTGTCAATAAAATCTTCAAAATCCTCTGAAAAATATTTATATTCTTACTATAATGTTTTGTTTTCTTTTTCTTTCATTTTGATCTTATTTTGTGTTTATTATATATATTTTTTCAATGCATACTGAGCTATATAACATATTTCTTTTGTAAAAAGAGCTTAGTATAAAATATTTTTAGTTTAATTTTTTCCAAATATTAAGCTTAATTTCATTCAAAACATGTATTTATTTTACTTTCAAATGTTTTTATTAATATTGTTTATCAGTGACATGAAAATGTCTTATAACTTTATTACAAGAGTAGTAAATGGTTATTGTAGATACCAAAATATTTGATGAATATCTAAAATCGGATTTATTTACCTCATCTTATAGCACACGTTCATGTGTCCGTAAATTTTTTTTCTTTAAAAGCTTAAATGAGATAAAATTACTAAGTAAGTCTTTGGTTTTGTAATGGCTACATCTGTTTTAATCGATCTGTCGGATACATCCACAATGGCTGCCGTTACTATGGATAGCAATAACCTATGAATGGCGGTTATTGGTTTGATTTTCTGTCACTTATGAGGAATGATTTTCCGATTTGTGCACATATGACACATCAAAATTTAGCAGGTATTTTTGTTATTTATTTACTACTAATAGCGGGTACCGCTGCTGATAAAGTAAACCTTCCTGAATGGTATCCATACCTCAGTTGGCAGTACTTTGTGCTATCAGAAAATGTTTCATGTAGCAAAGTTTTCATCCGTCTTAATTTTTGAAAATTATTTAAAACTAAGGCTTGTTCCCTTATGCAAAGCATTCCTTAGATGGATTCGGATTTATATAATTTTGGAACTTAAGATTAGTTAACTTTCCATTGTTTGGCTTATGTTTTTATCTTTCAAACTTTTCAAGCCCTTGTGTCACTGACGAGGAATAAATTTCCTAAATGTGCACATATGGCAAATCAAAATTTAACAGGTTTATCTGTTATATATTTTTACCTTCTTTATTGTAATTTGAAATGTATAAAGATATTTGTTGGTGATAAATCAAATATAATAGTGTATTCTGTGAAATAAGTTGTTTTTAGCCTTAATAGATGCCTTTTGTCAATCAGTTTCATTTTTTGCATTTAATTGGTTTAAGAGATAGATAATGTACTTCGAATTAATCTTTAAAATTGACAACATATTGAAAATTTAGAATTATGTTTTAACAAATTTTTATTAAATCATTTCGATAACAGATTAGATTTTGGAAATCACAAACTTCCAATCAAGAATACCTTTAAATTAGAATCAAGGGAAATGAGAAAAGGCATGCACTTGTTGGTATGTGAAGAGTTTGTAGTTAAATTAAGAAAATTTGCTACCATGACAAAATATGAATTTCACGCAGCTAGAAGAGTTTCAAAATTGATTTTTTTAAAACTAATTCAACATATATATATATATATATATATATATATATATATATATATATAACCCTGGGAATATTACGTTTTCATTAATATAATACACAATTCGTTTTCTTATACCAATACGCTATTTATATGTTACATTTGAATCCGAAAATGGATAATAGAAACTCAAAATTAACCATTTTAAGATTAAGATTTTTTTATAGTTTATGATTAAAATTCGTGTTACCTATATTCAGATACCACAAACCCACACACCCACACACACACACGCGCGCGAGTGCAAAAACATCTTTATATAATGCAAACATAGTATCTCTCTTTTTCTCTTTCTCTTTCTCTCTCTCTCACACACACATGCGCGCGCACGCATTTAACACTGACGAATCATGTAAGATTAATACGAGTGCTGTCCGATATGTTATGTGTATTCTACCACAGCGAGATAACGATTTCGTTGAATAAATAATGCTTCATCACACACACACACACACACACACACACAAACATATAATATATATATATATATATATATATATATATATATATATATATATATATATATTTGAGCTTGTGAAGGAACATCTGAAGTTGGAAAAGTTTTGCCACACCCACCACACTCTTCAGATGTAGCCCCATTCGTGCGACTTTTTCTTATTTCTAAAACTTAAAAAATTCTTATATTGTCGTCGTTACAAGTCCCGACAAGCCCTTGGCTAAGCCATCGGCAAATGTCTCAGAGATCTATCTAAATCAGGATATCGTCACGTATTTCAGAAATGGATTCAGAGATTGAAATTATGTATGGCAAACCGCCAATAATACTTTGAATGGATGCATAGTTCATTTCATTATTTAAATCGAATGTTTGAGACGAAAAACATTTGTTTTTTATTATTTGTCATTTTAATCTTTATTTCAAGGGACTTGAGTGTAAATTCATAGCATATAACAGAAAACATATGTTAAAACTTAAAAAAATCGGAATATAAATGTAGAAAAGTGTTACCCATTTTTTTAGACAAATTAATTGTATTCCTGTCAATTTTTTTGGTATTGTACCAAATGGTAAGGCTTCAAGTATGTCATTTTGTATTTGTTATTTACTTTTCTTTACTTGCCTCACCAACATTAAAAGCAGATAATGTAAGTATCCAATCGGTGTCGTCTTTCACGAAGTTTACTGTATTTAAACCGTATTTTCATCTTTTTATACTAGTTTTTTCGGGTAATTAAGTACTTTTTTTATTTCAACTTAGTCATTTATCTGTAATTCATGTTTTTGATTGACACAAGTCAGTTTTATAATTAAAGCTGTAGACTTGTTTACTCTTAAGCTGTTTGTAATTATTGTCGTTTCTTGATTTTTAACAAATCTATTTTACACAAATAATGGGGTATTGTTGTTGTTGCATTTATACTAAAATATATTGTGAGTGTTAGAAAAATAATGAAAAGTGTGTCCATTTTTTAACCTTTTCCGTGTTGCATTTAGACTTTATATACTTGATCTGTCTACATTCTGTTTTAGTCAACTGAACTGAAATCTCAGATGAGCAATTGCGATCCATCTTCGTCCGTCGTGCGGTAACTTTAAATGTTTCAATCTTCTTCAAAACCAATAGGCGAAATGTAATGAAACTTGGTCACCGTCATGCCTTGGTGAAGGCTGTCAAATTTGTACAAACACATTGGTTATGTTCCCTTGGTTTCAAATAAGGGGTGATATTTAAAAAGCTTCTCTTCTGACTGTAAAAGAGATATATCTTACTTATTTCATGTATAATATTTTTAGGTCATCTAGATTCAGATTTTTACAAATGATTACTGTGGGAATAAAAATCGGAAATTTCAAGGCACTTAGTGGGAAATTGCTAAAATATATATTTGTTAATCTATCTTGAAATCTTTTAATTTTTTTTTACAGATATGTATCTAACACTATTGTAGGTATTAACACAACACTCGTTTTGATATATGGTTCAAGGTCATAGGTTTTAAGGTCAATGTCACAGCTGCAATTGTTAATTATCTTGAAAACAATCAATTTTTTGTATAGGCTTATATATAAGAATATTGTAGGTATCAATGTGACGATGATTTGTATATATTGTTCAAGATCATATGTTAAAAGGTCAAAGGTCGTAACTGCATAAGAACATAATTTATAAACATGTATTTAATAATGATTTTGATAAATGGTTCAAGGTCATAGATACAAAAAAAAAAAAAAAAAAAAAACAAGATTGAAATTGTTAATTATCTTATAAACTATTAACATTTTGTATAGGCTAAATATTACAATATCTTAGGTAAAACGATCATTTCGTTATATGTATCAAGGTCATAGGTTTAAAGGCCAAATTCACAGCTGCAAAAGAAAACATAAAATGCGAATTTTCTAGAAAACTTTGAACGTTTTGTTTAGCAATGTATATTAGAATATTTAGGTATTGATACAGTGATCACCTTGGTCAAAGGTCAAAGTCACAGCTGCAAAAGAAGATTAAAAATTGTTGATTGCTTTAGGAAACTTTTAACTTTTGTATAGGCATGTATATTAGAATGTTGTAAGTATTGATATGTCGATAATTTTGATATATGATTCAAGGTCAAGGACATAGTTACATATAAAGACTTGCTAATTCTCTTTAAAACTATTAACTTTTTGTATAGGCATGTGTTAAAGAGTATTTTAGATATTGATATGACAAGCACGTTGTTTTTTTCAAGGTCATAGGTCATAGGTTCAATAACTTTTTATAAAAAAGATTGTTTGATCTTTTATTTTCTAATTGAAGTTTTAAATTATAAGACTAACTACAGGAAATATAAAAATGATTGTTTGAAAAAATTTTAATATAGACTTTTACAACCAACTAGATTATTTATAGTTTTAGATATTGTTGTATGAAAACTTAAACACTAAAAAACTTGCCGTCGCTGTTTCCAAAATAAAATCGAAAATTCCTGTTGTGTTAAATGCAATTATTCCTTACTCATTGCCACATATTAAACATCAAAGAGAATATTTTCGTTTTATTCCCAATAATTTCAATTTAACTACAGACATGTTATACTTTATACCTTACTGTATACGATTTTTAAACTTGATTTTTTAATAAATGTTTTTAACCAGTAAATAATCTGGACAATCTGTATTTGTTGCAATAATAAAAGGGTTAACCATGTGTGTTCAAAAAATATTCAAGAATATTTTTAAATTGTTTTAGATCTTTTTTAATAATTAATTGTTTTTGCAATGGCTACATTTGTGTTTCATTTTATTTATCTCTATTGGCCTTTACTTCTCATTTAAAGCTCACCTGGATATAGACAGCTGAGATTATGACATGGTAAAGCGTGGTAGCGTGCAAGCGTAAAATTGAATCTTTTTCTCTGAAAATATGGACCTATTTGAACAAGATGTGGTGTGGAAGGTCGGTAGATGGTGCATATTAAAGTTTGCAAAAATCAATTTCCTGTGTTATCCAAAGATAGCCGCCTGTACTATAAATAGCAAAAAGTAAAAATAGGCAGATGCATGCTTTTTTTCTTAACCGATTTATCAAAATTGATATGTAGAAGGCAAATTAAATATATTTAACAGGCTTTTCCGTTACATATATAATTAGCTAGAAATTAGTGGAATGTGAAAACAGACTGCAACTAATAACTAATTGTTTGAAAATCTTCTCCTCTGAAACTACAGAGCCTATTGTTTTGAGGGAAGTCTCCAGGTGGAGTAGTTTCAAGTTTGTACAAATCAACATCTTGCAACATCGAAGATGGCCGCCGTTGCTCTAAACAGCAAAAAGTGCTAAGTAACGATTACAGGTTTAATTATCAACCGATTTAGTTCAATTGATATATAGAGATTAAATATATAGCAATTAAACGTATAAAACTGTATTTTCCATCACATTTATTATAAGCTCGTAATTAGTGGAATATGCAAAAATGTTATTAATAATTGATTCTTTTAAAATACTGCTCGTTGAAACTATGGAGCCAAACGGAACCATATTTGGTGTGGCAGGTCATTAGGTGAAGTAGTTTAAAGATTTAATAAAATAACTTCTTGCGACATCCAAGATAGCTGCCGTTGCTCCGTAGAGCTAAAAGTGCTAAATGGCCGAGCAAGTTTAATTATCAACCGATTAATTTAAATTTGATATACAGAAAATTGATAGGTAGCCATTTACATTTGTAACATGGTTTTCCTTCACATTTTTGATAAGACTATAAATAGGGGAATATGCAAATAAGCTGCTATCAAGTGTTAATTTTTTCAAAAATTTTCTACTCTGAAACAACTGGGCCAAATAGAACTATAAGATGTGGAAGCTCTCTAGGTGGAGTAGTTAAAATGAAAAAAAAATAGATCCTTGTGGCATCAAAGATGGCCAACGCTGCTATAAAATGAGATGCAAATTGTTTACCAGTTGAGCGATACAGGCCCATTAGTCCTCTTGTTTGAATTACAATAGTTTTGTTATTTGAAATTTACTTAAAATATAACTCGTGCTTTTATTGTTACAACCTAGTGTAAATATCATGATAATAAATGCTAGAATGCTTTTTCGATTTATTTTTGTTATTCAAAGTCAATAGAGTAATACTTGATGACTTAAAGTAAACGAAACTTTGCTGATGGCGTTTCCTTTTAGTGATGTTTGAGTTCCAAATTAAAAGATGACGTTGCTATATAAAAATTATAGCTTAAAATATCCTGTTACTTGTGCACTAACGAAGTCTAGACAACTATAATTAATAAATAAAACTGTTTTAAAAAGAGATTCAGGGCGACGATTTTATCAAGGACAAGATTTGTATTCTAGCTGACACTGTGACAATTAGAGCAATATACTACAAAGTGACTCGTTCTAAATATGTCGATTGTTTTCTCCAAGTTTCCTCAACCATTACTGAATTTACCGCTTATTCAGCGAAACCCTTGAACTTCAGCAAGGAAAGGCTTTGTACTCCGCGATTCATGAGTAATTGTAACAATTCCAACTATCGAACAAAAACCAATTCAGTGTAACATATGAAGTTTCATCCAGGACGTGAGACCGGCTGCCTCGGATTGGTAAGCACTTCCTGTATAGCTTGCGTCAAATGTAAAATCAAATTTTAGAATGAAAGCAACATGGAACTATGAAGGTCAAATATATTCCGTATAAGAGAATATTATTAAGGGATATTACTGCAAAGAAACGGAAAGTTGACAACAGACAAATTAAAGTCTAGTATGCGGTATAGCTACAGTCGTATCTTTTATTTCAAAATCACTGTGATAACATTCACATATTCTCCTACTTTGGGATTATGAAGAGAAAAAACATCTATATATCTGTATGAATGATTTAGCGACGTTTTGTCTCAAAACAAAAAAAGCAAATAACAAATAAGCAATCAAAGGTAAACTATTTAAGCCCATTGGTATATCATATGATTGTTTAAATATTATATTGGCAAACATAACATGAGGACGGGATCTTAAAAAGAAATATCATCAATCTTTCCATATATACAAAGCTGCATACTTTTGTAAAACTATAAATATTTTTGATTATCTTCTGAAGCTGAATCAATTCATAGAATATTTTTTCCCAGAGGTAATAAATATGGGATGTGCCAGGTGGGACTTTATGATGACTTTTTAACAATGAAGGTCCTTACCACTAAAATATGTATTTTTTATTCCGCCTGATAAAATGAAAAGATTGATACCTATGAAAGACACCTAAGGTCATTCCAAACTGTTGGATGGGTCTGCATATGCATATGTACATGTATGATTTTTAAATGATTAAGATCTCCACCCCTTAACTATATATTTTCTGATTTCTTATGAAATTTTGAAAAAGGTGATAATAATATATAATTACCTATAATTATAATTATATAAGTTCATTCCCTAGCTTCACTTTTTCCATTCAATTACTTTGAATTTAACATTTTAATTTTTATACTATAACTACCAAAAATACAAGTATTCAGATGTTTTAACTTGAAATGGAACTTCTATCTCAATTTATGATGAATCCATCTTTAATTTTGATTATAGGTCAATGCTATTTATTTACGTGCTATAAGTTGATTATATAATGAAGATAAAAGTTTGTTATATAATGTAGATAAAATGCATTCTTTGAAGGTATAAATGATTTAAAAAGTATACTAAGTGACTAAATAAGTCTCCCTATTTTTTTTTTGAAAAAGAAATCAATTTCTTTACTAAGAAATCAATATATAACGGACACACAAGGACATCTTACCTAAGTGATAGCCAAAATAAATTTAATTTATAAGTTGTTACTCATGTTATATTATTGGTCGTTAACGTGAATTAACTTGTAAATACTTGTCATAACATGACACTAACTTTTTCAATAAGATACTGTAAAATTATTATATAATCTACTACAACTACAGCTAAAACTAATTAAAAGTACATAAAATTCTAACTACGTGAACTACTATTTATCTCACAAGTTCAAAGGTATGTAACTTTATGTTCCTTATTTTTGGATATCGATCTTGGAACAGTTGTTTAAAGCAGCGTAGTTTAACCAAAAATTTTACTGAAAATTTTCAGATGTAATTTATATTGTATATATTTATTATGGACAAAGAGTTTTGATCTGAATTGTTCTGATTTGTTAAATAACAATATTTAATTGTTTTCGTAATCCCTTTAACAGAAATATTGAAAATATTTACTTATATACAAGATTAAAAATTTCCCTAATCAACAACTTATGCTAAGAGGTATTTAACAACCTATCTGACTTTCAGCGTTGGTGTTTGTTTTGTGTTTACATGTACAAAAATAAATTACACATGTTAATGGACTCAAGGCATGAACATGAAAGCTAGCTTCTAACTACGTTTTTTTTACCTTTAACTTTTACTTTATACAACCTTTACTTTTATAATTATAAACTAAATTTTAAACTGATTTTTATATTCATTCATTTTAGGAATTATAATTACAAACTGCGCGTGATGTCCGATTTTATGTGTTTTGATTTCGATGTTTTCTGTATGACGTCATTTTTGACAATTTATTTTCGTATAACTTTGTACTTTTGCCGAACTACTTTCTGTGTTTTCTGTTGTTATTAATAGACTAATGTTTTGAATGGCTACAAACAAACAGCAAAGTAGGTCAACACTCACGGCATTTTTAAAAAAAGACATTAAATGATTAAACAATTAAAGAACTGAAAAATATTATCCGTATTTCACAATTATATGTGAAAATTAGTTAATAATAATAATAATAATAATAAAAATAATAATAATAATAATAATTAAATGGATGACCTTAGCTGAAAAACAAAATCCGTCTGTAACTTTCTGCTGGCTACCGGAGAACAAATTCGACAATTTTTTGTTAGATGCGATTTTTTGTCAGATGCGCCGCCATTACTCAAAGCAATAGATGTGCCATCCGATGATGCCCTTTTACGGTGTCAAAACTGTTTACTTGCGAGCATGCCGGTTTTCGGCAAACTTTTTTTTAGAAACTGACAAAGATTAAATTCAGCCCCAGAAAAAAAAAAATTATAATAATAAATTTGTTTCAAAAAATAATTTTTGGTTTTCATGTTTGTGTACAGATTTAATATTTGATTTTTTTAATTAAGTAAGTTTAATTACAGGATGATAGTTTTACAGTTATCCTACATATAATGTCACAGATCACTATACCATGTATAATCAATATATATTCTCCTTTGAAGTCGGGTACCAAAGGCGGCAGAAAGCAAGTGATATGGGTCTGAAAAAACCTTATTTTGTTGGTACAGGTATTAGGAAGTTTGAGAAGAATTCCAACTGAAGTGTGCGGATCAGGACTTGTGGAACATATAATTACAAAATAAGCTAAATATGATGGTGTTGATGATTATCATTATCATTATTATTATTGTTCTTAGTTGAATATAACGATCTTCTGTGGTCTTAACTAATTTTTCGATGACTTATTGTCGATTCCGACTTGACTCGGTACCGAAATGACTTGGTGCCGAAATAACGGCATGTTGACGTCACATATATGTATTTTGCAACAGTTACTAATTTTCTTTTAAAAATGACGTAACAGCATTTAAAATTCGTAATAGAAAAAAAAACTTATTGAATCACAGTTTCTTCTAATTATTTATCAAAAATTCTTCGTTGATCTACTTTGTGTAATGTCGTACGTAACAGCTGTTACCTCATTTGGCGGCCATCCAAGTGTGTCACAGCCAACGAAAACAATGTCACATTGTATCAATGCGCCACTGTGCACAAAATATTTCTATGTTTCGATTATTATATCGAACATTTTAATAAAGAGACAACGTTTGTAATTATAAGGATTGGTTTTCAATTTTTGCAAAGTTATTGAAGTATAACCCGACCATGACGGATAGGAAATTTAGTATAAAACCGCGTAGCGTACAATAACTTTACAAAAATTGAAAACCAATCCTTAAAAATACGTTTTATCGTATGTCATCAATGTTGAATAATACTGGCCTATCGCAAATTACTTATATTTACAATCATTTACTGTGATATTTTAAAAAACTACCTTCTTCAGTTTCTAGTATTGTTCTGTTATGTTCACTGTCTCGATGCAATTAATGGAACAGCCAAAATTCGGCCAATCGAATTCGTCTTGCATTTAGGAAAATGTCAAAAAAAAAAAAAAAAAACAAAAAAAAAAAAAAAAAAACGACGAAACATAGTTCATATTTTTTTATTTGACAATTTAAATTAATTTATAATATATTCAAAATTTGAAATTCGATGTACAATTAGTAAAAGAAGCAAACCAGAATGTAGGGAAGACAAAGTATTTGAAATATAAATTGGGTTGCTTTTTTAGTTAAACAGACCGAAACACGGAAAAGTTACCATTGGCGTGGTATTTAAACTTGTTGTATTACACAAAGCTTCCGACCAGCATTAACTGCAGCGGACAAAGTAGCACTGGATTGACTGTTTTTGAGCTGTAGAGTAATCGCTGTAAGATGTTACAGATACTTGGTTTCGATGACCACAAAAAACACGATTTTCTTGTTTCAAAATCGGCATTGCTCATAGACTGAATTGAGGTTTGCAATAAATAATGTGCAGTGTACCGTTGAGAACATGTGGCTTGTTTACTAATATCAGGTTAAAATTTTTAAAAATTTTATTTCATTTTTTTCAGTCATTTAAACTCGACACTCGCCGACCTGCGTTTGTAAATAAAACTACGTGGTTAATTTATGAATAAATATATTTAGCTCCCATCATTATTACGTCACGCGTATTAATTCACATCATTCCGGACTACTTGCACCAGTCTTATTCATCGAGAATGAATAATACTCATTGAAATGTTTTTATCTTAAGCGAAATACTGGCGATTGTAAAGATTTATTCATATATAAATTATGTACATTTCTCCATCCGCATGTACCTGAAAATTAATTTCTCATGCAGGTATTCCATCAACTTACTCAATTTTTTCCTTTAAATCATTATATTTTTAATCTGATTTTAGCATTTTACAGTTAATTCATGTGTTTATATTTTTGTAAATATTTTTGTAAATATCGAATTAAAGCATTAATGAAAATCCATAAATATAAACAAGGACAGTTACTTATGTGCATCATGTACATCAGTCATAATGCAGAGCCAAAGTTTATCTACTACCAGTAATTCTATACATTACCTCCTCACAAATGCAAGTATACTTACTAATTATCAGATCATTCTCTTAATCATAATGGTATTGCTTTTTACAAATTGATCAACGTATACCATTACAAATGCTTATAATTTGAAATAGTATAATTTTGAAGTCAACTTGAAAAATCAATTCAACTGAAGGTTGTAGTTAAAACCAATTGTATTTGAAATACAAAAAAATGATATAACCAACTCTGTCGAGTTGAGAAGTGGTGTTACGCCTCCCAATCAAGAATATTTCACTTGCATTTAGGCTGTCAGTTCAGTAATGGTGGAGGAAACCAGAGTGCCCAGAGAAAACAGCTGAGCTTCAGTAATTGAACTGAGAAACTTCCACACACTTTTATATGCCAAGAGTGGGATTTGAACCTTATAGCGCTTTACACCACCGGCTACCAAAAAGACCTATAGTTAAAAAAAATGCCGGTTTTATGGGTTTTTTAAAAATGTTTATATTCAGTATTACAAATGAAGAAAATATCAGTATGAATAAAGAAAACAAAAGAACACTGGAGATAATGTGATTTTTGTCACAAACTATTTGAGGATTGTACTTGTGCGCCTGCACATCAACTGGATGACACCTATATATCTCAAATTCACAGCATAATAATACTACTATTTTTTTTTGTAATATAAACAATAAAGAAGATGGTCATGAAGGTTTTTGATGTTCACCTGAACAATTTGGAATTAGATTGAAGTGATTTTTCATAATGTAACCTCATCACTATTTGATTTATAGAAGACAGTAATTCATACCTTATACAAAAAAGACTTCTATATATATCTATGCAGTTTCATACCTATCAAAGTTTTAAACAAAGTTTTAAAAAAATGGATGTTTACCAGACATAATAAAATACTTGATGCCTTTCAGTTACTGAAAATGACATTAACGATTATTTTCTAATAAGAGGCTAAGAGCTACAAAATTAAAAAAGAAATACTTAATAAAATAAATATTTAATAATGGGTTTTCAAACTTTTTTTATTATGACACAAGGAAGAGAATGTCATCTTGTGTCTACAACTGATAAAACTATGAATTTTACAAAAGAACAGGACATGACAATATGCCAAGATTTGATTTTGTGTGACCTGTAGCTTTACAGTAACTGCATTTTCGTTTTTTGTCAGTTTCACTTTCAACATCAAATTTGATAACTGGTTTGTCCATAGCGGGTTTAAGAGAAGCCTCGTTGTTTGGGCAATAAGGTCCAACTTCTTCAAACAAATACCACTGACTGGCTGCATGAAGACCTTTTGGGACAAGATATTAGGCAAAACACCAGGGTTTTCAAATCTAAATGTTTTGGTCTTCAATACACTAATTGCTTCTTCTTCTTCATCGTTGGTATACTCTTAAAAAAAAAAAAAAAAAAAAAAAAAAACAAAACAATGCCTGGGTTTTCTTTATTCATTCTGGAAATATAAAAAACCTATGAACATACATGTGAAATGATTTGAATGATACAATTAGCAGAAAGACTGAAATAGAAATATCATAGTTATAGGCAACTGTCCCTTATGACAACGTGTCATTTATTAACAGATCTCCTGTATAGATATGTGCTTTACAGATGTCATATTAAAGGAATTTAAGTTTTTAACACTTATTAATCTGTCATTTGATACATTGTTGATATCTGACACTGAGGTATATACTAGTACTGGATGTAAAGTGGAAATAAGGGTGACAAAGTCTATATTGCTACCTGAATTAACTGCATTATTTGAATAACAAATAAATAATATCAAATAATTTTTTGAGTTTTTAAATGGTGGTAAACACTCCGTTAACGAGTTCATTCATTCATGTTGAGATGATTTTTTCGGGAATGGTGGAGAAAACCGGAATACTTGGAGAAAAATGCCTGACTTTCGACAAGCAAACTGACAAACTTATAAAAAAGTACCGGTTTTTACTGCAACATGGGATTGTTAAAATTAACAGATTACTTTTATTTACCGAAACTCATGATATGACTTCCGATGAGGAAAAGGATTGAAAAACTTCTTCAAAAAACAACTCCAATCATAAAATGTCACATGACATTCAGGATCATTAACCAACTGGGGAATATTAGGCCCATTCCTTGATGACTTGGTGACAGAATCCGCAAGTTCTTATAGAGTTTCAACTGTTGTTGTTCTCCATTTGACCTTCCACAGTCCAAAATGCCAGTCAGGATGAAATTTTGTATGGCCAGCCTCCATTAGAGGAAAACTGATGGAATCATGTTGTCCTGTCATTACACACCATAAGCCATATCTGAAAAATACAGATGTAACTGTAATGTTTGTTTGATGTAAAATAAAATTGCAAAGAAGTATACTTGTAAACAGAACACCTGTTCTTAGAGAGCATATGTATTCTAGTGCAACCTGTGTCTACAACATGTATTCCATATATTCACCTTTATACAAAAGGCACTTGTGTGTAAAAATCACAATCACTCTTACCTAAAGTAAATCAAAAATTGATGACAGGTAAGCTTTTTCGACACTGATATTATTATATACAGCTTATATATACAAGGTTTATACAGTAGTTACAGAACCTATGTATAAAGACCCCCTTTAAAATAGCTCAATGTTGTATAAATTCAACCTATGTTTATAAACACGAGGCCTATATTAAGCGTTTATAGATGTTCACTAACAAAACCAATGCAAACCAAAAGCTTCATATAGCAATTTATTTTTCAGATCACAATATTCTCAGGCGATGATCATATGGTAAAACTAAACAACATAATGTATTTCACAATAATATACAAGTAATTAATTATCATAATGGTGAAAAGTTAGCATGATTATTAAATCTATATAAATATATAGGTCGGATTTACTTACAAGAACCACACACACACACACACACACACACACACACACACACACACACACACACACCAAAACAGTGGCATTTTCTGGGTGTTTAAAAAAACAATGGCCCAACCTGCTGTGCATAATGTGGAAAATGTACTTGCTGGGCATAATCAAAACTGTAATGCAACTGCTCTTTTTGAAGAACATGCTGGTTGCCCTAAAAAGTAATAAAAAAAATTATAAATTAATGTATATCATTCAGTATATGCCATAACATGGGTAATTTACTGTTCTAATAACCTATATCCCAATCATTTTACCATCAATAAAAATAGAAAAATAATTCTTTGCTCTTTATAATTTGGTAATCTTCCTGGGAGAGGGAGTCCATATTTATTCCCATATTCTATCACAAAATGTTTAATGATCTCAACATCATTTAAAGTTAAAGAATGATTTGGCAATGTTGCCTTGTTTCCATGCGATCTGGCATCAAGACCATCTTCTAAAGAGTGTGCAATTGCGTCAATTTTTTTTCTGGTACACTATGAGCAAAGGCAAACGTTTCTCTACATACTCGCTTACCTCCTAAATGATATTCCTATCGTGGTCTTTCTTGTTCTTTCTCTTTGACTTTGTGTTTCTTCTTATTAGTATTTACATAATTGTGTCTATGGTGGAAAAGTTGAATATTAATTACAACATCCATTTCCTCTTTTGACATTTCCTGACAGTGAATTCTATAATCAATCAAAGTCTCCCATTCTATGTTATCACTACATGCGGTGCCATACAGACAAGTGCAACCACAGGTTATCCTTCTAAATTGACTCGTCACATTGTGCTCAGTCACATCCGTTTGTCTTGCATCGTCGATATTAAGCTCTAAACTGCCCTCGCTCTGACTGCCGCTGTCACTTTCACCGTTTGCGTCCGTATCATTTTCACAACTGGTATCCCCCGTTACCAGTACATTTCAAAAAAATAAATCATTTACCTCCGAAATTTCTTCAAAAAATTCATCGTCCTGGTTTTCAATCAAGTCCGGTGGTATTGTGCTGATGGATGAACATGCACTTTATTGACTCATAACTGCAGATGGTATTAAAATTCATTTATTTTTGCATTTAGATATCTAACTTTAGCGTTTACCGCCAATTATTTACATTGCCAACGGAAGTAAATCAGAACTAATGTCCCTTGTATTTATCGACCATAAACGGTAAGTCGGATCCAAACCGGATGCATTGTGCGCTTTATTTATTTATTTATTTGTCACTTTATTTAAATTTGTCAAATCATAGACAAGACAAAAGACGCCGTGTTGTTTTAAACATAAGTTTAAGCAGTAAATTAAATTGAAAAGAAAAAAAAAAAAAAAAAAAAAAAAAAAAAAAAAAACAGGTGTCTGCAAAATGTTCCGACGTCAAACTTTTATGTCATTTTTCTTACTATGACGTAATACCTCATTTAGACCAAAAATCTCGTGGCGAGTCAAATATTTACTTCGTTTACACTCACTGAAATAACATTTCGCAAATGATAAATTGGCGGTGCTTTCATGGTAAGTACACAAAGGCGTTAGAATGATGAAAGGAATTGTCTTGCCATAGGTTTACTGGTGTGAACACTGCATTTCTAGCATACAATTCTAATTGCCAGCTCGCAATTCTATTTTTTCCACAGAAGAAAATATTTAAGTCCCATTTTCATTGAAATTAACAATATTACATCAATACAAAGTCCAGAAGCAGAAAATACCTTTTTTAAAAGACCACTAGTATATTAAGACTAATTTTTCAACGCAAAAACGGAAGATTACGCCTCGGGCGTAAGACGCTTTCCCCGACCTCGGCCTTTCTTCCACAGATTCATCTATCAAACTAGAAGATTTGATGAAAGATTTAAAAACCCTGGAAGGGTAGAACAGTTCCAACAAGAGCTCAGAAGGCAGATACCCCCTCCCGAAAAAGGAATTTTTGAACAAAGGTTAAGGTTGAAGAAGCATATCTGGCGTCAGACGCTTTTTCCAATCTCCGCCTTTCTATCACAGCTTCAGCTGTACAACTAGAAGATTAAGTGAAAAAATTCAAGACCCTTAGAGGGGTACAACCGTTCTAACAAGAGCTTAATAAGCCGATAGCCCTCCAAAAATGAAATTTTGAGCAAAGGTTAAGGTTTAACTAGGATATCTCATCTATCCAACTAAAAGATTTGGTGAAAATTTCAAGAAATCTAGAGGGGTAGAACAATTCTAACACGAGCTCAGAAGGCAGATGCCCCCTCCTGAAAAATGAAATTTTGAACAAAGGTTCAGGTTAAAGTAGCGTATCCGGGGTAAGACGCCTTTCCCCATCTAGGTCTTTCTGTCACAGATTTATCTATCGAACTAAAAGATTTGGTGAAAATTTTAACAACCCTAGATTTACAGAACAGTTCGAACAGGAGCTCAAAATTACAGATACCACTTCACGAAAAATAAAATTTGGAACGATGGTAAAGGTTGAAGTAGCATATCTTGCGTCAGACGCTTTTCCCATCCAGCCCTTTCTGCCACAGATTTCTCTATCCAACTAGAAGATTTAGTGAAAATTTCAAGAACCCTAGAAGGGTAGAACAGTTCTAACAAGAGTTCAGAAAGCAGACACCTCCTCCCAAAAAATGAAATTTTGAATATAAGGTAAAGTTGAAGTAGCGTATTCGGCGCCAGACGTTTTTTCCCCATGTAGGCCTTTTTGTCACAGATTTAGCTATTGAACTAGAGAATTTGGTAAAAATTCCAAGAACCCAAGAGGAGTAGAACATTTCGAACAGAAGCTCAAAATACAGATACCACCTCACGAAAAATGAAATTTGGAACAATGGTTAAGGTTGAAGTAGCATATCTGGCCTCAGACGCTTTTTCCATCCAGCCCTTTCTGCCACAGATTTATCTATCCAACTAGAAGATTTAGTGAAAATTTCAAGAACCCTAGAAGGGTAGAACAGTTATAACAAGACCTCAGAATGCAGATCCTCCCTCCAGAAAAATGAAATTTTGGATAAAGGTTAATTTGAACTAGCGTATCTTGCGTCAGACGCTTTTCCCCATCTAGGCTTTTCTGTCACAGATTTTACATTAACATCTTAAAATTAAACTTTTTCAGAGAAAAAGTACTTCAGGAGCTTTAAAGAATTTCAATAAATTATTGATTTGTAAGACAAGCGAGTACACTTACCATAAATGTTTATTTTATTTATTAGAAGAATCAATAATTGTAATGTTTAAAAGATTTATGATATGTACAATATAACACATTTATCTATCTAACTAGAAGATATGGTAAAAATTTCAAAAACCTAAGATGGGTATAGCAGTACTAACAAGAGCTCAGAAGGCAGACACCTTCTCTGCAAAAATGAAATTTTGAATAAAAGTTAAAGTTGAAGTAGCGTATCTGGGGTCAGACGATTTTCCCCATCTAGGCCTTTTTGTCATATATTTTACATTAACATCTAAAAATTAAACTATTTCAGAGATAAAGTACTTCTACAAACTTTAAAGAATATCAATAAACATTAGAGTATTGATTTTTTAGATAAACGAGTACAATTAAAATTAATGTTTATTTTATTAAGAAAAATCAATAAATGTCATTTTAAAAAAATTATGTTATATGCAAAATATTTTTATCTGATAAATGTGATGTCATACGGCATAATAAAGTATGTTTTCTCAAAGAAATTGTTTGCAATATCATTTATATGTTGACAAAAAATACAAGAAAAGGGAATAAAATGCTTAACTTTAAATCTGGTTTTTTAGTTTCTTACAAGGCCATTTTGTCGTTTCTATAAGGTGACCGTCATTGTATTATTACGCCGCGATCTTTTTTAAATATTTCTTTTATCAATTTTGTTTATTTCTTATTCAATACATACATACATACATACACACACACACACACTCACACACAAACACAAACACACACACAGATATATATATAAAGTAAACACAATTACAATAATACATAATTCATAAAAATTGAAATGTTTCCAGAGAGAGAGAAAGAGAGAGAGAGAGAGAGAGAGAGAGAGAGAGAGAGAGAGAGAGAGAGAGAGAGAAGGATAGCGAATGTCATTAAAATTATAATATGGATATCAATAATGCAACCAACAATTTGTAAAACCGTTTAATATCACTGGGTAAATGAGTATAGAAAAAATATTTTATAAGTCAAACCTACCTCTTTGCTTTTTGTCATCTTGCATTTGTGAATAGGTAGCCTTATCGTCATCACATAGTTGTCTATATTCATCTCTTTGGATCTTACAATTTTCCAGATGTTGTTGATATTCCTGTAACTTCTTTATAAAGTCCTCTTGTCTATTAAGTCCATTTTAAAACTTCACTATTTTTTTAAAAATTAATATACCTACCTATAAGCCATCTATAAGTATGGCTTATTGGTGGCTGATATTTTGAATGCCAATAAGCCATGCTTAAAGGTGGCTTATAGGAGGCTTATAGACGGACGTGCTATAAGCTCCCTATAATCAACCTATAAGCTTCTATAAGCCAATCTATAAGCTTCTATAAGCATGGCTTATAGGTGGTTTAAAGATGACATTCCGTCCCGTGTTAATGGTTATCTTTTGCGACTGGTTTCTTACTTCAATATGTTCATTTTGTAACTTGCTGAAAAGAATTACCATAACCGTAATATTCTTTTTTTTTTTTTAATTTACCTTACCAACTCTTTTTCATTAGGAATTGAAATTATTCGAATTCCGATATCATCATATGTCAGGTCAAGATATCCCAATTTCAAAGACACTTAAATGTGCTCTCTCTCTCTCTCTCTCTCTCTCTCTCTCTCTCTCTCTCTCTCTCTCTCTCTCTCTCTCTCTCTTTCTGCATAACACTACCCCCAATAAAATAAAATAAAATGAAATTAAAAAAAAAAAAAAAACAAAAAAAAAAAAAAAAAAACAAAACAAAAATAAAATAATAAGATATATGACGTGCTAAGAACATTATTTTGTCATTACTGTTATTTCTTTAGTTAATGTATGTTTTAATATTTTAGTATTAAAATTGTCTCTTAAAACACTTCCGAAAACATATTTTTATTTCCAACTCCCAGGGTTAGGTAATTATTTTTACATGTTATTTGACTTCATAGTGATCTCCTATTCCTACCTAGATTAGAAACTGTACATCTGAGAGAATAAATACCTTGATATGTATATAGAACTAGACACCTCAGATAAAAAAACATAGTTTTCCATTAATCGCATACTCTATTTAGACGGAGAAATGTAAATTTTATCCAAGACAAACCCGTAATACAGAAAGTCTGTATTATGTTAGTAAAATAGAAAGAAAAACTGCGTGCTTTTTCCGCATTTACTCAGCCGCAATGTAGTTCGCGATTCAAAACCGGTCGTGATTTCTAACAGATTTCATTTTAAACCGTAAATATATTTAATAGCAGCTACAATATTGAGTTAAGGTTTTTAAGATTCTTAAACATGTTTTTTTTTATAATACATATTAACAATATATTATTTAGTCAAGTAAGATCGCTTAAGATACATTGCAATGTAGATTTAGTTTTGGGCTCTAAACTTTACTGAATAATTATCATAAGAACGTGAATATTTAGTTATTTATAACTTAGATCTTAATATGTCGTTAATGTTTTGTGACATATCAAATTATCAAACGGTTTTATCAGCACTATTGCTTACCTGCAAAAACAAAAGAAATATAGAAATCTAGGAAATATATACATATATAATATTTGACCACTGTCCAATTAGTACAAAATAGTCAGTTATACCCGATACGTAGCATAGAAATCAGTTTATTTACTGCATACCTGCCTACAACTACCATGTGTTTAAACCTTAAATGTCCAAGTTTTCCCCAGACAGTCTTGACACAACAACAAGTTTATTTTCAACATTTTCTTCTAAATATTTAAGAGCCGAACCTGCTTCGAACTTCCCATGTATACGACCTTATCTGTCAACAAAATGATAGGCTGTTTTATTGTGATCTGCATGTTTTGTTAGCTGGTCAAGAAGAATCTGTTTAAGGGCTTCGCGTGTTTCGTGATAAGGGTTTTAATAACTGCTCTACCTGAAAACTCGTTTCCTCTGTTCTGCTATGGTTTACTTTCACTTATATAATCTAATTTTATCACTTTTTCGGGATCCGAAACTTTTGAGTTATTGGACATGGCAGTTTATTTTTATTAACATTTCCGTTTTCTTTGAAAATTAATTTATCTCCTCTGATTTTTTGGTCACATTTTTTTATATTTTTTTAAGAACTTACACATTTTTGCGTTTTTCGCGTATTTCATCTAAGAACTGTAGGGGTATTCTAACTGAATCTATCCCTGACATTCTTTCCCTTGCTGTATTCAGCACTTATTCTTTTTTATTATAGTTATAAACTTTTGCAACTATGGATCTCCTGATATTTTGTTTTATTCCAACTTGTCTTTAACAAATTGTGCAATTTTTCTTAGTTTTTATTTTCGTTTTTTTATCCATTTATGATCATGTTTTCTCTCATGCTTCTACCTGTTATATTTTTTTTGGGATTCCACTTTATATTCTAATTTTTCAAAGTACCCTTTCAAAGTACATTGTACTTATTTCTTTTATATGATTTTTTTGTTCTTGAAACGCATTTGCGAATGTGATCACTTTCATCAAGCACACGTTTTAATCTGTGTTCTACTTCCCCTGCCCTGTTTATATCGTTTGACAATTCATCAAATATTTCATTTTTTGTATCAACTTTAGAGTTTATCTTATTAACTGTTAATTGTACATCGAAAATACGTCGCTTGAGACTTTCATTAGATGTTAAAGAGCTAAGACTGACATTATCGGCTTTGGCTTGGATACTGTCCAATGCACCATCTGACAATAGTTAAGGTTCCTTTTTGACCTTCGTTGTGTAGAGCTAGAAAGTGCGTCCGATGACCGGCTCGCCATATTGATCCACCAGTCGGAAATGTTAAAACTTTGTTACCACAATGTTTTAGATAGATTCAGTTCGGAATATAACTGACCGTTCTCTTTAATACCAAGTTGGAATAATCAAAGCAAGTGACCTTTGAAAATAGACCGAATCGATTAAATAGCAGTTATTCAATATTTGCAAGTTTAGTAACTTTGAATGTTCATAATGGTATAAAAACAACACTAGTCACTTCATCAGATACAGCGAGTAGTTGGATAACAAAATTTAAATGTGACAGTCAAAAACTTGAGAATGATCCCCATCCTGAAATACCTTTGCTTTTGCAATCCCACAAATAGTACAAAAATCCATGATATTATTATTTGACAATATGTAGGCAGTATAGGTGATATTTAAAAACATATTACATCTTGTCAGAGGATCTTGCAATAAGAAAAACTAAACATCTGACAGTTACTTGATCACAAGCACACCATGCGCACTTCCTCGCGTTCTAAATAATAACTTTTATATGCAGATCCTGCTGACTTTCTTCAGAATTTCGTAATTATGGATGCTAATCATTTTTCGCCAAAAGGCCAATTAACAGTCTAGGCGATAAAAGCATCATATTTCGCCCTAAAAAAAGACAGATGGAAAGGACTGTTTCATTTTTTGGGGTTGCTTATTGTATTCTGATTGTAAAATTTTTCCAAAAGAACAATCAGCAGTACAAACCTATCACTTCTGATGCAGTTTCGGAATTTTTAATGAAAGCGCCGCGTAAAACTTAGTAAAGATGTGTATTCCACCTAGACAGTATCCCTGTTCACAAGTTTGTCATTGCCATGGGTGCTATAAACGTTGGCGGATTTAAACGGACTTAACATCAGCCTTATTTGTCGTCTAATTCCAAGACTTAAAACGGCGATTTCTGATATCACTTTCTTATCAAATGTTTATATATAATAAAGGGGATTATATTGTACAATAATGCAATATGTCTGTCAAAAACCCCTGAAAACTAGATTTAAAAAATATAAATTCTCTCTATGTGGCATATGTGAAAATTTCGGGTATACATTCTTTATCAGCGCCAGAAGGGGCGAAAAAAGTTGATAGATAAAAAGGTAAGCCAAATATTTGAAAATTAATGAATCTAAAGTTTTAAAATAATATGAATCCTTATCTAGCAAAGCAATGTTTTCTAAACGATATTTATGACACAAATTATTCAAGTCATTTCAAAATGATTTAAATAATTAATTCAATTAGTTTTGTAGCGTTTTTGTGTATTAATCTCTCCTAAAGTTGTTTCATGAGATGTCTACTAATATGCGTAATACATGGCTTATTGGGAAACATATCTTCCTGAGATAAGTTTTGTTCATCTCTCGAAGCTACCTGTAAATGTTTGAAAAGGTCTTTACTTTGAGTCCAATTGGAAATCTTGGCATTTTGTTTTAATTCAGGCTTTAAAGGTAATAATCTATGCTCAGGTATTTGTGTATCTATCTTAATACATGTTTCGATGCCATATGTCAATAGCCATTGTTTATAATACCTAAAGGTTAATAATCTAAAATAACGACCGTACTACAACTTATTGAAGTCCAAGACCGATTGCAAGCTACTTTTTAGACAATATGCCGAAATTTTAGCTCAAAACCTGGTAGCTTGTTCAGACCGACCAAATTTTTGTCCGAGTCATAGTGCACAAACACAAAATTTCGATTTACATTCGATCCGGCTTCGAATACTAGTATTTAAATAAAACACGTTCCTTCCGCAAACGATCGACAGTAGTTTATAAATAATGATTTTGCGGTCAAAATAACGAAACCAAACTAATTAGAGTGTCACCCATATTCACTAGGTTTTGTTCCAGATCGGAGCAATAAATAATAAAACAATAAAAAAAAAAATTTAAAATGAAATGCTTAAACCTAAAACAGTTAAAATAGTTAGGCGATACTCCAGTTGGTTTCGTTAGAGGTTTAATTTAAGATTTTGTTTCATCGGATACACTGTTTAACATGCAAGTTCTCAATTTTAATCTAAATGTTCTTTTTATCATTCATCAAGTATGTAGGATTCTACCGCAATTTGGTCGGAACGAGCTACACGTTTTTGAGCTTAAATCTGAGCGACGGTATATATATATATATATATATATATATATATCCGAAAGTAAGCAGAAGAAAATAAAAGAAAAAACTATAAATGTATTTTGTCCTGATTTGATTGACATTGTTTTATCGCTGTAAGATAAACTGACCGTTAAAAGGATTTGAATATATAACACATATACCAGTTAAATTTTGATGTGCCAGATAAGACCGAAAAGTTTTATAGATAAAAAACATTATGTAAACAGTTGAAAATAATGAATCTAAAGTTCCAAAATTATCCAAATCCATAAAAGGATTGCTTTGCATGAGGGAACAAATCTTAGTTTTAAATATATTTTAAATTTTAGATGGCTGAAAATTTTGCTAAATGGTACATTTTCTGACAGGACAAGGTACTGCCTACTGAGTTATGGATACCCTCGGGGAGTTTAAATGCACCAGCAGCGGTACCGACTTAGGGGTAGTAAATATATAACACAAATACCTGTAAAATCTTTATGTGCCAAATCATTCCTATCAGTTACACTAGGGGCCAAAAAGTTTGATAAAAAACATCAGCCAAAAAGTTGCAAAATTAATGTATCTAAAGTTCCAAAACTAAATGAATCCAAATCTAGCGAAGGAATACTTTGGATGAGGGAACACACCTTTGTTTTAAATAAATTTGAAAAATTACGGCGGCTGATAATTTTGCTAAATGGTATAATTTTTAACAGTTAAAATAGGCGATACTTCAGTTGGTTTTGTTCGAGGTTTCATTTAAAGTTTCGGTTCATCGGATTGACTGTTTAGCATGTAAATTCCTAATATCATTTGAAATTTTCTGTTCATAATTAACAATTCATCCGCCATGACTCCAATAAAATTGGCCGGAATAAGCTACGCGTTTTTGAGCTTAAATTGTTGGACGACGGTACAGTGTTCAAACAGTAACTTGCCATCGATTTCAATGTCATGGAGTTAAAAGTCAATGTTTTTAGTTCTAAAAGGTTAATTATCATTAAGAACGACCCAACTCTAACTTATTAGAGGCCGAGATCAACAGTAAGCCATGTTTTGATAATATTCCGAGGTGGGCTCTAAAAATCGGGCTTAATAACGCGTAGCTTGTTCAAGCCTACAAATATTTGTCTGTGTTATATAAGACGAATTCTAAATTATAAAAGAAAAGTTCGATTTAAATTAAGAAAGTGAATAGTCGATCCGATGAAACGAAATCTCCAATTAAACATCGAACGGCTGTAAATATTTAAATAAATAAAACCTATTCCTTCCTCAAATACGTAACCCAAATTCACTAGCTTTCTCTTTCGAAATCGGAGACTTATTGAAAATAATAAAAATAATTCCACATGAAATGTTTAAAGCTTAACCAGCTAAAATAGTAATGCGATAATCAAGTTAGTTTCGTTAGAAGTTTATTATATGTATATTATATTTTTCGATCATTGTAGTACGAAAATATATTTACTTTCTGTGAACCGTATTTTTATGTACTTTCCTTAAAGAATGTTTTAAAATTAATTGAAAAATAAGAAAAAAAGGTTGAATATATTGAATAAAAGTAGATTTCCATGCAATGTGATAGTTATATTTTATACTAAACGGCATTATTTTAATTTTTAAATAATTTATATAGTTTTTAATGGGACCTGTCATGAATATTTATTTTGTTTAGCAATGATATATATATATATATATATATATATATATATATATATATATATATATATATATATATATATATATATATATATATTATATATTGTCTTCAGCGGGAAGAGATATAAGTTATCGTTAACGTGAAGAGATATATTTTGTCGTTAGCGGGAATACAAATATATTCGATAGATATTATAATTTTCAGCTTTTGTAGTACATAAATATATTTCCATTCTGTGAACCGTATTTTATGTACTTTTAAAAGTAATGTTTTAAATCTAATTGAAAAATAAGAAAAAAAAAGATTGAATGTATTGAATAAAAGTAGGTATCCATGCAGTGTCACAGTTATATTTTATACTAAATGGCATCATTGTTAATTTTAAAGAATTTATTTTGTTTTGAATTGGACCTGCCATGAATAGTTATATTGTTCAGTAATGACGGATATATATTGTCTTTAGCGGTAAGAGATTTATGTTGTCTTTAGCGTGAAGTGATATATATGTTGTCTTTAACGGGAATTGATATATATTGGATGTATCGACTGTTATACTACACAATTCATTTTATAAAAAAAATAAGTATTATACTGAGACCATTGATTTTGCTAGTAAACATTTAAATATTACAAGAACGGGTCAATGTTGCCTATAGCGGACACTCATGTATATTATTTTTTTTGACTATTGTAGTACGCAAATATGTTTCCTTTCTGTGAACTGTATTTTTGTGTAGTTTCTTAAAAGGATGTTCAAAAATTAATTGAAAAATAAGAAAAAAAAGTTTGAAAATATTGAATAAAAGTAGATTTCCATGCAATGTGAAAGTTATATTTTGTATGAAACGGCATTATTGTTAATTTTAAAGGATTTATATAGTTGTAAATGGGACCTGTCATGAAAACTTATTTTGTTTAGCAATGACATATATATATATATATATAAATTTTTATATTATTATTATTTTTTTTTTAAATTAGTTGCTTTGGTTTAGTGATGGTGTATACAGCTCGAAAATGATATCAATTATTGTCCGTCAGATATGTGGTAAAACTTAAACTGTTCGAAAAAATCAACTTCGTTTAATTGAGCGCATGCGATAAAAATAAAAAATTAAAAAATAAAAAAGTGACTGATACGTCATGTTGTTCACCTTATTTTAATTTATATTGTAACATTAATACTCAGGAAAGAAAATATGCAAAGCCTTATGACAAACGTGCCGACTGCAATTTCTTTTGTTAATTTTCCGTTTGTATACATCATGATTACTACTTATGTTGTATTCTAAGTTCCGACTACGAGAACTTTCTCCATTAAAGCAAGCTGCTGACAAATAAATTGTTAGCTTAGGGATATTACAAACGTTAGATTTCATTATTCAATTGCCTTGTGGAAAGATGGGAACTTGTTATGGAAGTCCATCTGTCATACGTTTTTACTTTTGAAAAAAAAAAACTTAGCAAACAAACTTATCTCTATAAAAACATTAAAAATGGTGTGTTTAGAATCTCATTGAATTGATACGTTTTATAATATACCCTTTAAGTGTATCCAAAACACATTCATCAAGCACGTTGTCAACGGATGACTACTTGTAAATTTTAAAAAAAGACTAAAGTGGAAACAGTCGTCATTTACAAATCCCTGGTAATAAACTCTTGTTTAAAAGTTTAAATAAGTAGAATACTTGTGCAATGACAGTAATAGAATACCCCTGTGTTTAGACTTGTAATGTTGTTATGGATCCTTAACATCGATCCAAAAACAATCAATATCTATCTAAGTTTATTCAGTGTATAGTCTTTCATGTTTATGTCAATCTGTTTTTATTTTCGTTTGTATTTTATATTAAAAAAATAATTACGGAATACATATTTGATATTTGATAATAGTCAAACTAATAATAACTATCTTAAATGTCACTTTTGCAGAGCGTTGTTTTAATATCTTAATTGTATGAATTTGCCATTCACTTAAGAATTCAAGAATTAAATTAACTTTTGCAAGAATGTCAACCATTGCGTACCTTTATTTTTAATTAAATTAACATGAATTGCACAGCAGTGGTTTCTGTCATGTTTTTGTTCTTAAATGCAACTTGTTTGCTCGTAAAAGTTAAAAATGATGACAAAATAATTCCTTGTATATATCATGGCAACACTTCATTTATTCTTGACAAGAATTTTTTTATTTAATATGATAAACACACTCTGTATAATACTGTCAATTCAAAACTTCATACTAAACAAACTTTAATTTATAACAAAACCTTTCAAGATCGGATTTACATATTCGATTTTTAGATAAAATAAAACAAGAGTCAATCTGTCTTTATTTTTTATCTGGCTATTACGGAATGTTATATGATAGGTAAAATTAAGCGTTGTTATGCAATAACTTAAAGTATGTGTTATATCAAGTAAAAATCTTTATTTTACTCTTCGATTTTGCGTTTTTTATTTTAAAGGTACAAAGTTTTATCTACTGCGGATGTGCAGCAAATGACGTCTTAGAGTTGAGCATACGGTTATGACAAGAATACAAAAAGCAATCGGCGACCATGTTTATTACATTGTAAGTATAGCTCTGTCTTTAAATATAGCATGAAATGTTAAGTATGTATTTTATTCATACATATTTTATCATCACTTTGCATGCTTCTTGTTTATATCTTTTATGATTGAATTCGTTTAAGCTGATAAGCGTTGAAATGTACATAGTTATCAGCCTTCCATATTCTAGGTGGAAAGTCCGGATTTTTGCCCCGAAATTTGACTAACTGATTTTCACGGAAGATGTCCCGAATTATTAAATCCATTATGTTACAGAGCCTAGGAATTATTTTAAGATATTTCAAGTACTGCTCCGCCTTGATGTTCGTATTGCCTTTTAAAATAGGTTCAAAAGTATGCATTCATTTCATTTTTTTTACTTTCGCCATGTTTGATTCAAGGAAAAAATATTCGTAAAGAAGACTGTGTGTGTGTGTGTGTGTGTGTGTGAGAGAGAGAGAGAGAGAGAGAGAGAGAGAGAGAGAGAGAGAGTAGTAGTAGTAGTAGTAGTAGTAGTAGTAGTATAGAAATTCAAGGAATTCAGCCCACGTTTTGCTATAGACAAAACGTGTGTGTGAGGGACCGAATTATTCCGGGAGATTCTGAAAACTACCAGTTTTAACTATAGTTAAATGCCATTTATTTACACAATTTTTAGATATGTTATGTTTTTTATAATATAATTAAATAGATAAAATGCTTTCCATAAGGTATAAATGATTGAAAAACAACTATACAAATGACTGAAACAAGTGTTCTTAATATTTTTGGGAAAAAATCAATTTCTTCACGAAGAAATCAATAAACATAAGGTACGCATGAACTTTCTATTAATTGAAAAATCCCTGATGAGGAATGATTTCCGAAATGTGCACATATGGTACAGCAAAATTTAACTGATATTTGTGTTATATATGTAATCAGTATTGAAATTTGTATATACTTATATATGTAACCAGTATTGAAATTATTGAAATACTTTTAAAGTGGCGAGTTATGACAAGTATTTACAAGTTTATTCACGTTATTGACCAATAATGTAACACTAATAACTACCTATCATTTTGTTTTTGAAATTGAAATTAGAAGTACATAAAATTCTAACCTCTGGTACTTAAGTTACACGTTGAAGGGTTACACGTTTAAACGGATGAAACTCTATGTTTCCACCGCAACAGGCTCATTTTTTTTTTAAATATCAATCTTTTTTCCAGTTGTTTAAAATAGCGTTAGTTTAACAAAATATTTACTGAAAATTTTCAGAGGTTATTTAAATTAAATATATATATTTTGGACAAAGAGTTTGACCAAAATTGTTCCCATTTGGTAAATAAGAATATAATAATTGTATACATAAACTTCTGTATAGAAATGTAAAAGATTTGGACCAATATACACGATTCAAAGTTTCTCTAATCCACTAGTTAGGAAACCACTACGGTAGTTCAGTTGGTAGAGTGCTCGCTTTGTATATGGGAGGTCGAAGGTTCGAACCCTGGCCAGGTCTGAACAACACTTGAAAATTAATAATGAGTGTTCTGTCGCAAAGCACTCGGCATTTAGAAATGAAAGTCACGAATGAGACCTTTAAAAACAAACGTCCGTGTCACGGACACGTGTAACGTGTAATTGTTACTCAAACAAGTCAAATTAATTACTAAGCTGGATAAAGACTGTTTTACTGCCTTAAACCATACATGAGAAAGAAAAAGTAGATTTTTTTAGTAAAAAGATTTTTTTAGTAAAAATAAAAAAAATAATGCTCTGTAACCTAGGTTGCCATCAAAAAGTTAAAATTTGATTGGTTATCGCCTGAAAATTGCAGTAGAATGTTAGGTGCAATTCTAGATGCGCTTTTGCATTTTTCGAAAGTCACCACAACATATCCTAAAAATTTGAGCTGAATATTTCAAAAGTTATTAACGATTATTTACCACCCCCAAAAATATCGAAAATACGATTTTACTTCTTAACGTTTTAAAAAATTACACAAAGGTTTTACAACTTTGATATGACACAAATCTTAACTTCGTTGTAATGCATTTGTGATAAAAATGAAACTATAACCCTCAATTTTTGTATCTGATTATATCAAGTTTATAATATTTTTTTCCTAATCACAAATCCGTTAATATGGTAACTATAGTATGAGGTACGAGGTGCCAAAATGCAAAATATCTAAATTTATACGCAGTTATAAACTAACATTTTAAAATATACACATAAAAATTTTCTTCCACTATCTAATGTCTGTACTCTAAACTTTGTTCATGAACTGCAGGAAATTTTTTTATATTTATGCCTATTAACCCTTTACTGGCCGGTTGTTTTTAAGAAATTTGGATACAACATATTAAAGATATAATTAATCAATGACCAACTACATGTATATGACATTGGAAAAAAATTGACGTGAATTCGCGAAAATATTTTTTTTAAAAATTTATAAGCTGCAGTATGTCAAGTAAGTGTAAATTCTAACTAATTTAATTTAATCTTATTTTATTTGCGAAAGCAAAGCTTTCTCGAATATAGCTATCACACGCGTGGACTCTTAACTCTCAACCCGTATTATCTCCCTTACAAATTTCAGCTCTCTCTCGTCAGTTGATTGAAGTTGAATAATGACAGACAACCCAAATGTAGGCGGCTTTTTGCATTTATTGATTTGGTGATGAAATTTTCATGATAAATCGCGACTGTCCATTGATTAGAATTGATTCAGTCAGAAATGAACTGCAGAATCGAAAGAGAACTCGGCATTTTCCTGTATTTAAAGACAGACATTATTTTGATGACGACACACACCCCCTAACCCCAATTCGCCTGTTTACAGATCTCTTCATATGATTTCTTGCCTAATGCATCCGAGAGGTGAAACAAGTGATAGTTTTGATTACTAAGTACCCTGAAGGAAAAGATGATTTTCAAAAAAATATCGGGTCTTGTTTACTATAGGTAGTCCCAGGGAAATATTCGGATTTACTATTGTATGCAAATGAGCTCTTCCTTATTGAAGTATTGGGGTGAAAAGGTCAATCGAAGACAAATCGAAAGTACTTCAGATATCAATGTTTAAAAGGTGCAAACTAATATCTGCTTTACGTTTGTAAATATGACAAAAATATACGAATGCAACAAAAATATTATAATTATGAGGCTTAGATAATATTTCTTGAAAAAAAGGTTAGGAAGTTCAACATGAAACCAATGTAAACAATGATCTTCTTACTTCCAGTTTTCGCTAGATGTGTACAAATAGGTCTTATGTTTTATATGCATCTTTAAATAGATTCCTGTCGTATGTCAGTGTCACACGCGGAAACATGACTCCACAGAATTGAGTTTTGTGTATACAACTGTCTTAGAGTCAGTTTATAACTTCTTCTTAACCATATCCATGTAATCTAGCAATATCTGTAAATCAATTCTGTAAATCGACTACTGTAAAAAGTTCACGAGTTTTCTGTAAGTCAAATATAAACATCATCACTTGTTTAATTATGACTAGCAGGGGGGTAAGATCACGTGTCAATAATGTAACTTGTTTTCAAATGAAGTAAATACGATAAAATTAAATGACTTAACGTTCTAACGCCATCAATTTTCTGGTTGTCATATTTGTCTACATGCGGTGAAATATCGTCCGGTATAAATATATTTCTCGGGATGGGTAAAATAGTGGCACTAAATAATACTTTCGTTTAGGTTGCATAAGATTTATATGTTTATTTGTAGTTACATAGTTCATGATGTAGCCATTTAATGCCACGTGATTTATAATATGATCATTTAATGTATCATCGTTAATGATATGATCATTCAGTGGAACATGGTTTGTGCTATATGGTCATTCTTAGTCACATGAATATGATATGGTCATTTTGAGTCACAGAGTTTTTGGTATGGTCATTTAGTACGATATGTTTTATGATATAGTAATTTAGTGTCATTTGGTTTATGATATAGTAATTTAGTGCCACGTGGTTTATGATATGGTAATTTAGTGCAACATGGTTTATATTATTGTCATTTAATGTCATGTGGTTTATGGTATGCTGTTTGTGATATGACCATTTAGTGTCGCATGGGAAATGATGTGTCATTAGTGCAACGTGGTTTGAGTTATTGTCATTTAATGTAACATGGTTTATATTATCGTCATTTAGTGTCATGTTGTTTACGATATGGTCATGTAGTGACACATAGTTTATGATGTTTCATTTTTGGTTACAAAGTGTATGATATGGTCATTTAGTGTCACATAGTTTATATTATTGTCAATTGGTTTATGATATGGTCATTCAGTGCAAAGGGTTATGATATGGTTCTTTTGTGTAACATAATTTATTATATGGTCATTTAAAGCAGCATGGTTAATGACATGGTCATTCAGTTAAACACGGTTTATGATGATGTTTTTGAGTCATATGATATTGTAACATGGTTCATGATATAGCCATTCGGTGCAACATGTTTTATATTATTGTTATTTAGTGTCACTTAGTTTATGATCTGGTCATTTAGTGCAAATGATAATGATAATGCAAATTAGATAAGAATATAGTGGTTTTGAGTCGCATAGTTTATATAATTAATTATAATATGACCATAAGGTCAAAGATGGTTTATGATATGGATATGTAGTGTACATGGTTTATACAATGGCCATTTAGTGTTACATGGTTCATGATATTGTAATTTAGTGTCACATGGTTTATGATATGGTTATTTAGTGTCACATGGTTTATGATATGGTCATTTAGTGTCACATGGTTTATGATATGGTCAATTAATACCCAATTGTTTATGATGTGGTCATGAAATGCCACATGGTTTTTTAAATGGTCATTGAATGCCATATTGTTTATAGTATAGTCTTTTAAACACATAGTTATGGAATGGTATATTTATGCCTCTTGGTTTATAAAATGAAATAAAGTTGATTTTACTATTTATTGTAACATGGATTATGATATGGTCATATAAAGCTACACTGTTTATGATAGACATTGCACACAACATGTATCATTGCTGTCTTTCATTGCATTGTAAAGTGAACATATCTGCCACTACACTTACAAAAGCTGTCAACTTTTCACATCACATCACATCACATCACATGACGAAATCTTGAACAGGGCACAAAATTCACATTCAATCAAACATTTATTCGTCTTTCGTCTTTCGTCTTCACGAATTTTAGTACTATCAGTACTTTGATGTATTTTTCTTTTTATTGATCATTAAAGATGACCATATACTTGAAACCAATAAACCTTTTGGACATTTACATGGCAACAGACCTATATAATGGATAACATTTTAATTCCTTAAAGATAAATAGCTAGTTAAATTACAATCTTTTTTGCAGAATCAAAATCATAAATATAATGTTTAGTTGGACTCAATACTAAATGATGATCAACAGTTATGGTTCAAAAACAAGAGGCACAATTAATAATGTGTATTATCGGGGTGTCTTTATATTGATATAACATCAGTTTTGCACTAAAAATTAACTTCACTGTAGGAGACTAATACCACTCGCTCCCAATTGTTGTTGGAGAAATTTAATCGTGTGTGATGGGTTCAAAATAATGATACTTGCCATCTATACAATGTTTCGGAAAAATTGGATCAAATATAATTAAATAAACCTCTGGCCAAAGTGTATATGTGAAAAATTCTAAGTTGGAAATGGTAATAAATTCACATATTCATCAGACCAAACTGATAACTGCAAGTGCACAGGTTTTATGATGCTTAATATCTGTTGTTAGTTTAAGAAAAATTGGATCTTACGTAATTAAATTTAACGCCAGACAAATTGTGTCTTAGGACGGAGGGACAGAGGGTTAGACATACAGCCAAGGTGGTTGCGTTTCAGTAACTTACTTCGTTACGGGGGGTATAATAAATTGGCGATGCAACAACAGCATTTAGCAGGCAATGAACTCAGTAGCGCCTACAATTCAGCTCTAGTGCCCTTATGCATTGTAGGACAATAAAGAAACACAAACAACAGTGTCAATCATGTTTACATCAGGTATTGACATTTAAACCGACTTTTGACACTTACAATACCTCCACCCCCACCCCATCCCACAAAAATCTTAATTAATATCAACAAAAAACTGCTAAAATCTAATCATAATTAAAAAACAAATGATGTTTGTTTAATTTCATAGTTTTTAAATCTCTAGCACATCAAAGTAATGCAGACAAAAACTGGTTAACAAGGCAAAAAGCTCACAGTGTTTTTATAAAATATACATACAAAAATAAGAAATTGAAGGAGTTGTAACTCAATATACAAATTCCTAGGGATAGCTTATTTCATTTGAAGTTGTCAAATTTAAACAAAATATAAGACAAAAGACAAACAAATAATTCATATATTTAATTACAGGAAGATTTGGCATAGATTTCATTCAGAATTCAAGAAATACAACAATAAATCATACTACCATCAATTCCCAAAATCACCAGCTGCATATCCCATTACATGTGAAAATTCATAAATAAGAATAAACTGGTAACATATTCAATAATGAGTATGCCTTCCCCTTTCATCAATTACAGCTCTACCTTGGCGTGCTCACAATCAAGTTATGTATGCGATTTTGTGAAAATGTGTATCATTCATCACTAAGCGCAACTTTAAGCTCTTGAAGAGTTCTTGATTAGATGCAATTCATCTGGGTATCTCTTAATTGTCTTTTTAACCTTATTCGAGACATATTCAAAAGAATAATTTGATTAAAATCTCATTTATTTGACAATATCATTTTAGTATTGACTGTGGCAATCAGACAATCACGGATGTATTAGTTCAAGCTTAAACTTTTTTTCACGAATGACTTATCACGATAATTTACACGAAAACAATAGCATTTATGCTTTGTGCAAAATCATGTTTTTTTTTTTATTTTAAAAAAAAAAAAAATAAATAAATAAATTATTAAGATTAAAAGATTAAAGACTAAAATTAAAACTATCATGATTATTTTAAATAAGGAAGAGATTTGTAACAAACTGACGAATTAATTTTGTTCTGACTACTGAAATTTCGTTTGAAAGAATATTTGTTGATATAAAATTATGAAAATCGTAAATTCATTGTCTAGTTTTCAGATTATTCATCGAAGTACAAAAGAAAACGTTTTGGTAATTGCTTTCTCCAATTTTTTTTTTATTAAATTAAAGATTTTTTTTCCAAAACACGAAAATAAATAAATCAATAAATAAATCATAATTTTCCCCAAACCGCAATATAAATAAATACAAGTTTTCCCCAAAACACTAAATAAAAAAAAATAAATAAATAAAAAAAAATAAATAAATAAATAAATAAATAAATAAACCTGTAGATGTTTGACAAATCCGTTTGTAAGTGCATTCAAGATTTAAAATACATAGACATATCCTGCAACCGGCGGTGTAATTTTTTACCCATTTCAAGATTCGTTGTACGGACGCAATAAAAAACAGCAGTTTAAACGCAGTCATCATCGTACCCAAACATGTTTCTCTCGATTTAGGAGAGTTCAAGCTCCTGTAGACAAATACTTATTTGAATATTGAAATACTCGCTTTTATATCACACAAAACATAAAACATCACGTTGATTTTACCAATAATTAAGGTATGGGAATCTTTATTTACAATTACATTAGTTTGTAGGCTTCTTCGTGTAGAAATGTAGAACTAGGACAATCCTATTCTGTCATGCAAATAAAAAGCCCAGTTCTTTAGTGCATTTATGTGGTTCTTGTATCTAAAACGTGCAGAGAGAGAGAGAGAGAGAGAGAGAGAGAGAGAGAGAGAGAGAGAGAGAGAGAGAGAGAGAGAGAGTATTATTTTTTAAGTATGATTTACTGCATTTATATTTACATATTTGAGCAAATTAATTTGAATTTCTAATTTTCAAAATATTGAAATATCTTACGATTAAAGCTGTGGTAAGGAAAATGCATTAAATGAAACGGTTCTTTGCGTGTTATATTTAAACAGAATTTTTTTATCAATCTTCAAACATGAAGGGCCGTTTGAAAAGGGGAAACGGGAAGTATTTAACTTTTATACGATATAGAAAATTTGTGTACATATTCATGTTTTTTTTCTTTAAATATAGATTTCTTATTATTGTGAGAGTCTACAATTTAGTACATGTATACATGAAGCATAAATTGTATAAACACGTGGTTTGGGTTGCATACTATGTTTTGTGGTTAAGCTCCGTAATTTCTAAACCATAAAACAAGGTGCGCAATTTGCTGACGTCCTTCTTTTGAATCTATTTTCTCAGTTTGACGTCATAGCGCAACTGGACCTAATTTCGCAGTCACGATTAATAAGTAACAAGGAGTATTAGGGTTAAGAAGATATCTTCTTCAAAGACATATCCTATTCGCTTACACTTACTGCAATATCATTAATTGGCGGGGCTTCAACGTTTAGTTAATCAAAGGCGATAGCATGATAACAGGGATCGTCTTGTCAAAGACTTTTATAAAAACTAAGTTTCTCAATTTTGCTATATAACGGTTTTCTAGTTTTCGGCCAGTGTTTTAAGATTTAACTGAATAAATTCTTGCTTTTATTCCTTGCTTCCTTGATGTGAAACCGTCTGATAAAAAAATGTTTATTTGTTCTTATACATGAATTGCAGAATAAAAGTGTAACAATTCTTACTTATACGAAGCATCTATAAAACAAAGTGACAATTTTGACAGATACTTTTAAATAGCTGTGGGTATAATAGAACGCTTACTTACTAGAACTTCTATATTTCAGCAAACACAAGCTGGTAGTTCTTTATATACTGAGTATTTCGTTTATGCTACTAATCACCGATGCAATTTCTCTGGAATATAAAGAAAATGGTAAGCTTAATTGTTTTTAGCTATAAATATTTACCCAATGGTTAAATGGGTAATAAGTATTGACATAATAATAATAATAATAATAATAATAATAATAATAATAATAATAATAATAATAATAATAATATAAATGTTTAAAGAAGATATTTATACATATTATTACACATCATTTTATGTTATTGAAACAAAATTGGGTAGACTTCTTTTCCCGCTCCATTCATTGTTCAAAGGTTTTGTATACCTGTTTAATTCTGATGTGCTCATCGTGAAAATCATTGCTCATCAGAGACACTAGGGCCGAAAAAATTGACAGAAAACAAAAATAAGCCAATATTGATAATTAATGAACCAAAAGTTCCAAACTGATACGGATCCAAAGCCAGTTTTCCACGAGGAAACAAACCTTAGTTAAAAATAAATTAGAAAATTAAGAGTGGTGAAAAATATTGCACATGGTACATTTTCTGACAGCACATAAAGTACTCCCTACTGAGTCAAGGATACCCTTGGGGAGATTACTTCACCATCAACGGTACCCGCTCAGAGGTAGTAAATATACCTGTTCCTTTAGATGTGCAATATGTGAACATTTCGAGAAAATCATTACTCATTAGTGATACTAGAAGCTTAAAAAGGTAATAGGTGAAAAAGATAAGCCAAATATTTGAAACTTATGAATCAAAGTTCCAAAATTATATCCAAATACAGATATCGAATGCTTTGCATGAGAGAACAAACCTTATTTTTTAATAAATTTCAAAAATGAAAACGGCTAAAAATTTTGTAACAAAGTACATTTTCTGACAGCACAAAGTTTTGGCTACAGAGTTAAGGATACCCCTAGGGGAGTTTTACTCCACCAGATAGATTGTACGAGATAGATTTTCCGACCTTGTCGAAGCTTTATAGGATGAGTAGTGCATGGAACATTTTTTGCTTTTATAAGATTCATTTGCTTTTTTGTATGAAACACGCATTTCATTAAAAAATCAAATGAAGCCCATGACATAACGGTTGGTTGGTATGGAAATGGAAACAGTTTTATCTTACACGTGCAGTCTCTTTATAATCGCGTGTGTTAGGTCTCTGTATCTGTAGATATGTACTATTACATGTTAAGTGGTTTAATTAAGGGAAAAAAAATCTTCCGAAATATAAACTTTTCTATTACAATAATGTCTTTTTATAAAATTTGAAATCTCAGGTGCGATTTTTCCGTAGTTTTACATTTCCACAAATCATTGTCATGGAGCTTTAAATGGAGAACTGGCAAAATATTTGGTGAAAAATTGCTTTAACCAGTATATATATATATATATATATATATATATATATATATATATATATATATATATATATATATAACCTTACAGATATTACTGTTTCATTAATATAATATACAATACGTTATCTTATACCAATTTTGTTTCTTTTTTTTTCTTTAATGAATACGTTTTATAGTTGTAATGATTGTAACTATTATGACTTTTTGATGAAAGAATCTTGTTGTGTAGATTGCAAACGAGTTTCGGTTACAAATATGATTTAATTTACAGAAAAAGATTAAATTATGTTAAAACTTATCGATATTAACATTTTTTCATATATATATATATGAAGAATTGTTCATATGAGTTAGTTTCAACATATATTAATCGATTGAAAATTAAAAATTGGCATAAAACTTTTTTTGTAAATTAAGTAATATTTGTAACCGAAAACTCATTTGCAATCTATAAAACAAGATTCTTTCAAAAATTCATAATATATATATAGGGTCATGTTTAAAGCTAGTTGGTATATGCATACATGTCTCTTATTCTATTTAAGCATGTCATTTAGTAGAATATTGGCCATGTATTATACTTTTTGCAATGTGTGTCTTTTCTTTAAAAGATCCAAATTATACAAAAACAACACAAAAAGAAAAACATTTTTCATTTTTTAACAAGTGGTTATATTACAGTTTGTAAATTTAAAGTATTATATTAAACCTTGTAGAGAAAATGTAACATTTATTATAATGAATGCACTTTGAATGAATAACTTTAAAGAAGTCATCAACGAGACAGAGATTCATTATCTACTGATTTTCCGTGTCAGCATTTAGATACAAGACTTCACTTTGAGATTTAAGATTTAGACTTTTATTGTTTATATTCTGAAATGAATCGAAGTCTGCAAGATCAGGGGACAGTTGCACAAAAATGATTAAAATAAATCATCAGTTAAGGATTAACGACTCGTTAAAGTCTAACCAAATGATTAATTAATCAGTTGATTAACAGTTGTTATTCAAAAATTTTAACGCATTGATTAATTAATCATTGATTAAAAATTTTAATCACAGATTAAACAAAACAAATACCAATAATCCACCACTCTTATTTTCACTTCGAAGATGGCAGCCTCCATACCTCCACTTCAAAAAAGGCGAAGAAAAACCACCTTTTCACAAGGTAAAATAAATACTTTTAGTGATGAGGTAGAGTGTAATTTGGAGTTATTAAACTCAAAATTTACTAATGTTCTTACAAATAAAAAAGAAATTAGAGTATTGAGGCAAATAACTGCCAAAATAAATGCTGTTGGCAACGCAAAAAGGACAATGGAGGAGGTCAGAAAAAAATGGAGAAATATGTGTCGTGAGGCTAAAGTTTGTGGAACATAAGAGGCAACAAGAAGCCACAGGTGGCGGTCCACAACCTATTCCACTGTCTCAGTCTGATGTACACATATTAGATTTGTATACAAACAGTGCCAGTTTCCATGACATAAGTGGTGGGATAGAGGTTGGTCTACCAACTGTGGGATATGTGAATAAAAATAAGAAAGTAGAACGTCTGCCGATTGTTTACATATTAATGACTTGACCCTGGTCTCGTGTTTTGCCTACCTATATTTCAAGATTCTTTTGAATAAAACTTCTTTCCAGGTAAAATGGCTCAATAAACATGAAATGTTATTCTCCAAAAATGAAGTCCTGTTCATATCGCGGACTGTCAATTGCGTTAAAAGTTGCATTCTTCTAAAATGAAGAGCTGGAATAGTGACGACAACCTACCTAAGTGATCACATATGGCTTTGATATTGATACTGTGATACCCCTTTCCATTCACAAAAGATGGTTCATCATCCGTCGGTGCTATAATTCTAACATGTGTACCATCAACTGCACCGATAACGTGTGGAAACCCCCGATTCCCGTAAAACCCCTGCATGATGGTGTTTTTCTCTCTATCAGTTACTGGCCATTTTATTTTATTTCCTCCTAGCTTAACCAAAGCATCAGTAACATTGGTTACTGCTCTTGAAAGTGTGATTTTATCGAACCATAAAATTCAAATTAAATTTGGATGGAAAAAAGTTATGGCCTGGTGTGTTTGAGTAGAGATGTATAGCTTGATTAATAGGTAGTAATATTATATTATATCAAATATAAATCCCTGATTCGAGCATATGAATTGAAGTCACACCCTAGACTATATATCATAGTGTGTGGAGTTGAAGGGAAAAAGTAGCTTATATTGTCATAGTTTATTCTTTTTAAATTTATATATCAGGAGTAAAATTCATGTATATATACTTTTATATAAAATTGACAAATATTTGACTCTCATTTATTCTGTAAAATTCCAAAGAGGCCAATTTAATCCTATCATTATCATGGAGTCATGTGTATTTTGTCAAAGTTTTGTGACATGAGAAGGGTTTATTTTTTTCATTCTTAATTTATTTCTTTTCACTTACCCATTGTGTCTCCAATGACTAGGAGAAAGATGCCAATGGCATAAAAGCGAAGAGCAAGTAGAACTTGCTCTTCTTTAGTTAGAGCCCTACTTCTTTTTGTACTGTTTTCCACGTTCAAAGAGGTAATCACCTCTATGCCTTCTTTGCCGAACCTGTACCGTCTTCTTTGTTCTTCATCCGAACATACTGAATACTGTTGCCTAAATTCTCGTTTTTCCTGATTTGTTGATTATTTGACAATGTCATTCTCAAATAAGCCGCCATTTAGAATTTGCTTATAATCAATGATGAAATTTTTAATCATGCTTCAGAGGTTGATTAAAAATTTAGTCATTTTCACGAGTCGTTAAAACCAATTATGTTCTGAGCAACAGGATAACCAATTAACGAGTTCTTAAATTTAATCATCTTTCGTGCAACTGGCCCAAGATTAGTATAGAATCTACTTATTTTAGTTAAATTTTATCTAAATCAAAAATTTAATTTACCTTTAAATGTTTATTTCATAAATATCGTTTATCAGTTACAGGAAAATGTCTTGTCTTATAACTTTAATACAAGAGTTTATAATGGTCATTATAGATACTAAAATATGCGATAAAGATGTAAAATCAGGTTTACCTCATCTTATAGCGTACGTTCATGCGTCCGTAAATTTAGATCATTGAGCCAATGAGATAAAATTGCATATTGTGGTCCTTGGTTTGGTAAAGATTATTAATTGTAATTAATCTGTTTGCTACATACACAGTGGCTGCCGTTACTGTGAATAGCAATAACCTATGAATGACGGTTATTGGATTAATTTTGTGTCATTTATGAGAAATGATTTTCCGAAATGTGCACATATGGCACATCATAATTTAACAGGTATTTCTGTTATATATTTACTACTTCTGAGCGGATACCGCTGCTGGTAAACTAAAACTCTAAGGGTTTTCATACCTCAGTAGGCAGTACTTTGTGCTGTCAGTAAATTTACCATGTAGCTAAATATTCGGTCTATTTAATTTTGAACTTTATTTAAATTTAAGGATTGTTCCCTCAAGCAAAGTACAAAGCACTCTTTAGCTGGATTTGGATGCATATAATTTTTGAACTTTAGATTCATTAATTTTCAACTGTTTGGCTTAAGTTTTTATCTATCAAACCTTCGGTCCCTAGTGTCACCGATGAAGAATGCGTAATATAGAATATGATGTTTTAAATAAAAAACAATAAAATGATGTGTTTCTATTGATGTTAAACCCTCTTTCAACAATGAATTTAGAATTTATCATTTTAGTTTTCCGAATAATTTATTTTATACATTTAACGATGTACAAGTTTTAGGAAAATTGGATTAGTGCTCAATCTGCATGTTTAAAAATGTATATTGTCAACACTTTTGCTCATCCTGCTTTTATGCACTTTAACAAACTCATTTTTGTTCTATTCCAGGAAACACATCACCGATGAAAGATATACAGAATGGCCCCCCTCTCTTAGTAAGTGAAGAGGTTTGAAAAAGATTTTAAGTCTGAATAAATATTACCTATAAAGTATATAGCAAAGAGATGTCAACATTTTTGAATGTCATTGTGTACATTCATAAATATTCTTTAACTTTAAAAACCTATGCAAATAAAACGAATATAAATTGAAGGTCATAGGGTTGAAAAATTAAATTATTTTCAACAGGGCCATTTAAAAAATATAAGGTGACCGTCGTTATGACTAATAGCTGCAACATAAAAATGCAATTTCAATATACTTATTTACCTGAAAGTCTAAATAAAGACCATTTGGATCGGGATTGATTACAAATGTTACGATTGAATAATACAATTCATTTGAAAAAAAATCCAATAATTAATGTAATGCCAGATGGGTTGTTTACCCATCCATTTTACGTATACCATAAAAACAGAAGTCTAAATAGTCAAATTTATAACATTTTCTGTTATCAACGTTAAATACTCGATTGCAAAAAGGCATTTTTCAATGTTTTTGATATATGCGAATGAATTTCATTATTGGTAAAGTTTCAATAATAGAATGTACAATTTTATTATTTTTATATGAAAGAAAGAACAAGAACAAACGACGAAATGTTAAAGTTATTTGAGGTAATTTTATTATGAGATTTTGGATTACAGTTATTATTTTTATTGCAATAAAATGTTAGGTACATTTTGAGGATAAATTAAAATAAATGCAATTGTTTACACTGTCATTTGATAGAACTTTAATCAAATGAAGCAAAGAATGCAAAATCGTGACACACTCTGACTGCATGTGCCAGCTTTGTAATCTATGAATATGTAAAGAAAAACTAATAATAAGTCAATTATATAATTCATCTATTAATTGCAATACACATTACCGTATTATATCGTTTAAAAAGACAATGCTGCCTGTGCGCATAAAAATGTTACATAGAATCTTTGTTTCGATATATATTGTTTTAAGAAATATTTTTTTCAGATGCTTTTAAAAGTTAATTATCAATTTAAATTTGAAAACTGAATTTTTCAAAAGACAACTACTAACATAGTTAACGAAATTTAAACCGATAATTCGTTACCGACTTTGAACCAGAATCCTTTAAGCGCAAATACAGTACAAAGTGCTTCTTGTATATTTAATCACCCTAACGGTTAACCATATTTACCAACTTTTTCTTTTAAAACATTCGATCGCATCAACTGAACCCTTAATTATTAATTATTTTGATTTAGTTTTTTACAAACTATGAAAAGATTATGCTTTTAGATGCATAAATATACCTATAAAGCGTTACAGAAGCCGAAAAAAGATTAGAGATGTTTTTATTAAAATAAATTTAATTGCTTTGTGTGTATTTTATATTTTTTAACATTTCATTGAAGAAATTATTTTCGGAGACTTGAGGACACTTTGAACAGATTTTTCGAGGTTATCAAATATAAAAAAGTAATGCTTTTTGGTGCAAAATTTAACCTTGAAAGCGTTACAGAAACCGTGAAAGATCAGAGATATTTTTTAAACAAATGCAATTGTTATACGTTGTACTTAAAACCATTTTCAAATACTTAAATACACTTTTATAAAAGATACAAAAACAGATGGTGTCAAGTTTGTCAAATATGATTTTGTGATGCTTTTAGATGCAAAATTTAACATTGAAAGCGTCAAAGAAACAGTAAAATACATTACATTTTTTGTTATACAAATTTAATTAATATGCTGTGTACTCAATATGTTTGAACGCTTTATTGTAAAAACTATTTTCAAAAACTTAAGGACCTCTTAAACATACATAAAAGATGGTTACAAGGTTGTCATCCATAAATAAGATCTTTCTTAAATATTATAAAAAGGAGTATTAAACTTCTTTTCCAGCCGACACCTGTAAGTCTGAACTAGTACATGCTGATGTAAAAAGTCGATATCTAATACTTTTTATGAAATGTGTCTTAGTGATATGTCAAATTTAGATCATATATCATTTTTATTGATTTGTATTGTGGCTTCATCAATAGTTTAAACTTTGATTTTTATGTCCTTAATAATGATCATATTGTATTTTTTATTCTTTTTGAACTTTAAGACAACGTTTAAAGCTTTTATCACAAAGAAAAGAAGGGGCAAGAGAACTATTACTGATACCTCATTCGACAATTAGGTGTTATTTAAACTCATTAAACTGGATTTACTGGGTAGGAGTCCAGTAGTTCGTTTTTTAAGATTTAAACAAATTTAATCCACAATTTCAGATGCAAAGCCTCTAAACAATGAAAAACCTGTTTGTCTGAATATCCATAACTTTATATAAATGGCAAATTTTGGCATATTTTAACATAAAAATGGATATCATATAGAGGTTCATTTATTACTGTAGGTTCATGAACATTTGATATTGTTATGTATATATGTATATCTTATAATTGGTGCAATACGTTTCATCAAATTAATTTATAAAAATTTTGTCACTTTAACAGAATAATTCATTGATTACCCATCGTTATCTGTTAAAGTATTAATTATATTACGACATTAATATAAATTGATGTGACTTTTAGGTTAAATTAAATGAAATGGTTTTCGCCATCTCTTAAATCGGTTAATTTTAGATCGTAACTGTAATCTCATTGTTAACAATATCTTCAAAATCCTCTGAAATATATTTATATTCTTACTAAAATGTTTTGTTTTCTTTTTTTTCATTTTGGTCTTATTTTCTGTTTATTATTTATGTTTTTTCAATGCATACTGAGCTATACAACATTTTTCTTTTATAAAAAGAGCTTAGTATAATTTTTTTAGTTTAATTTGATTCAAAACCTGTATTTATTTTACTTTCAGATGTTTTTATAAATACTGTTTATCAGTTACATGAAAATGTTTTATCTTATAACTTTACTTCAGAAGTATTTAATGGTTATTATAGATACCAAAATATGCGATGAAAATGGATTGTATTCCTCTGTAAAAATCATGTAAATGTTTTGGATATTGTACAAATTGTATGGCTTAAATGATGTAATTTTAATTTTGTATTTATTATTTACTGTTTTAATGGCCTTACAAATGTAGGTTCACTATACTCAAACCATATATTTACTTTTGTATTTCAACTTGGTAATATGTCGGTAATCAGTGCTTTAGATTGCCACAAGTTTGTGTTTCAATTGAAGCTGTAGATGTGTTTACTTTGTAGCTATTTTTTCTTGTTTCTTGTTTTTTAACAAATCTTTTCTTCACCCTTACAATCGGGTATTGTAAAAATCGCATTTATACCTTTAGTGTTCAAGAACAATATTGCAAAATGTTTTTTTTTTTTAATTAAGCCTTTTCACGTGTTGAATTTAAATCTTATGTACTAAATCAGTCGACATGAAATTATTTTTAATAACAATAGTTTGATATCAAGTTATAAACGACCATAAGTTCTGTGTTCAACTTGATGCTTTTAATAAACATGTGTAATGACGTTTTTGCCTCCTCTTCCTTCTTATTTTTATGACCTTTTCCTCAAAATACCACCGTTAGTTCAAATTCTTATTTTTATTAATGTTTGAAGGCTCTAATTAAATAAACAAATTCTAATGAAACAATAACTTACATGTATTATTTATGAAAATTATCAGAACTTTTTTTTTCTAATTGAAGTTGTAGATTTTAAGACTTACTATAAGTAATATAAAAAATAGTTGTTTGAGAAAAAACTTCAATATGGACTTTGTTTCTTATAACAAACCAGATAAATCAAAGTTTTACGTATTGTTGTATGAAAACTTAAACACTAAAAGACTTGAATAAATCGAAAATTCCTGTTGTGTAAAATGCAACTATTCCTTACTCACTGCCACAGATTAAACATAAAACAGAACTGTTTTGTTTTATCCCCAATAATTACAATTTAACTGCAGATATTATTTACTTTTTACCTTACTGTATACTATTTTGTAGCTTGATTATTTTTTAAAATGTATTTAACCAGTTAATAATCTGGACTTGTAATTCTTGCAATTTTGAAAGGGTTTACTATGAGTGTTCGAAAAATATTCAACAATATTTTTAAATTGTTTTAAATCTTTTTTTATTAATTAATTTTTTTGCAATAGCTGCATTTGTATTTCATTTTGATTGATCTGTATTTGCTTTAACTTGTTATTAAAAGTTTACCTGAATATAGACAGCTGAGATTATGTTATAATGAAGCGTGGTAGCATATGAGCGTAATATTGAATCTTCTCCTCTGAAAATACTTGTCCTATTTGAACCAAAAATGTATTGTGAAAGGTTGCTAGGTGTTACATATTAAAATTTGCACAAATCAACTTCCTGTGGCATCCAAGATAGCAGCCTGTAATATAGATAGCAAAAAGTAATAAAAAGCAATCGCATGCTTATTTTCTTAACCTACTTAGTTCAAAATTGATATGTAGAAAGCAGATGTATAACAATAAAATATATTTAATGGGTGTTTCCGTTACATATATCATTAGCTAGAAATTAGGGGAATATGCAAATAGGCTGCAACTAATAACTAATTATTTGAAAATATTGTCCTCTGAAACTAAAGAACCAAAGAACACCTTATTGTTTTGGGGGAAAGTCTACAGGTGGAGTAGTTTCAAGTTTGTTCATATCAAAATCCAAGATGGCCACCGTTGCTCTAAATAGCAAAATGTGCTAAATGGCAATATAAAGTTTAATTTTCAACCGATTTAGTTCAAATTTGATATATAGCGATTAGATATATAGCTATTAAAAATATATAACGGGATCATACATCACATTTAGAATTAGCTCGTACGTAGTGAAATATCCAAAAAGTTGCTTTAAATAGCTAATTAAAAAAATCCTCCTCCCTAAAACTACTGAGCCAAACGAAACTATATTTGGTGTAAAAGGTCTCTAGGTGAAGTAGTTTATGGTTAAAATAAACACTTTTTTGCGACATCCAAGATGGCCGCCGTAGATCTAAATAGCGAAAAGAGCTTAATGTCTATTACAGGTTCAATTATCATTTAATTTAGAGTCATTTAACATATATAATGGAATTTTACATCACATTTATAATTAGCTCGTAATTATTGGAATATTGAAAAAAAACAGCTATATCTTTGAAAATCTTCTCTAAAACTACTGAGCAATACTGAACTATATTTTTGTTGAAAGTCACCAGGTGGAGTAGTTTCAAGTTTCTTGTGACATCTAAGATAGCCACTGTTGCTCTAAAGAGGCCAATAAAAATCTAATTATTAACCAAATAAGTTTAAATTTGATTTATAGAGAGTAAAGATATAGTCATTTACCATAGAAAAACCGGATTTTCTGTCACATTTTAAATTAGTCCTTAATTTCGGGATATGCAAATAAGCTGATACTTTTAGCTCATTCTTTTAGAATCCTCTTCGCTAAAACTACTTAGCCGAACGGAACAATCGTTGTTGTGGCAGATCACTAGGTGAAGTAGTTTAAAGTTTTTACAAATTAACTTCTTGCGACATCCAAGATAGTCAGCGTTGCTCTAAACAGCAAAAAGTGTTAAATGGTCATTACAGGTTTACTTAACAACCGATTAATTCAAATTTAATATAAAGAAAGTTGATAGGTAGCCATTTAACATATGTAGCAGAGTTTTTCTTCACATTTATAATTGGACTTTAATTAGCAATATAAGCTGCTATCAATTATTGATTTTCTGAAAATCTTCTACTCTGAAACAACTGGGACAAACAGAACTATAAATTTTGGAAGGTCTTTAGGTTGAGTAGTTAAAATTTATAAAAAGTTTGCATCCAAGATGACCACGGTTGCTATAAAATGAGATGCAACTTGTTTAGCAGTTGAGCGATACAGGCCCATTGGTCCTCCTGTTTGAATTACAATTGTTTTGCTATTTGATATTAAATGACAATATAACTCATGCTTTTTGCATTGAAGATTTTAATTGATGTGGGAATATAACTTTTAACTTCTCCTTTCTTCCTTTTTTTCTGTCTGGATTGGTTTGTGAAAACACCCCCGTTTCACAAAGTAGTTATAATAATGTAAAATCTCAATAAAAATAATTATTTGATTCTAAAACTATTTTTCTTTCTAGTTAAAAAAATTATTACTTTGTCATAAGAAACATGCTTTCTAACTCGAATAGCTTTTATAGATATAACAAAATATAAATGGCATAAAAAATAAATGCTAGAATGCTTTTTCAATTTTGTTTTTTATTCAAAGTCAATAGAGTAGAATTTGATGACTTAAATTAAACGAAAATTTGCTGATGACCTTTCCTTTAAGGGATGTTCGAGTTCAAAGTTAAAAAATGACGTTGCTATATAAAAATATAGCTAAACAATATCCTGTTACTTGTGCACTAACGCGATCTACACAACTATAATAAATACATATATAGATTCAGGGCGACGATTTTATCAAGGACAGCATTGTAGTCTAGCCGACACTTCGACATAAAGAGCAATATACTACAAAGTGAGTCGTTCTAAATATGTCGATGGTTTTTCTCCCCGGGTTTTGTGGTTTCCTCAACCATCATAGAATTGACCGCTTATTCATTGAAACCTTTGAACGTCAACAACGAAAGTGAGGCTTGATGATTGATTGTATCAATAATAAAAAAATAAAATTCCACCCAGGAAGCGAGACAGGAAGCATTTGATAGGTAAGCACCTCCTGTGTAGCTTGCGTCATATGTAAAATCAAATTTTATAATGAAAACAAAATAGAAATGATCATCTTTCTCGACAGGTACATTTTAAACAGACAAGTTTTTCAGGGTCCTTCCGTTTCCTCTACCATTAGAAACTGACTGTATAATAGACAAAATAAGTGAAAAATATAAACGTGAGTTACGGACGATTAAAATAACTTCGCTACAGTGACATTTTTGAAATAAATATATAATCGTCAATGACTCTATCGGACCTCCTTCGCAAAAGATATAAAACAAAAGGATAACGTAAAAATTTGGATTTTCTTTTTTGGACTAAGACATCATACACCCACTCCATTGTTAAAGAACATACCTTTAGATAATAAAACACATTCATCAATGATTAAATATTTATAATACAAAATTGACTGTCTTCTTAAATATATAAGCAACTCATAACTCTTCTCTACCTTCCTAAAATTAGTTTTTTTTTATTTCAATACATAAGCATAAAGCAGTATTTAAGTCTTTTATCTTACTAGTTGGAAGACTTATTGCTTTTCTTCCGTTTAACGTTTTTCTTTTTTTTTGCATCTGGTGACTATTTGTGCGCGAGATTCCTCATAGTCACATAATTAATATCAATATTTTTATTTTCAGGATAGGTTTTTGTAATATTGTCGATTAGGTTTTTACAACCACCGGGAATAAATGGTGGAGGGGCATGATAGCGGGATCTTAAAAAGAAAAATCATCAATCTTTTCATATACACAATTTTTTTTACTGTTGTAAAACCAAATATATGTGTGTTCATCTTCTACAGGTGCATTAATTCATATATTCTTTCCAGGGGTAACAACTATGGGATGTGCCAAGTGAGGCTTTCTCTTAACTTTTAACCATGAAGTTCCTTACCCCTGAAATATATATCTTTGGTTCCGCAAAATAAAATGAAAAAAAGATACTTATGAAAGATACCTAAGGTTATTCCAAACTGGTCGGGTGGGGCTGCATAGTGCTATGTACATGTATGATTTTTAAATGATTGAGATCCCACCCCCAAACTTTATATTTTCTGTTTCCTTATGCAAATTTGAACAGAGGAATAATATATAATGACCCAAGGTCATTTCCAAGCGTAGGGTGGGGCTGGGTGGTGCCATATACATGTATAACTTTTAATAAATTAAGTTTTCTGCCTCTTTACTGTATAGTATCTGATTCATAATAGACATTTAAAATAGTATTTAAAAAACCAAGGGAGTTTTCCCGGGGTTTGTGGGACAAGAATTCTTAACCCTTCCTCTCAATTTGGTTAATGTCGAGAACCATCACCCCAAAGCGCACATGATTTTATTCCGCAAGGCAAGTGCTAATCAAAGAACTGAAAACAATTTCATTAGCTTCAAAACCCGCTTTTCATAGGTATAATTTCTTTAATCCCTAGTAATTATCCATTACATATCTAGCTTTTGCGACAATTCAGTCGTCATACCTCAATCACAAGTTTGGTTACACCCCTCACAGATCTTGACAACTTGCTACCAATCAAAGTTGAATAATTGACGAATACTTATGTATCAGGTGATTGTAACTGCCATAGTTGTTTTAACAACAAACCACTAAACATGAAGAATCAAATCCAGTGTTTACTAAACTCGCATAGGAAATGTATCGTAGCTTCAGGCGTTAATTAACAATGATAAAAATTAATAATTAGCAGATTTTGAGATATTTTAAATTTTGGTGTGTAAAAATAAATTTTTCGACAGTTCATTAAAAACTAGAAAAATGTTTATTATTGACTAGTTCCCTTGTTAATATGACTTGTGCGCATGTCGAACTTAGTGGCTTAGTGGTAGATATCCGCCTCAGGAGGTTATGGGTTCAAACCTCGTCCAGGTCATACATGTATATGTCTTAAAATTGAGATATTACTTGCTTGCCTGGTGCTCTTTTAGTAGGATATAGTATTAATTTATAAGTGTTTCTCCGTGTGCAAGAATAATGAATACAATATATTTACGTATTTAATAGTAACATCGCTGGAGCGATGAAATTGAACTTTTAGAGAGATCATTTAGATCTGGAAAACAGCCACAAATTTTTAACTTATTTTAGTTGTCAGTTCTGAGATGATGGTGGAAACTGGACTTCCTTGAGAAAACCATCGACTTTTGCAAGGCAAACTATTCAACTATCATACACTGAGATCTTTTGAAAAGGAATTAAAACATAGGCTGTATTGGATGAACAGTAAACGAAAGTATACACATGTAGATTATATCACTCAATACAGGAATGTGGAGGTTAAATTGATATATTGTGATACATTTTAAAATATTTTTATTAGTATTATTGATTTTTTGCTAATGAATTGATGGTTGTTACTGTCTTGGGGCTTTGTGGTAGGGGGTCTGCCTCAAGATTAATTATCGCCTTGGTGGTTGAGTTGGAGAGTGTCTGCCTCGAAAGCAGAAGGTCATCGGCTCGATCACTGACCGGGTCATTAATATGACTTTAAAATTTAAGATATTGATTTATTTCTAGGTGCTCAGAATTAGGAGGATGGAGTATTGATTGTTCATCCAGTGCCAGGATAAGGAACTGACGGAGTGGTAAGCTTGTCTGTTGCATACTGACTGGGTGAGCTAGCATTTTACCAAAATGTCGCACAGAGTGTGTTCTAGTACATGACAGACCACACTTAACACGCTAACATCACAAATATAACTAAATGGTACTTAGATTAATCAATAAAAGTTAATAACCTTTTCTTGTAGCGAATAGCTAAAATTGCTGATTGGAACAGCATAACAATAACATCACGGTATTTTACGCTTGTTTTAAGCACGTTTAATGAGCTAGCAAATCGACAAAGTATCTTTTAGCGCCTACAAGTATCAAACAGACAAAACAAAACACTATCAAACATGCATAATCCATTCTTTGAATATTCCTATGTGACTAATAAAACTACAAAAAAAAAAAACCTGAAAAATTGCTGAAACGATGTTAACAACATAATAATCAACAAATTAATCTTGTAGTGTGAAGATGGATGAAACAGTGGGGGTCGTAGAAGACTTAAGTTATTGTTCTTGCCCCAATTACAATTCTAGTAATTATAAAGTCTTCCACCTCACTAGACACCAACTCCTTAGATACTATAGATTTTTAAAGGGTTTTATACATTTAAGTGGTAAGAATTTAGGTTTTACATGGTTTTGTGACTTTGAGCTTTCGATAAAGTTTTAAAACCATTTGTTCCGTTTCCGATTTCCATTTATTTATTGATCTGATCACTTTTTATCCGCATTATTTCTCTAAGACATATTATTCAATCTCGTTTAAACTTTAAGGCAAGTTTCTATATCATTAAAGTGCTCTCCGGTATTTAAATTAAGATTTTAATGGGGGAGTGGCAGTAAGGCGGGATATTTAAAACAAATATCAACAATGTTTTCATAAATAGGTAGATTTATTCTTTAAATCAATACACAATGTATATTAATTTTGTAATCAGCATTTCAGGGCGTATTAAATAATATAAGATTTTTTCACTCTGGGATGGAGCTGAGATCTGTTTTAAATTTTAAACGTTTGACATCACAACCCCCAAACTATGAATTGCATGGTTTATATTGAAACAATAAAAGATTGATACTGATGAAATACAACTAAGATCATATCCCACTGTGGTGTTGGATGGGGCTATGCACATATACATGTATAACTTATAATTGGTTGAGATCCCTACATATAAACTATGTTTTTCTAGTTCCTTATGATAAATTTAAAAGAGGAACACTTATGAAAAAATCTAAGGCCAGTCCTTACTATGGGGTAGGGCTGGGTGGTGCTTTGTACATCTTTGAAATAAATCGGATACTTACCACTTAACTTTATATTTTCTGGTTTATTGATAATGTATTTTTGAATAGAGTGAAAGGAAAAGTCCCATGGAGCTGTACTCGAAAGAAGGGTAGAGGATGGTTGAGACACAATTCTTTACTCTTATCATCAATTTTGTTACTGCCAAGAACCACCATCCTTAAGCATACTTGATTTTATTCCTTAAGACAAGGATTTAAGTCCTTATCAAAAAAAAATCAAAACAATTTCAGTAGCATAATTACATCCTTGTCATAGGTATAATTGTTTTAATCTCATGTTCAATTATCCATCATATATGTAGCTTCTGATTACATCACAATAGGTGATTGTAACTGCCAAATTTGTTTTAGCAAAAAATTACAAGACATGAATAAAGTTGTAAAGATTTGCTGTGAATCAAATAATTTTACAAAGCTCACAATAGGAAATGAATCATGGTTTTAAACTAAGATTAAGTGTGATACAAAAATAACACTTAATTGGCGGCTGCTTGAAAGATTTATATCTTCGGTTGATAAAATAAATTTTTTCGATCGGCACTTGACGGGTTCCCTGGATAAAGTAATTCAGGGAATGGCGACCAAATCGGCGACTCATTGGTAGAGTGTCTGAAAAAAGGAAAGGGTATCGTCTCGCATTAGGAAAAAAGATTATGACTGATTCATCTGGTGTCAGGAAAATGGACGTACATGGTTGTATGCTTGTCTGTTGCAAACTGAGGAAGCCCCTTGAGTTTTTAAAATCTTCTTCGGTTTGTTCTAGGATAGGGCAGACAAAATAACACATTCTCATATAAATTAACAAAGCTCTTTTTGTTAAACTTATACACAATATATTTCTTCATCGTTCCTAAATAAATAATAAAACTACAAAAAAAAAAAAAAAAAAAAAAAAAACAAAACAGAAAAAAACAAAATAAAAAAAAACAAAAAACAAAATAAAAAATTGCTGATGTGATGTTATCAACAACATAACCAACGAAGTCATCCTGTGGTGTGAAGGTGAATATAAAATGTTGGGGTGGTGGAAGACTTAAGTCATTTTGCTTGTTACAATGACAATCTTATTTATACTACTAACATTTTAAAGTTAAAACTTTACAAACTGGCAAATTTAGCTATACACGTGAACTTCAATCAAGGAAGTAAGGGCTGCTTCTACGGAAGGATATGCACCTCTATCTTACTACATCCGTCACGTGCAAGTCAATTTTGAGAATGAAGGGAACAAGAAACTATGGTAAGTCAAATATATCCTGTATAAGTATGGATACAATGACTCCATAGTTATCAATGATTCTGTGATGACGGCCATAAAACTTTTTAAGGGCCTCGATTAGCCTATTGTTGCAATAATCTTGGGTCAACAATTAAATTGTAAGCAGTTTGCTTCGTTATAAAAAATCCCTATAGTTGGAAAAAGTTTTACTATAACAAATTAATTGTAAAACACCATACTCAGGAAAAGCAGCGACATAACTGCAAAGAAATGGAAAGTTGACAATAGAAAACTTTAAGTCATCACGTTTGTTGTAGGCAAAACTGAGCAATCAATAAATAAAATCTTTTCAAAAATCCTTCTATTCTAAAAAAAATTACATACCTTCACACAAATGTGTGAGTATTTTATACGTGCATTTATAATGATAGAGGGGAAGTTACTATGTACAATATATAACATGTAATTACAAGTAATATTCATTAATCTATATAGTACATACAAGTAGTAAGAAGTAGCAATATACCAAAAACAATATTATAAAGAAGCAATATACTAATTACAATACATTATCTCACATGGTAAGTTTTTTTTTACAGAATGAAGGGTGTGTGGTGTGTGTGTGTGTGTGTGTGTGTGCAAGTTGTGTCAAATGCAGACTTCGGTATGAATACACACCTTCCAAGTGCAGACTCTAAAACTAAGTGCGGACTTCAGACAGGTCCGCATTTCGATTTTCATTTTTTTCAAAAATTTAAACCCTTCTTATGTGAAAAAAGGTAAAATTTATTGATGTCGCATTTGACACCGAATTCAAGACATCCGTGTATGTGTATCGTGCTTCGCCATTTACCGCGGTTTGAAGTTCTTCACACAAAGATTGGTTGCGCATGACCGGAAATGGGACCGGAAAAGTGATGTGAAAATGGCGGTTTTTCTTGAGTGAAGATTTGAAGATTTTGGTGATAGATCTACTGCGAAAACAGTTAACTGTTGAATTTTGAAAAGGTAAACTTCAGAACTTTTAATACCATTATATCAGAGTAAACAAAGAAAACATTTATTTTGAATTTTATAATTTTTCGCATTCGATCTTGATCTGAACATTGATACCAGCAAGACGCTGCAGGAACTTCGATACAAACAACAAAGACTTGATTTTATGTATGCTGTAAGGGATCTTTCAATATCCGATAAAAATGAGCCTAGAGACGAATTTCAGTAGCATTCCCAAATGTCTATACACAATAAATGCAACGACTTGGATGACTTAGTTTTACTATAGCACCCCCTCGGTACAGAGACAACTCGCCTTAAAAATTATTATTAAAAATAATTGACAATCTTGATACTTAAATTTTATATGTTATGCATGTATGATCATATCTAAAATTTTCCAGTGAAGGATAATTTATAAAATAATTTCCCACTGAAAGGATAATTTATAAACATTATGTTGCAAATTTTATTTCTGAAACAGCTATTGTTTTCTTTCAAAATGTCGAATGTATCTCAAACAAATTCAGGAAAATATAGATTTGATTGCAAATGTATACAGTGTAGTTATAAGTTTGATATATTCTGTATTCATCTTTCAAAAAAATTAGACTGTTTTTTTAAAAATTTTTGGACAATCTTTTTACATCTGATACCCATAAGAACAGTGTCTCACAAATTAAGAAAGTTTGTTTCATAATATGAAATTTAGAGGCTACAGTGGCCAAATGGCTAAAATGCAAGTCTAGAATCTTAAGGTCTTTCACACACGGAAATAATAATTATAATTATAAAAAAGTGATCATAGCAGAAATCGCTTTGATTAGAACTTTTTTAATAGGTGAAATAAGGATATCTTCAAAATCTATGCAACAACTCATCAAAAAAATTCTCATGGTAAAGTTTTATTTTGATATTTTCTTTTTATTTTAAGCAATAATTTCATTTTTTCAGACCATGAGTGCCCTGTCACGTGGAAAACTAGCTGTAAGTATTTTTATATTAACTCATTTTAAAGGCTAATAGTGTTAGTTAACAAATAAATGTAATGGACAGCTAATAAATTTGAAAAAAACTAGAGACACAGATCAAAGTCCAAAAATTTCAAAGTAATTATATATATAATTACTTTGAAAAATGAGTTGGGCAAACAAAGTAAAATGTTAACTTACACCAAGGAAGTTAAGGCTGGGTGCTCTGGAAAGGTAAGTACCTCCTGCTTAGCTAGCTATGTATATACACCCGTCATATGTAACAAATAAAACATAAAATATCAAAAGTCACAATGTGTCAAACTCTTAAATATTAATATTTTCTTGATGGCTTTATTTAAAGAAAGATGTTAAATGAAATTGACTGAATTTAAAATATACTGAAATTGGACATGGTAATTTAAGTTCTACTAATACAATAATTTTATAATAAGGCCACAATTAAAAATATCTTTGTTTCCCCTTGCCCTACCCTTACTTCTGATATTGGGTAGGTAGGTAGGCTTTTTTTGCTTTTTTTTTTCCTCATAGTTTTCTTTTCTAGTTAGGAAACATTCTTCACATGTCACCCTGTACATCTTCATCACTATGGCATTTGTATCGCATTGAATTATAACTGTATAAACGTCTTGACAACTAAGAAGGTTGGCGACTAATCGTGAAAAGGAAAGAGAAACTAACCAGAATCTATTAGCATAGAATCGCAAAAAAACATCACACAGCATTTTTCAATAAAATTTTTTCAGTCGGCGGGATTTTTTCCGGTTTGTCGCGCAAAGGGAAACAAACTATATTTTTATTTTGGTCTTATATATATAATATATAAAATAATATTATAATTTCATTAGAACTAGAAAATGTACTCTTTAGCCGAATGCTATATAGTATTTATGAAAGCCACAGTAAATAAATATTTGTAATCAGCATTAGGGATGGGTATTATCAAAACAACTCTACGGAAGTTTGTGCGTTCTTTTTATAGCTTAAATGAACACACAAACTGCCGTAGAGTTGTAGACTTTTAAAAAATACCAGTATTACCGGATCGGTTATGTCATATCGTGATACGTATGTATAATGAAATTGTATCGTGATATACCAGTATACCAATAATACCGCACACCACTAATCAGCATATACATAATCATTTCAGTATGCTGCTCATTTTTGAAAATTTAAACAAAATAACATAATAATGTGTTAGAGCCATGTGATTGAAAGGAGAAACGGAGGAGGAGGAGAAAAAAAATCCATGTGAATTTGTGAATGTGTGAATACTGTCTGATTGAAAGAAAGAACACCACATTGACCTACATAGATGAACACCTAAAAACAATCTTCTCCAAAACCACTTCACTGACATAAAATCTGATGTGATATTTGGCATCTAGAGCATCTTATATACCAAGTTTGTGGATTTCAATAATTTTTGTGAAGAATTAGGTTACATGTTTTTGCATTTATTTTTTATACATTGTAAATACTTAATAGTACTTTTTTACGAAAATTACAATAATGAATAAATTTAGGTGAAATCTTTTTCTAAACATCATTTTTTATGTGAAGAAACATATGTTTGAAATTTTCATGAAATTCTGTTAAATACAAGTCGATTTTTTTTTTACCTTTTTCATTTTCAGTTCAAGCAACCCAAGGGGTCAAGGGTTCAAATCCCAGTGAGGGCACTTTTTTTTAATTTCTGAATTTTATGACTCACAATGGTGCATGGAAGAAATTTTATGAATTTTTACTTTTTAGTTGCCATAGCTACCAATTGTAGGTCACATTGACCTTCATAGTTGAAAACCTAAAAAACTCTTCGTCTCAAAAACCACTTCACTGAGATAAATCAGATGTTATTTGGCATCTAAAGCATCTTATATACCAAGTTTGTGGATTTCAATAATTTTTGTGAAAAATTAGGTTACATGTTTTTACGTTTATTTTTTATACATTGTAAAAAATACTTTTTTTTACGAAAATTACAATAATGAATAAATTTAGGTGAATTCTTTTTCCAAACACCGTTTTCTTATGTGAAGAAACATATGTTTGACAATATTCATGAAATTTTGTAAAATACAAGTCACTTTTTTTGACCTTTTTTTATATTCAATTCTAGCAACCCAAGGGTTCTCAAGACTTCTTCTCAGACATTACTGGTCACATTTCATTCATATTAGTCAATAGCATCTATAGACCATTGCCATTCACATTTGTGTTTCTGGTTGCTTTGGCTACCAAAAGTAGGTCACAGTGACCTACATAGCTAAAAACCAAAACAATAAAAATAATGTTCTTTGTCTCTGAAACCACTTCTATTGAGGCAACATGTTATGACTTACCAGGTATTATCAAGACATATTAGTTACAGTTAAACTCAGGTGAGCAAATAAGGGCCATCTTGGGCCTCTTGTTTTTAGTTAACCTGACTGCACCTATCCAAATAAGCCCAACCCTATTGTTTGTATAACATCTCGCAGTGATTATGTTTGCCTACAGAAAATAACTATCGCATAACAAGCAGTAGTTTCCCTTTGTAATAACCCAATAACCAAGTGGATTTTTCGCACTCATGCACATTATACTGACTCATAGCCTACCAGTAAGGGACCACAACAGGTAACATCAACTTTCTCACTTGCTCCAAGGAGGGATTGAACCCAGGGCACCTTGGTCAGGGGTGTTTTATCTATTGGGGAACCATGTCCCCTGTTATGTAGGACTGAAATGATACACCTACCCCACGATACAATACGTATCATGATATCCAAGTCACGATACGATATGTATCACAATACATGAAAAAAAAATGGAAATTACATCTGAAAAACAAAATAAAAGCTGAAACCTTTATTCAGTAACACTTAAAATATACTTGTATATAGCAGATCCTACAAACAGTTTTACTTTTATCAAGTTTTTTTTACTCCATATACTTCCTCAACCATGAAACCATAATGTTTCACACCGCTGATTTATACGAAGACGGTGCATCTACTAACTTTGGCACAGTTACTTCACGCTCTGATTGCATTTTTTGCATTGTTTGAAAAACGGAAGTGGAAAAAATCCAAAACACAAGTCTTAACTGAACCTGTATCGAATTCGGATTTGAAAATATCGTGAACGGAAACGAGGCCAATGAATCGCGGTTTATTGAAACCGCGGTGAATCATTTCAGCCCTACTGTTATGCATGTGATAAATGTCTATAAAATGACACGTCATATATTTTAAAGTTTCTCTTTTTAAAATTATGATTTGTACATGTATGAAAGAAATTTTAAGTTTGTATCATGTAATATCAGTGCTTCAAAACTGCTTTACAAAATAAATTTTGAAATAGAAATTTTGTATGTAACAATGTCCTGTTATTTATTGATTATGTGTATGAAGATTCTGAAATTTGTTTTATACTCTACACTCTTATTACATGTCAAGTTACTCATATAGATCTATGAAATGTGCAGACTTCTTGTTTATTTTCTTATTCCTGTAATAAACTGTTGTTTACTTCTTGTTTATTTTCTTATTCCTGTAATAAACTGTTGTTTTAAGACACCAAGTTACAGTACACACATAATACCTGCACACCACACAAGCTTGAAGTACATGTATGAAAAAGCTGACTAAGCACTTGTTGAAGGGATATCTGATGATACAAAATGTCATATAATATTGATAATTCTGACAAATTTAATTTGAAATGATGAAGTCACACTTTTAGTCCCATACTATAGCTATAGACTGACTTATTTACAGTTTTACCTCTGTTATGCACAGGGCAGAATATAAATAATAGAATTAAAGCTGCATTAAGTTTTTCCAAAGAAAAAATCAAAACAGTGCTAATCAAATTAATATGTTCCTAATGAACAATGTTACATTTGGTTCAACAATATTTAAATAAATACAGGAACAGCAATAATTTTTCAGCGAGATGTAGCATGTGGGATCTAATATTAGAACACAGTTACGTCATCAAAACCCGGGTCATTTAAACACTTTCACAATGGTGAAATATGATTAATTAAACACAGAACTTTGTTGAAATTTGTCATTTGTGACTTAGTAAGAGATACATAACACCAAATTCAAATACATCTGGATATTAATTAAGGGAAATTAATGCAATTTGTCATTTTTCACCTTCGATTCACGGGTTTTTCCGTACACAGAGATGCCAACTATTACGGATTCTCCGTAATTATTATGATTTTATTACTTAAATTACGATATTACGGTAGAGGTATCAGCAATTACGGCAAAAACAGAAATTCCGGTCAGGGTCGTTTTTGTTATCAACATGGTTTTTAGAATGAAGTCAGCGTTTCATTTTATTGAGCAATACAAAATAGGCAGTCGACTGGCATCGGGAAACCAGTTATTTTTATTTCTGAGTAGCAAATCTCTGTCTTTTTCATTGTTATACTTTCATATTTAAAAAAGTTCCGAACAGTTGTCACTGGCGACAGTAAATGGCTGATCCTAGTATTACTGACAAGGTACCCAAAATTCCTGAAAATATGAGCTGGTATTACTGATGACAATAAGACAGGGTTGGCATCTCTGCGTACATCTGTGTGCATGCTCCAAGCTCATAATTATCATGATTTAACATTGACCAACCGGTCAGAGGATTCCGTTTATTTACAGCTAAAAGAAATGAAATTTTAGAAAATGAATCTCACGGATCTTGGTTAGAAGATATGTATTTTATAAAAAAATATATTTTTAGAAAATCAAAAAAAAATTCAGAAAATTGAAAAACTTAATGCAGCTTTAATGCCTTCAGGAAAATGATTGATATTAGTATGTATGAAAACGTTGTTTACACAATAGTCACTATGCACACATCACATGTTAATTTTTAAATATATAAAGTTTATAGTAATGGTCATTCATCATTGTTCACTTGTTTGATTTTAATTATCAAGCAATTTGTTTCAGCTCAAAGCCAGTCTCAGGCTGGGTAGAGACCAAGGAAGGACATATAATTCAATGACACAAGTAAGTTGTTTAAGGCAAGAAAAATATTCATGTTTTTATCCCATCATATATACAGTAAAACTTTGATCGCTCGAACGTCATTGCCTCAAATACCCCGGATAACTCGAAGTCATCTGTTGGTACCGACCAATTTTCTATTATATCCTATGTAAATAAACCTCGATGGCTCGAACTTCGTTAACTCGAATACCCCCACTCACTCGAACAATAAATATTTTTCAAAAGTATAAAGTTAGTGAAAATTTAACTTCTTTCGCTCGAATACAGTTTTTGTCAGAAGGGCATGTGGTCTTGGTCATTGTAAACAAAACACAATCTGAAGCCATATTACAGATTTCATCAAAAGAAATAGAATGGAACGAAATGATTAATCTAGACAGTTACCTAAAATTAATTAATTATTAACCTACTTAGAGAGTGTCGATATGCTCAGTTCTTTAATCTCTTAATCCGATTACGACACACGGAAGTGTTTTATCGCTATTTTTAAAACACCTCAGTCGCTCGTGCCTAACAATTGCACATCAGGATTCACATGTCCTTGAAATATGTATAGTAATGTGTATTAAAATGACCGGTAATAACTGTGTTTTGTATTGTTTTTCTTTAAAGTATTACGTTATCAACAAAAAATAAAGAAAGTTTATTTTGAATCATCATCTGTTGAAATTAAAAGTGTCATATTCTAACCCAGTAGCCATATAACAACACACGGCAGATTGCAGGTCAACATGTTATTTGAAATGAATTTTATATTTTTAATTGGGACATTTTATTCTTTTTGAATGTTTTAAAAAATATTTCTTGATAAATAATGGAATTTTAATTCGGACTTTTAATTATTTGACCATTTAGTTCATTAACATGTAAAACAAATTTAAAGATTCTTTTAACGGTCGATAAACATGAGAACGTGAACCTCCAATCATATCTCGATGTTCAATCGCTCGAACCCGAACCCCACCCCCCCCCCCCACCCCCAAATCAAAAATTTATTCTTAATATATTTATGAGAGTAGTGACATGACAGTGATCGTTGATAAACAAAATATTGTCCCAGAATAGTCAAGACCAACCTAAATGGATAGTGATGTTCAAAATCAATAGTAATTAGATCATATTTTCCAGATATAGTGACCACCTCCAAGTCAAATTTTATTGATAACCTCATGTTTCAGGTTTCAAATTGTATAATATATTTACACAGGAGAGTCAGTTTAGTATAACAAACTCCATTTCAACATGGATTTTATTGAAACTTGGCACAAATGTAAACCAGCATAAGTGGGTATGTTATAAACCATTTTTAGTAAAAGGTCAATGTCACAAGGTGATATCTTGGAATTTTTGCAGTGTTTTTCGTATCTTCTCTGTAATTCCTACATTTCTTGAAGGATTTTAACAAACTTGGTACAATAACAGAAAATAAAACTCATTCCTTACCTTGTATTTAATACCTTACATTTATGAAATACTCTTAATAATTGATTTAGCTCGAGTCCATTGCTAATGTCTTACTTTAGATCTATAATGACAATGCAATATGTATTCTATTGACCTGTACTCATAATTATTTTTAAATTTTAACATGTTATACAGTTATGCATATGACTCCAAAATAGGGGTTTAATACATGTATATGCATTTATTTTTAAGTGATATTTCAACTCTAATCCCCTTTGGTCCAACTTCAGAGAGTTTTAAGAGTTACATTTTAATTCAAAATTGTTTATGCTGCTTGCCCCGTATTTTTTTCTGCTTGTTTGTCATTCTATGATGTTCTACCAATTCTTCAATTTGTACTTCATTGAACATGACATTGTGTGATTACTTCGCAAGTATTGTGTTAGATTTAACTTAGAACTGTAAAGTGCTTCAGTAGCTATTATTAAACAAAATTTGTGTTGTTGAAAATGGCCATACTCACATGGCCCATAAGTAAATTGAGTAATGATGAAAAGCATTCCATGAATGTTCGTTCTTCTGTTCATTATCTTACAGATTTGTAAAAGGAGGATAAAGCAAGATGAGTACTTTTGTCAAAGTGGTATTGACCAAGATGGGTTTGAAAAGAAATTTATTTCTCAATATGTTGGTAAGTTATTCAGGAAAATGTCTTTAAATATTGACAGTTCCTTTATATTGTTTATTAGGTCACAAACTATCTTACTTACCTTACCATTAAGTTTTTTCTGTAAAGTAGTTTAATATTTACCTTTCAGTGAGTAAGGCTCACATTGGAAGATGTGAGTGCCTTGTAGTAATTACTGTGTATGACTGTGCTTCAACCATATGCATTAAAGGTCCTTATTTAGTAACCCTCTGTTAGAACAATTATATTTTTAATTGCCATGCCAATCAACATGGCCAGTTTTGTCTTTGTGAGTTATCATAAACTGGCTGAAACACAAATCTTAGTAGGAAATTGATATAAATGTTTGCATGATGCAAGTACCGTAATTATAATATAAAATACATGTGCAACTGTAATTGATATGAAGTGCAATATTTTATGGAACGTCACATGTCTGAATGCTTTTATTCATGAATTGAACAAAACAAGCATAAAGTGCCTTAGTTGATCATGATTTAATTGAAATTTATGTTTTATAGGATATGGTGTCTTTACAACCCAGAAATTTGACAAAGGAGATTTCCTCCTAGAGTATGTTGGAGAGAGAATATCCGAAGAAGAAGCAATAGATAGAACAAACAGAATGAAGAATGGAAGGTGCTACATCTATTATTTCAAATATTTGGAGAAAATACATTGGTAAGTGTTGTTTACTGAGTAAATCAGTTTTGCACTATTCACTGAAATAGTTAATAATTTGTACGCTGCCAGTAATGCAATTGGGTTGAAGCTACTTCAAGGGACTAGGTAAAAAAATTTTGGCCGGGTTGCACATAGTGCAAATCCGGTTTATAGTATGGTGAATGACGGGCGGGCTGGTGAGCGGGGAAAATAGGGTACCTACTTTGTGAACTCAACTTCTCCTATATATATATATATATATATATATATATATATATATATATATATATATATAAGATGTGAACCTGACTTTATGGAAATATTTCAGTATTTTTTTCCCCATTTTTCCAGAATTTGAAACTTTGTACTGTATTTATCAAAAGATTATCAAAGATGTGCACCTGACTTCAAATGATGTAATAAAACCTTTATGCCATTAAATCCTACTGTGACAGGTTTTAAATTTCAAATCTTTAAAAAATAGGATTATTATACATATATGAAAGAAAACTACAAAAATGTTTATGTTCTAAAAATCATTGGTTTATTAGCTACTGGATGAAAGTCTGGAAAGCTAGTGCTGTTACCCTTTTGCCTTTCTGTCCTGTACTGTCCATATCATCCAGTCCATTTCAATGTAAAGTTTCTGGTGCACATTTTTTCAACTTACTGTAGCTTTAGAAAATGTTAAAATGATTGAGATTTTCCTATTACATATATATACTTGTTTCATTACTCTTTCATATATATTGTCATTGTTGGACATATTCCCATTTTATAACTTTCTGTGAAGTATTAAAAAAAAAAAAACAACTTGTGCACCTTGCTTTGTGCAATTATTTAAAATTCCTTCTACACTTTACACCCATTCAATAGAAATTTAAAAAACAACCCAGCCCATGGCCATTGAGTCTTTGACCCATTTTTATAAGAACGAGTGTTGAATAAATTTTTTTAATGGGCTGATGTGTTCATAAATTTATACAACATACATGTAACTTCAAAACACCTTGATAAGATGGAGATAGAATCTTGAAAACAAGAACAGAAAAATGTAAATATTCAAATATTTGTAATCACAATAAATCAGCACAACATCCATTGTAAACAAAAACTCATAAAGTTTCTGTGTTGATAAATCCTAGAAATTATGGGAGAGGGTCATCACCCTGGCAACCTGAATGAAAAACTTGAATCATGGTGACCACCATCAAAATTTACATTGTTGTCTACAGCGACTAACTAAGAGGACTTGATTTAAGTTGAATGTAGTTAGTTTTGGACTTTATTTAGTGGTTATTCAGCTTTATCCACAATTATTTTTCCAATATAAATTCTTGATAGAAATAGTAGTTGGGCAGTATTTTATGGTGCAGGCTTTTATAATATGAATGATCTCTTTCCCAAAAATGCTTGCTATTTTTTCCCAGTTTCGATCAACTGGTAAAATGCATGAATAATTCCGATACATTAAATGAAAAAAAAAAAACTTGCGTCAGTAGTCAATCTAAAGTAAATAATGATTGCCCTACTTTACATAATTATATCGATAACGTATTATAGTCATTTAGTCCTCTTGGAGCTATCTTTCTTTAACTGAATGTACCATATCTGACATGTTTCCGATAGTACTCACAAGTTAGTTGTCACAGTTGTGAACCTGTCTTGTCAAAATCGAAAGTAGGAAATGTCGGACAATTCGGTGTACTTCAGACGAAAAATAAGCAAGAAAACAGCTTAAGGCTGTTTGAAAATCAATACTGTTTTCTCCAAAAGTCTCAGGGGCTTTGGTGGCCGAGTGGTCTAAAGTGCGCGCTTACGGATCACAGTGCCTCTCATCGCCTGGGTTTGAATCCCACTCGGGACAGATCCTAGTGTGAGAAAGATTGTCAGTTCACTTGCCGAAGGTCGGTGGTTTTCTTCGGGCACTCCGGTTTCCTCCACCATCTCAGAACTGACCGCCTCAAAATAAGTGAAAAATCTTGATTGGGGGGTAAAATACCATTACTCCACTCCACTCCACTCCACTCCACTCCACTCCACTCCACTCCAAAAAGTCTCAGTCGGTAGGTGCGAGTCTGTCTGAAAATATGTCAAGTTATATTCCATGCAGTGATGATTTCTTTCCGTTTTAAAACGGATTTCCGATTGTGTGTTGAAGATCCGATTTTTTGTGTCATTTTCACGAGATTTAATTCCGGAACATTTTCGAGTCCATCTGTTTCCACAACGGTCCCACATTCTAAGCATAAATTTCATTGGATAAAGTGTTTCCAGCTGTCCAATCACCAACTTCGTTTTATTTAACGGATGAAAACCCATGCTATCAGCATTTAAAAAAATGGTGTCCCGGGTCATTGACTGGGATTCGTTGATAAAGGTATAAAAAATGTATGGGAATGGTTAGAAAGATCTGTATTTTTATGTGTAAAATCCTTGCATTTTTGAGCATCCTGGGGGCCCTCTAAAATGCTTAAAACCATTTTCGGCTTCGCACCCTGGTCCCCCCATCGGGGTGCTGCCCCTGAACCCCACTGGGGACCTGCAGCCCCCAGACCCGGCTTTATTTTCAGTTTTTTTTTCATTGCTGGTCACAATCAACACTGTCCATGTAGTGAAACAGCATCTACATCTGTTGACAATACCCATTCAGTCCCAGCTGTTAACCGAAGTCCAAGAAAACAATGGTGATGAACATGTGGTGAACAAAGTCATTCAGGTTGCGACTGAAAATGTTTCTCTTATTGTTGAGCCTTATGCCAATTGTGACTCTAATTTGGACTTTGAATCTGATGAACCTCAGTCTAAAGTTTTTGTGCATGATAGCAGAATGTTCAGTAGTCGGAGACACAAGATAAATCTTCCCTGGCTTAATTTCAGTGCAACAAGAAGAAAATATTTCTGTAAATATTGTGAATTCCTCTGTCAGACACCAAAATCATCTCTGAGTCCTGAGAGGCTGTTTTCACTGATGAACCCTGTTGTAACCAAGCTGCGTTCTACCCATAGCTAGACCAATGTTGACTGCATTATCAGAATTATTTCAGGAGGGACAAATTCATCTCACAGATGAAGAATTAAAAAAGCTGTTGATAAATTCTAAACCATGAAAAATAGAGAAATTGATTTTTAAAATTGAAATTGCATTTGAAATGCCGCTGATTTCCCAATTCCAAGGGCCCTGGCCCCAGTACCAAAAAGAGGTGTGGCAGCCCTGCTGTCTATCCCTTCACTCAATACAAACAACATTATTTTTCTTCAGGGCTGTAATAATTTTCATATTCATTGTCCACCTACTAGAGAAGTTTCATCCTTGAAGCGGAAAAAAAAATGCATTATCATGACTGATGAGATGTAGTTTGAGGATGGCAGTCAGTTATTTCAAAAAGCAATTTATACTGGGTAGATTGCCCGTTTCACAGGGGGAATAAAAAAAATGAAATTTCTAAAAACGAGACTTTTGATTTAGAATGACATGATTGTGTAGAAGCAAGTTTTAATTTCTTATTCCCAATTTCTCATTTTATAGTGTTGACGCTACAAAAACAGTTGACAGATTTTGTCACTTTGTAAATGATGCACATCCAAAAAGTCATAGATGCAATGCCAAAATGAAGTTGAAGATATTTAACAACTATCCTAGATTATGTTTGTATGCGATACGTGATATTTCTGAAGGTGAAGAAATATGTTACGACTATGGTGATAATGAAGATAATTTGGAGTGGAGAAAACAGGTAACAAAATCATTATAAATAACCATAGTATAATATTTATCAAATTAATTTACATATATGTTGTAACACTGTTACATTAGTGTCAGTCATGGCTTTTTATCCCCCGCTCCAACAAAGTTGGCGGGGATTTAGAAATGGATTCCGTCCGTTTGTGTTTGTCTGTTTGTCTGTCACAAGTACAATGTTAAATTTTTCTGTTAAAGTTTTTCAAACAGTTAAAATTCTTCAGAATTTTTCATTCTGATTTAAAGAAATTTTTATTCTAAATTAATTTTTAAACATGTGTATATGTTTTTGTGTCGCCTGACTAGGCGACATATAGGGATTACTTTCATCGGCTTCTGCGGCGTCCGGATTTCCTTGTCCGGAGCATAACATTGGTGTTGTACGTTCAAATGACTCCAAACTTGGTGTGCATGTTTCTGGCAATGACTCAAAGTGCAGTGCACAAGAACTGCAACTCTATGTTTTTCCGTTTTTGAATTATTTCCCTTTGATTAATTTGATAGAGCATTTCTTGTCCAGGGACATAACTTTGGTGTAGTATGTTCAAATAACTCCAAACTTGGTGTACATGTTTCTGGCAATGACTCGAAGTGCAGTGCACAAGAACCACAACTCTATCTTGTTCCGTTTTTGAATTATTTCCGTTCGATTGATTTTTATGCAGTGTTAGGCGACACATCTGTTTCAAAGAAACATATCTAGTTACATAATTTATTGACCAGAAAACCCATCTAGAACACAATGTTAACCTTTTGCATTAAAGTTTGCTACATGTTTTATATTATGATTTAAGAATAGCAATTTAATAATAAAAAATTCATACCAAAAAGAAATAGTGCTATTACTTCAAAAGTGTTTACAAATTTCTCTGCAACATTTTAATACCTGCAATTTTAGTATTTCTTAGTAAAATGCATATTTTATATGAAAAATGTACATTTTGAGAAAATGAACTTGCTTATTTTATATTTTTATAGGATTTTCTTTAGAAACTCTAGATATCATGTAATTATTAAAAGGAGTTTAACATATATGCATGGTTTTTTAAGTGGTTCAGTATTTTGGGAATAAATATGTCAATTTTAAAAAGAAAACACTGATTTTGAGAATTTTCAATGAATACAACAATAACAACAACAATATCAACAATAGAAAAAAAAATTATAAAAAGAATCAAGTTCTATCCATGTGTTACTGATGAAAAATGTTTACTACTTATGGATATTGTTGATGTTTTGATTAAAATATGAAATGTCATTTAAAAATATTATAGTTTTCCAGTCATTGTTAAGATAACAAAAGACTAAGATTAACATGATATTGAATAGAAGTTGTAATCACTGAAACTATTGGTAGAAAATAGAAAGTTTGTAGAGCGGGGGATCTGAATGACCATGTCTTCTTGTTTAAAATTGAAGTAGGTATAAATTATACTTGGTGTATATGTAAGTGTATTATACATTGAAGCATTTCCAATACTTTACAAGACTTTGAAATTTACAGCCTAATTGCTCATGAATGCAGTTAGTCACACAGATGTATTACTAGTATTACTTTTGTATGTATATACATTGCTGGGTCTGTATCTGCTGTTTAATAACTTTTACAGAAAAACGATTTTGTCTTACCAAAGGAGACAGGTAATCAGTTCTTTTCACTTTCAGAATATCAGTTATATTACAACTATTGATTGAATTTATTAACCCTTTGAAATGAGATGCATGTATTTTGATAATGGTCAGTGTGTTATGCATCTGTATCTTATAATATTTATAAAATACATTTGAGTGGATGTAGGGGATTTTTTATCTACATGATACAAGTTTTTAATTTTTGTAATATACATATGTTAATTTGTAGAGCTATCATTGATGAAAATTTGTGTATCAATATATTGATTGAAAAAGTTATCAATATTATAGGGTTATTGAACTTATATTGGGAAATATTGTCCTGAGCTTGCTCCATAATTTCACAAGCTTGCAAGTAAAATAATGAAGCAAGCTAGGGGTGATATTCTCCAATATTAGTTAAATAACCCTTTTATTATATACATGTACCAATATATTTTTATCATTCAGGAAAGCATTATTTTCACTATTTACCATTAGAACATAAATTGAACTAGTTCTTGTATTGCCAAACAGCATGCTGCACTAGTTCTTATATATGTTTACAATACCTTTGTTGACAGATGATCGGGGCTATACAGTCACATGATTTTGTGTTCAGTATCAAAATAGGATTCAAAACAACCTTTGAATAAACCCAAAGTTAAAAAAATAATATGAATTTAAATCCAGCTACGGAATGCTTTGCACGAGGGAACAAACCTTAGTTTTGACTAAAATTTTAATTTTATAATTTAAACTTGTATTGATATCCAATCAAAGAAATTTTATTGATGATGCATCCATATATTGATCTATCAATGACAGCTCTATTAATTTGATTTACATTTTGTATGTTAGTTTTTCTTATTTTTTTTAATTTATTACATTTTGTTAACATGTTTAAATCACATTTTAAAAAAAGTTACACTGTTAGACTGTGTGGCCTTCCTTAGACAATCCTTGAAAAAAATATACATGTAGGTTTCAAACTTTTGTATTGGGCACTTAAGTGATTTAAAAAAAAAATTGAAGTATCAGGGCTCAAAACAATGTGCTATTTCTCAATAACTACTGCAGGGATTGCATTCAAATATGACAAATGGAGAGGTTTTTTTTCTTGAGCCCTATTTGTGCAGTGTTGCTTTTAATGCAGATCATAAAACCAATGTAGCTTTCTGTTATCATCTTGGATTTTGAGATTTAAAGATTTGTTATTGCTATTTAATATTTTAGACCTAACAGTGATTTTTGTCTTATACCTCCATAAAAATTGTTAAAAATGATATTTTTATGTGTAAGGAAAACAATAGCACTTGCTATTACTTAAATTTCTTCTGAGGCCAGGGAAAGCGTAATTGGAAATCCAGTACTTGTGTCCTTTTGATTCACTCTTTAGGGTACTGCAGAGTGACTGAGTGTAAGCATTTTTTTACTTGTGTTGTGATGAGAGGTATTATGGTAATGTCTGTGTTTGTCTGTTCCTATATCCATCTGTTTGTCTGTTTGCTTGTGCAACTAACTCCTACAGTTTAAGTCCAAATGTCAGCAATTTCACAGATATTTATTACTAAGGAAGGTCTATTCAAGGGTACATAGTTTTCTGATCTACATCCTTTCATTCCTAAGTTAAGTATTGAATCAAAACACTAATAGAATTATGTGACTGAAGTATTTAGCTATGCTATGCAGTTTTCGTGTGTTATTTTGTGAAGGAGAAATGTGAAAACAAGTCTTGGTGTTAATTTTCTGTCATTAGTATCTGAGAGATTGTCATCTGTTTAAAATTTTGCAAATATCAGTTCGGAATTTACATTTTAATTATTTTGTCCCTGACCTATGAGACAAGGTCATTAATGGTTTCCATGCATTTAAAGAACAATAGAGTGTCCAATTGAGCGCAGAAATTGTACATTGTTTGCTTGTGGTAAGACCTTGCATGGCATTGCAGGTGAGGTCAAATGCACTTATGTCAGTATCACTGTTATTTTTAATAATTTTCTGGTTATTTAAAGACCAGTGCATTTTCACAAGATATTACATGGGTTACAGACAGTCAAAAAGATGGAGGGTCAAAGACATTGATGACTTTGTGATTTTGAGTGACAAGTTGTAGGTGGACATACATGTTGTGATCAACAAAGCTCCTGGTTTTTTCTTTTTTTTTGAGGTTAATTTAGATTGAAATAAACATTTGTTTTAAGTATCTTCCTCTTATTAATTATGTGAATCCTAAGCCTGGCCAATTCTAGAATTTAAGAAGCAGAATGATACATATTTAATATCTACTGATTAATACATGCTGATGGTACATTTTGTTGATTGACTGAAGTGAATGTTTTAAAAAAATGTAAATTTTGTAATCTGATGAATTTAGCCATGAGACCTATAAAGTTTTTTTAAATTATATTATTAAAATTGTACAGACCTGTTTAAAACTAAAGGTGTCTTGTCCTAATTTTTTTTTTCATTTTATTTCATCTATGTAATAAGATTATTTTACCTTTCAGAGGAAGACCATGAGTATGACAGTGATCCATTTGATTTATTAAATGATAAGGAGAAGGTAAATAGCAAAAATATTTCTAATCTTGAATTTATTATACCATCATATTTGATGGTGGATTGTTCAAATTGCTTTTATTGTCTGGCTTCCCTACAGTGTCTGTCTTTCTGAACAATTCTTGTTATCACTGTTTCTCGGAAACTACTTGCAATTGTGGGATTTAATTCAAACTTTACCATGTTCACATTAGGTTGATCTTGGATCCCAAATTTGTGGTAACGGCCAACAGCAAGGAAAATCCACTTTCCCACATATAAGGTCCGAACAGGATTCAAACCCCCAGAGGTGAGACCTTGGATTTGTAGACCAACGTCTTAACCGCTCAGCCACCGTGGCCCCTACTTACAAATGAAGACTTACTTACAAATGATGACTTACTCACTTACAAATGAGGACTTACACACTTACAAATGAGATCTTGAATATTAAGAAGAGGACTTATATACTTACAAATTAGGACTTATATACTTACAAATAAGGACTTACACACTTACAAATAAGGACTTACACACTTTCAAATGAGGACTTACACACTTACAAATGAGTTCTTGAATATTAAGAGGAGGACTTGTACACTTACAAATTGAGGACTTGCACAGTTACAAATGAGGACTTACACACTTTCAAATGAGGATTTGCACACTTACAAATAAGATCTTGAATATTAAGAAGAGGACTTATATACTTACAAATGAGGACTTACACACTTACAAATTAGGACTTACACACTAACAAATGAGGACTTACACACTTTCAAATGAGGACTTACACACTTACAAATAAGATCTTGAATATTAAGAAGAGGATTTATACACTTACAACTGAGTCTTTATAGACTTACAAATGAGGACTTAACACAAATACAAATGAAGATTTGCACAATTAAAATTAAACATAAAAGTACCAAAGCAATTGTCAGAAGAAAAGTCAAGATATAGACCATTAAGAGAACATGCAGACTTCCAATAAATTGCTGAAATCGGGATGTAAATAGGCATAAATGTGAGAGAAGCTGTGCAAATAAAATTTTGCATATTAACAAATGAAGACTTAACATTAGGGCTGAAAAGATTAATCATGGTACAGCTAAATCCTGATTCTTTACAAGATGATCTGATTCACTCGCAGTCACAAATAGAATGAATTGCAATACATTTTTTGTTAATTTTCTATCGGATAAAATGTTTTAGAACTGACTCTACATTTGAATAATTATTTCAGAATAAAAAATAATAAAATTATTTTAAAAAATTAAAATTGTGAAATGTAAACAAACTATTGAACTGTTTAAAAATGAGGTTTATAGTCGATATAATTACAATTGCCTTGTAACGCAAACTAATCATAATGCGTGCACGTTATTCAGTTTGTGTTACAAGGCAATTGTAATTACATGTATATCGACTATAAACCTCATTTTTAAACAGTTCAATTGTTAAATATAGGCATGGTGTGATGTGTGGTCTTCAGTTTGTTGATCCATCCATTTATCCATTTACACATTTTTTTTTAATCTCTGAAACTACCAGGCAGAATTGGACCAAGCAAATATTGATGACTAGACTAAGATTTTTCATTTAGCCTCAAATGGTCGCTATAGGTACAGAAAGTAGGTCACAGTGGTCCTTATTATAAAAAACCTTTAAAAAATTCTTTTAAAGTTTTAGCAAAAGGTTGCTTTAGCTACCAAAAGTAGGTAACAGTGACTTAGAACTCGGAAAACAAAGAATCTGCTCCTTGTCAAAAACCATGTTGTAAGCATTATCTAATGTGATATTTTGCTTCTATAAACCCTTAAACATAAAGTTGATATGCAGTTTGTGGCATTCTGTTAAAAGTTGGGTTACAAATTTATTTGAATTATGTTTAAAATAATGCTGACATGGGCTATAATCTTTGAAAATCTTCTCTGAAACTATGTGGATTAAAACTTTATATTTGCTCGAGACCCATGTTATAACATTTGTACAAATAGTGCCCACCAGGACATTTTTGAGGCACACAATAGAGCCATATATCTGATATGCCCTTATATGGAAAATCATCTTTAAAAATCTTTTTCTCTGAAACAATAAGGTGTATAGCTTTCCTGTATTGCAGTTATCATCAACACGAGCTATTTTATTTTAAAAAGCCTACAAATTCAGACTTAACCTTTACAATTTTTTCTTTAATTCTTACCGATTTTCAAGCCATTTTACGATCGATCCCTTTAATTTATTATTTTTTATGATTTGCATTGAAACCTGGAATTTAAGTTATGGGTTCGTTTTTTTGTCATAGTTTTTCACAATTTCACTGAAAGTAACTACATTTTGTGTGTTTTTATTAAACCGTCTGAAACACTAGTCAGGTCTTATTTGCACGTGACTGATATTTATATTCTATCGGGTTTGATGTAAGCTCATTACTGATAGTGATTTTGATATTTGACAGCATTGTCTATTTAAAAACAGATTGAAAACAAGATTAAAGTAAAACAGATTTGTTTTTATCTAAAATTTTGGGTTGCATTGGAGCTGTCATGTATACTGTGGGCAAAGAGTCATTGAGTAAACATTACAAATATGTATGCACAATAAACCAACATCAGGTGAAAAAGCAATCAGAATTCCAAAATTACGAAGTAAATTCTTTGAAAAAAAAACAAACAGGCAAATAAAGCAAAATGCAAACTTCACTAGGAAGTGAGACTGAGCAATCTGGAAGGGCATTTTATGCTTTATTTATAATTTATATACAATAATCTTTTTAATTTTTACAGGGGAGTGAAAATATGGATACGACTAGAAATGATAAAGAAAATAAAGAAAATTTAAGAGACATAAAGTTCAGTGATCACAATTTTGGCCTGCATGATAAAGCAAAGGAAAATCTTAGCATTATGGATCATGAAGAACTTGAGACTGATTTTGATGATGGAAGACTATATAAGCCAACCATGCATAGTGAAAATGAAAAAGATTTTATCAAAATAAAAAAAGTTCGAGACATAGATCATGAACAAATCAATAATTTTGTTGGAGGAAGTCTGTATGGACCAAATAAGGATAGTGAACCAAGTAAAGATAGTGAACATGATGCATTAACTGTTTCAGAAAGTGGCTCTGATAATGATAGGGGCATAGATCATGAACAAATCAACGATTTTGGTGAAGGAAGTTTGTTTATAAAATCAAGTAAGGTTAGTGAACCAAATAAGGATAGTGAAAATGAGGCAAAAACTGTTTCAGAAAGTGACTCTGATAATGCAAGTGAATTAGCTCATGAGCAAAATGATTTTGATGAAGGAAGTCTCCATGGACCAAATAAGGATAGTGTACAAAGTAAGCATAGTGAAAATGAGGCAGAAACTGATTCAGAAAGTGACTCTGATAATGGTAAGGACATAGATCATGAACAGATTGATGATTTTGATCAGGGAAGTCTATATGAACCAAGTAAGGATAGCGAAAATGAGGCAGAAGAAGATATTGTTTCAGAAAGTGACTATGAACTTGATGTAGGTTCACATACTCAAGAACATTTACAATTACATACAAAAGGAAAAGAAAATCATGATATTGATGAGAATAGTCTTACTAGTGAAATTGATGATTCTTTGTCTGATATTTTACCTGACCAAAGTACATGTACAAGTAGCAAAATTGTTGTGCAGTTTCCAAAACGCAACCCTTCAGCAAAAAGGGCTAACAAGTATCATTCCTGTGTGTTTTGTGGAAAAGTTTACTTTAAATTACCAAGACATCTGGAAACGTTGCATTATAGTGAACCTAAAGTGATTGCTGCTTTAGCATTTGCGAAAAAATCAAAAAATCGAAAGTTAGCATTGTTAGAAATACAAAATTTGGGTGACTATAATCACAATATTGAGGTTTTGAAAGCAGAAAAAGGTGTGCTAATCCCAAAGTATACTACTAGAAAAGACACTGAAGAGAAAAAGTATCAAAGTTATGTTCCTTGCAAATTTTGTTTAGCTCTTTATGTTAAAGATGAGCTCTGGAAACATCAAAAAAGATGTAAACAGAAACCAGCAGATGAAAATTCTACTATTAGGAGAACACCGATACAAGATGGCAAGTTCTTACTGCCAGTGATGGAAAATGCAAAACAACTACATACAAATATTTTGATGACCATGAAAGATGATGACATAAAGGAAAAAATAATTAAAGACAGATTGGTATTGGAGTTTGGAAAAAGGTTAAATGAAGGTCACGGACATGAGATTCACCAGCGTCAATATATCTCGCAGAAAATGAGAGAGTTGGGGAGATTTCTGATAGCAATCAGTGCAGAAAATATCAAGTCATTAGAAGAAAGTCTCATGCCAGAAAATTGGGAAATCCTAATCAAGATAATAAATGATGTTGCAGGTTTATCTTCTGAAAAAGGAATATACAGAATACCATCACTAGCCCTTAAACTTGGCCATAGTCTGAAAAAATGTGCAAAATTGGTCAGGACAAAGGCTATTCAGAATGGAGAGGAAGATTTGAGAAATAGAATGCAAAGTTTCTTGGATTTGTTTGAAACCGAGTGGAAAGAGAGAGTTTCTTCAAAAGCACACAGCACATTGCACAGAGCAAAATTCAACAGACCACAAATATTGCCTCTTGTTGAGGATGTGGTTCTTCTGCATAAATATTTGAATGACAGAACTAAAGAAGTTCAGAGTTCAGATCTCTCAGTTGAACAGAAATATAGAGATATGGCTGCAATTTGTCTAACAAGAGTAATACTTTTCAACAGAAAGAGAAGCGGGGAAGCTCAAAGGATAAAGCTAGAAAATTATGAGTCAGTAATTGAATCTCAGGCTGTAGATGAAGAAATCCTAAAGAGCATAACACCTTTTGAAAAGGAATTGTGTCAGACGCATAAACGAATCGAAATTATGGGAAAGAGAGGCAGCCGTGTCCCAGTAATTTTGACCAAGAAAATGATGTCAGAAATCCAGTATCTTCTTCAACTTCGAAAGAAAATTAATGTTCCTAATAATTACCTGTTTGGCAAACCAGAGTCACAATTCCCTCTAAGGGGGAATGATTGTCTACGAAGGTTAGCATATCAAAGTGGAGCGAAAAACCCAGATCGTATCAAATCCACAAATTTAAGAAAGCAGATGGCCACCTTGTCGCAAGTTCTTGGACTTACAGAGGGAAATCTTGACGTGTTGGCAAAGTTCATGGGACACGATATAAGGGTCCATAGAGAATTCTATCGCTTACCTGAGAGTTCGTTCCAGCTGGCAAAAGTTAGCAAAATTCTGCATGCCATTAATGAGGGAAGAATTGCTGAATTCAGAGGAAAAAACCTTGATGAGATTGAGTTTGATTCACAGGGTAAATTTTTTCATACAAATATTGAAACATAGTTATTTTGGATGACTTTATTTTGTGGAATTTATAAACTGTAAATCACTATAATTTTGCAACCCTTTTCAATGAATCTCTTATTTAAACTAATTGGCATCAACAAATTTTTGGCAGTTATAAGTTTTATAGGCTTTTGGTATAGCAAAACCATACAGTAGTTAAAGCTGCATTAAGGGTACACCATTATTGAAAAAGACTTTTTCTAAAAATATGTTTTTGGTCTATAAAAATTGGTTCAAATTACGATCTGTGCGATTTATGTTCTTAATTTCACCCTTATTAGTCATAAAAATGGAATGAAAAGGAAGAAATGACAGCTGAAACTGGCAGACTTTGATAAAACCAGTAGACAAAAGCCAGCAGAAACAATAATTCAAAGACACATAAGACAACACGAAAACACCTGAGACCAATACCAAAACAGCATGACTTAGGATGTGGATCTAACAGAATTGCTGAATGGTGTGGTTTAACCAGTTTATGTGGCTGTAACCCTCCGACTTTCCACTCTGGCAGAGGTCTCGGGGAAGAAACATTTAAAAATTTAAAAATAATTCTTCTTGTTCTAAAAAATATCTCAACAATCAAAATACATCCATTGTCCATAAAAATTTAAAACATAAAATATATACGTACGAAATTATTCAATATATTTGGGCTTAGATGTATGAATGATGTGCTTTGATTTTGCGTAATCTAGCTGAGGGACATTGTTTAAAGAAGTCTGACTAATTTTCAGGGAGACAGAAAGTCAGGACTCAATCTAAAATTCTAAAAGTTTGGGCCAACTCGATAATATGCAAATTATTAGCTTGGAGCGAGAAGTCCTACATGTAAATAAAGAATGGCCACATGAGAAAAAAAAAGCTGAATTAATTTATGATAATGTTATTTATTCCTTCATGCAATCATAAACATATTTAATTAACTTATGTGTTTCTTTAACCATATCGCTGCTTCAGTTGTCAGAATCACAAATCATGCTTCTTTGCTGTGTATGTTTACGATGCCTTATTTTCAATAAAGAATCTCGTAATTGTTCTAAAAAGATCTTTGGTAGATAAACTAGCAAGAGGTTTCCCCACGAATTCAATGTGAGTAAAGGTTTAATTAAGGAACCAAGTATTGCATTGTTCATGAGAGGCACAGTTAAGGAAAGCTGCGCCTTTTTATTTTATACATTAGAAAACTTAATGCAGCTTTGAATAGTGTTAATATTTGTTTGTCCAAAATTTTTTTCTTTTTAAGACCATATTACAGCAATAGGCAAGACATAAGGTTCTGAAAATTGTTTAACCAATCAGAACCAAATGATTGGACTTGTGCATCTTTTTAGTCTCTGAAATCTTAATGAGGCATATTCATGTAAATGAATTTCACTTAGATGGATAGACCAACTCTAAAGCTGGAATTCCTTTTTGTAACAAAATCATACAAAGACAGATGCTTCATAAATTTTTATCTTTAATGTTGTATAAAGCAGTAAATACCACTTTATCCTTGTTGTGATTTGATTACAGAATTCAAATTAACTTTAGTTTGGGTTTGATATGATTTACATAGTTTGCTGACAACTTCTACATGCTTTTGGCAATTTGACTTTAATCCATACTGTAAAACACTGATGTTTATCTTCTCTCTAAGATCAGGCTATGATTATTTTAAACAATGTTTTGAAAAAATGATATCAACTAATTTTAGATGTATTGGAAGAAGAAGATGATGAGACTGATGATGAAGACCAGGAATTCAGAGATAAAAATGAAGTTGAAGCAAAAGCAGTAACTAAAACAGTAACTTCAACAACAACAAAGGGTATAATTATCCTACTTGTCATTTCACAATACAGCTTGTTTGCTAATGTTGTTAATAGCTGACAGTGCCTGTCAGTTATCATTTCTTTAGAACTACAGTCGACTCTCATTAATTCGAAATCAGTTGAATCAAAATTTCGCTTAAATGGAAATGATACAAACGGTCCTGTCAGATCGCAATGTATTTCTATGCAAATCGAAATGTGTTTAAATTGAAATACCGAAATTTTGCTTAAATCGAAGTGAATTTTCAGTCCAGATTTTAATAATCACATAAGTTGGATGCTAAGGATTACAGGTGAAGAAGTTATGATTATGAATAATTGAAATTTTAACTACATGTAAGCCTCACCATAGTCAATGTTTTACGGGAAATTTCAAGGGAACCTTGTAGCTCTCGGTGAAGTTTCCAATTTACTTATTTTATTGTTTAAAAAACTTGAGTTTGTTGAGCTTTACATAAACATTGAAAAATAAAAAATTATTTTTAATTTTAAATGTTTCATTTAAACATAATCTTAAATTTTCAATGTTAATTGTCAGCGATGCGCTTTAATACATAAAAACAAACACGTGACTTCAATAGAGGAGCGCTTTACTATTAAGTTATCTCCCGTTCTCAACGTCAGTGATCAAAACAGTTGATTGAAATTCAGATAAATCGAAATTTTTCATCTGACCCCTTCAATTTCGAATTAACGAGACAACTGTATTTGTTTTTATTCCATTTGTTGCAATGAGGAATCGTTTGTTTTGCTTGTTTGCTTCAAACACTTCAGTCAGTAACTACGTGAAGCACTTAATGATGTTAAAAATAGCAAAGCAAAATCCATTTTAAGTTTTAAGATCAGACTCAGAGTGTAATTTATTTCATATAGATGTTACCAATTTTGCTGGAAGATCAGATGAAGTTCTGAAGGAATATTATGTCAATTATAAGCACACACTTGTCTAAACTAGTTTTTGGCTGGCTTTTATTAGTGTATATATAGTAGCATGCAGTGTTTTTGTGCTCTGACAATCTAATAGAAGCATAACACTTAAGTTGTAAAGCAGAGCACGGCTAATAAATTTGGCTACTTAAATTACTGCATGATAAACTCTTTGTTTTAAGAGCCATATTTCTTTGCATTTCACTCTTGGCATTAAAAATTATCTTCTGCAGATTTCAATCAAGCAGATGGAAGGAGAAAGTGGACTAAATTAGAAATTGAAGCAGTTGAACGACAGCTTTGGAAATTTCTAAAACTGAGGCAAATTCCTGGAAAGAGAGAATGTGAATCTGCAAAAGCCAGAGAGGTTTCCCTAAAAAGCAGAACATGGCATCAAATTAAACATTACTGCCGAAATAGAAATTTACGTACATCAGAGATGTTTAGCTGAGTTTAAATGTAAATGTATGTTCAGTTAGAGTGACATACTTAACGATCTATCAGTTAGATTTAAGTAGTTAAGAACGTATGGGTAAAAATTCTGAAAAAAGTGGTTGAAGTATGATACAGAATAAGTGGAATTTATTTTGATAAAGGTATATATGTATATATGTATGTATCCATCTATTCATGAACAGTTGTGATGCATGCTCCTACAGTTTTAAAGCTAAACATTTATATTTTGTGGAATACTAATCCACAGGCCATAGATGTTCAAGTTATTAACTCATTCCCGCAAAGCTGAAACTTGGCACAGGGGCATATGAAAGATAAACGTAATAATATTGATGATGTTTTGACAATTTTGTGGTTGTAATTGCATAAAATAACATGGGATTATCAGTTTTAACATTTGCAACAATTATAGGTCAAGGTCAAAATTCAGGTCATGTCTACTTTTTATCTGGTGATTGATTTGTCAACATCTCAGTATTTTTGCTTCAAATTGACATGTTTTACAATAGATGTGTGCCAGGTGAGCTGTTCAGGCCAATTGGGCCTCTAACTTTACGAAGGGCTCCCATGGTGCCATTTTTGGTTGCATACTAGAGAGTCATAGTTTTATATTTGCATACATTTGCAAATCATCCTTTGCTGCATACTGGAGAGTCATGGTTTTATATTTGCATACATTTGCAAATCATCCTTGAAAATCTTTTGTGGAAAATTGTGTAAAAATCTTCTTTGAAAGTTTAAGGTATACAGCTCTAGCATGAAGGCATTTTAGACAGCTGAGCTACACAGGCCCTAGTTGGTCTCTTGTTTTATCAAACCTAGTATAGACAAAGCCTATTAAAAAGCAAGGTCATTCTTATAGGACAAGGTTTTAGAAATAATAATGAAGATGTGAAGGCTCCTTTGTGCTCTTTTCAGTTTTGTGAAATTGGAGAGAGTTTTTCAGTTTGTGTAACTCTTCATGCTAATGGATATTTTGTATAATATTAAAACAATTAAATGAATTTTATGTAAAACTTTTAAAGGTACCCCTTGCTATAAGTGTATATTATAAACTGCTAATAACTTCTTAGATGTTTAAAACACTGGCACTGAAATCCGAAGTCAAGTTTAATAAGCAGTGTCTCAAAGAATAGATGAGTTTTCCTTACTTAAGTTATTTGCACACAGTGTGAAGTAATTTAAGTATTAATTATAGTCTGAAAAAGATTGTTATAGAGCTTAAAAAAACCTGAAATAAGGATAAAAAGTGTAAATCTAATCCCATCAAAGCATTACCTGTCTACCTTTTATCCGATATATTTTGTATAAAAGAATTTTTTGTTAATTTGTTACATGAAACTTTGTACTTATTGTTGAGTTAAATTTCAATGTTAAGATATATTCATGTTTTTAAATTTACACATTTATTGATATATTACATTTCATTATATGAAATTAATGATAACATTTTTTTGTTGAAAGTATGTTTGACTCAAAACACAAAATACATGTATGTATTTAGCAATAATTTTGTGTTTAGGATAAGAGATGTATATTTTTCCTGTATTTACACTAGAAGGCAGTTTTAACGAAAATGTGGCCAAAATTACGAATATTCATAAAAATTCCGGAAATTAGCCGAAAAATCACCGAAAATGTAATTTTCACTGCTTTTTCCGAGAAAAAAATGAATATTAGTGTAATTTTGGCAAAAAAAATGAATATTCGTAATGAGCTTTGCATATCCATAATGAGGTTGTAATTTTCGATAGCACGATTACAATTTTCGGCGTACGGTTTCAATTTTCGGTAAATTATTTCCGACTGTAGGTAGGCGGCACGCTTTGAAGTTAGGACTACCGTAAAATGAATAAAATTTGTTTATATATATAAATCTAACATCTAAGGAGAAAATACGGAGTATATATAACATCTACGGTAAGATTGAGAATAATTCCATTGCTTTGGTAACTTGTGTGAACATCGACATACATGTAGCATGCCAGAAATCGTAACCAATGAACATGTGACCGATGATCATATTTGAATTTCATTTTATTCCTTCATATATTTACCGGTAACTGATATTTCAATGATAGATCTACATTAGAATATTTAAATAAAACATCAAATTAAAACAGTTTTGTTATTTTTGTCTGTAAAAATACAAATTCAAGAAATCAATCCAAGGCTTCTAAAACCGCATCAATTTTAATCTGCAAACTTAACGTCAGTTCCGAGTCACGTTGGCAGGTAACCAGGTGCTTAACCTGAAAATTTAGTCAAGTGATCAGACTGCAAAATCTACTTTTTATAAGAGAGGAAGGGGAACTAAACCGTCCTATTAATTGACCTTTTTTACGTTAAATAAAATAATGTAAATACATGTACTTTCAGATAAAAATGATGCAAGTGTATATAATTTTAAGGCTTGAAAAAATAAATCCCACTGAATTACAAGATCGTTATGACAGCGAGCACTAAATAGCCAAGTTTTGTCGTCCGTGTATATTCTGAATAACTAGCGTTTTAATATTTTTTCACTGAAAACTTCATATTAATATTTTAAAAAAAAAATTATTTATTGTATTATATTCAAACTCTTCACTGAAAATAATGAAAGATAGATTGGAAGAAAATGTTACAAACATGTGATCGCGGACTTTTTATTTTTATTTATTTATTTAGATCTATTTATTTATTTATTTTTTATTTTATTTTATTTTGTTTTATTTATTTTATTTTATTTTATTTTATTTTATTATTTTATTTTATTTTATTTTATTTTATTTTTTTATTTTATTTTATTTTATTTTATTTTATTTTATTTTATTTTGACACCATTACTAAAATTTCATATTTTTTTAGTTATCTGTTTGAATTAATGAATGGAAATCCAAAGTCGATTCGCAGCGATCTAAAAATAGGATTAATTTTTAATCTTCACAAAGCAAAGTACTTCTCCCATCCCAAACAAAATGTTATTGATATTAATCATCTGTGTATAAAGTACTACTTGTCCCGTTTTAATTTGCTACCTGGTCACGACTGCAGACATGATTTGAAAACCTCTCAAGGTGTGATGATAAGCATATTACAAGTGATTAAGAATATGCATCCTACTAATTAGCGTTTCCGTTTACGATCTCATCAGTTAATTAGTTTGTCAGTAACGACTGACCATTCTTTATTTTGTTCCTCTGTAATCACCGTTTCTTCTTATAATCCAAGGCAAATATTATTAAAGACAAATAAAAATAAATAAATAAATAAATAAATAACAGTTAAAGAAAAAAGAAGAAAAGAAAAAGAAAGAAAGAAAAAACGGGACAGATTCTCGGGACTCGTGGAAATGATAACCATTCTAATTATACCTGACCTGGCTGTCAAAACATTTGTAAAGGTTAACTGGTAAAGGCACGTGCAGTGCCTTGAAACTCGTGGTTGTATTTTGTTTGAAGTCAAAACTTCTTGTCAAGTTATATACAAGTAATCAGAGAAAACGCTGTTTCACTTAAAATGTTTTTGGAATTAGTAAATCTACGATACAATTTTTCTTAAAACCTATATTTATGGATTAGATTTTGATACACATCTGACTAACAATTTCAGGTAAATTATATTTTTAAAAATTACCTCCTGCTTCAACTATTTTAAAAAATTACGTGAAAAAAATCTGTTAAAAATTCGTGTTTTATTACATTTTTTTTTTAATTTTCATATAATGCTTTTAATCTCATGAGTTTTGTAATTTAATTATGATATAATAACGGACAAAATCGATCAACAACTAAATCAATCATCCATGTAAACATTCGTCGTATGTTCAAATTATTTATGTCTCTGAGTACCCATGAAGGATTAAATGTATTCAAATTACGTTTCAATAATCATCGCGGTAGACATTTTTTTCTGCCGGTGGACGATTTTACTGTCCACCGCGACAAAAATATTCTTAATCTTTTTTCTCTTTATTCGCGATGGACCGCGGTGGAATTATTCTCAATCTTACCGTAGGTGTTATATATACTCCGTATTTTCTCCTTAGATGTTAGATTTATATATATAACATTTATTATATGAATTATGATAACATTTTTTTGTGAAAGTATGTTTGACTCAAAACACAAAATACATGTATGTATTTAGCAATAATTTTGTGTTTAGGATAAGAGATGTATATTTTTCCTGTATTTAGTTTTGCATTGCTGAATGTCTGACCACTTGTTGCAATAACGATCTGCACAATATCTATATGTTTACCTTAAAAAGTTGTTTGGGCATCTGTTCATCTCTGTTTGTCGCACTTTGGTTGGACTTATTTATATGTCCCCTTTCTGTAGGTATCAGTTTCATGACATATAGGATCATGTTAGGGTTCATTACTCAATAGAAAAAGTAGGTCTCTGTAAAGAAGATTTTCCACATGATTTGCAAGACCATAGGACTTGAAATATAGTTTTATTTTCTCAACATGATGAAGGTGCACAGGCAAAACATAGGTGATACTATTCCGTCGTCATTGTCAAAATTTTGTATTTTAATCTTTTTCTCAGAATGTACTGGCACTTTGAATGCTAAACTGTAATGAACATTTAATTATGACAGATAAAACATTGTACATGCTGCTGATGCTAAAGTGACATATTTCATGGTTTAGTGACTGGAAATCTAATGTTAAATTTTTACTTTCACCTTCAGTGTTAAGTTTTTGTATTTTACTAGCTCACCAAGAGCTGAAAGCCGCCATCTGTCGTCCGTTAACTTTTCACTTAAATGACTTCTTCTTTGAAACCAATAATCAGAATTTCACCAAACTTGACAGGAAGCTTGTTTAGGTCAAGGGCTTTCAAGTTTGTTTAAATTATTGACCTTGACCTTTGTTCAAGGTCACAGTGATCTTATATAGTAAAACCTTTAAATGACTTCTTCTCATGAACAATAAGGCCTAGAAGCATGAAACTTGGTATATATCAACTACACATCAAGGGTTACCAAGTTTGTTCAAAGAAATGACCTTGTCCTTGGCTCAAGGTCACAATGACCAAATATGTTAAAAACAAGTTGAATCCTGGCTCACGAAAATGAGAAAATCAATGTTACTTGCCACAATCCAGTCCCCAACAGTCTTAGATTCAGTTAATATGTGTTTGTGGGTATATATTCAATCTGCAGTATACTTTGTAAATCTAGGTTAAAGTTTTTCCTTAAACTTCAATGTAAAGTTTTGTATTATTATTTTTTTTATTGTATTGTACATATGAATGCCTTAACAAATAGAGTCATGAATTAATTTTAGTAGCATTTGATACATGATCAGGTTGATTGTAAGATTGATGTAGCTTATGTGGATGTTGACCTATATAATGTATGTTCAGTGATTTTCTACATCAGTGTTAAAGTTTTACTTTGGACTCAAATGTTAAGTTTTTGTATATCATTATACATACAGCATGACAACTAAAGTCATAAATTTAGGATTTAAAATGTGATAAAGATGATGAAACATGGATGCTGCTGATGTGGAAGTTGACCTATATTTTATGTTCAGTTACTTTCTAGTTCATTATCAAAATATTACTTTAAATTTTTATTATAATTTTTTTAGTATTTTTAATGATTAAATAGATGATGATGAAAAATTATGAAAAGTAATGATGACCCTTTTACTAACAAAGTGGGGACAGCAATACATGTCATTCAATAGAACCCTGGTGTTATAGTGCACTTCCTTTCCAAAACAAAAGTAGGTCACATTGACTTACATTGTAGCAATGACTGTCTCAATGTTTTTGTCCTGTTCGGACTTTCTGTGTCACTTGGCACAAATGGATCAACAAAGGTTTTCATGGGATAGGGGGAGGGGGGGTTGAAAATCAAGATCATGAAGCAGATATCTTGGTCTGATGAGCTTTCATTGGGGTCTACTCACAACTGTTCTATCACGTTATAGTAGCTGCACTTATGCTTGATAAATTAAATAAATATGCTTGATAAGGCAAATAAATGTTGGTCAGAAGTGATGATGATGATGAAAATACTTTTTGCCCAAAATGTAGTGAATTTTCTTTATAACATGATTAAGTTTTGGAGTTATGTAAATCAATTAAAATTTAGACGTTGGTTTAAGTTTGGATTAAATAATGGTTGAAGCAAAGAAAACTTTATCTTTTTGAATTATTAGTCCCCTGCTGGTGAAACCAGAGGGGACTATAGTGGTTGTCCATCTGTCTCCTAACCTACTGAATGGATTTGATTGAAAATAAGCAGAAATGATTAGTAGGCATGCTGTGTTGCTTATTCAAAGTTGTTTGCCGTTGATTGGTCATGTGATCAGATTCTGCGATCTGATTGGTCAAGATAAAAATGACCATTACACATTTATATATAAAGCAATTTGGTTCAAATTTGACATAAAGAAAGCAGATGTCTAGCCATTTAATATATGTAACAGGTTTTTCCATAACTTTTTCTGTTTGGTCATTATTAGTAATCATGCAAATTAGTTGCTAAATTTAGACTTATTTGAAAATCTTCTCCAAAACTACAAAGCTATATGAAACCAAATTTGATGTGGACAGTCCCTAGATTAAATTTTATACAAACTTCCAGCAGCATCCAAGATGGCCACTATTATTATAAATAGCACAAAGCTATGAATGACCATTACACAATTATTTTTAAAATCATTGGTTGCTTAATTTACATGATTTCTTGAAAGTCTTCTCCAAAACAACGAAGCTATATGAAACCAAATTTGATGTGGAAAGTCCCTAGGTTACTGTAGTGTTTCTCATCGTCAGTCTGTCCAGCTGTTCTTTTAATTTTTAATTTTCAATGACAGGGGACATGTATTCTTGCAATACTGACTTTATATTTAATATTTATGGTCTCTTTAATTACATCAAACAGAAAACGGTTTTCTTAGGCACCAGTGCAGTGTCTGTTTGGGGTACAATTTCTCACATTTTTTGATATGAAAAAAAAATTTATCATCAGTTTTTATCTTTTTAAAGTCAAATCAGACTTGGACACAAGAGTATCCTATTCCATTTTTAGATCAACTGGCTAAAGCCAGCTTAGCTTATGGCATGACATAGGCATCAGTCCTTCTGTCCATGCATCTGTCTAATAGACTCGGCTAATTTAAACAATTTTTTTTAAAACCATTCCTTTAACCTTTTACAGTTATATGTGGAATTCATCATTTTAAAAATACAAGTTTTGTTAAAAGAATTCTTGTTGCAAGAATGTAGGGCAAAAACATCAGCAAATCTTTTTAGATTACCTGAGCTGAAAGCTCAGATGAGCAATTGCTATCCATCTTCGTCCGACATGGGTAAACTTTTTACATTTTAATCTTCTCCTCCAAAACCACTGGGCCAAATTTAATGAAACTTGGTAACCATCATGCCAGATGAAGCCCATTCAGATTTGCACAAATGAAGGAGTTATGTCCCTTTGGGGACCCATGAGGGGGGAAATAGTGAAAATTTTTAAAAATCTTCTCCTCTGAATCTACAAGAGATATACCTTAGTCATTTCATTTATAACATCCTTAGGTCATCTTTTTTATATTGTTTGCACAAATGGAAGCCATGGGGCTCAAAATGGGGAAATTATAAGGCACTGAGTGGGGAAATTGCTATAAATTATATATTTGTCACTATATCTTGAAAACTATCAACTTTTTGTGAAGGCATGTATATATGAGAATATTGTAGGTATTGTGACAACCATCATTTTGATATAAGGTACAAGGTTATATGTTGAAAGGTCAAGGTCACAGCTGCAAAAGAAGACTTAAATTGCTAATTATCTTTGAAAACTATTAACTTTTTGTATAAGCATGTATATTAGAATATTGTAGGTATTTGACAACAATCATTTTGATATATGGTTCAAGGTCATATATTGAAAGGTCAAGGTCACAGACTTAAATTGCTAATTATCTTGAAAAGTATTAAAGCTGCATTAAGTTTATCAATTTTCTGAATTTTTTTTTTTTTTTTTTTTTTTTTTTTTTTTTTTTTGATTTTTTAAAAATAGATATCTTCTAATCACGATCCGTGACGTTCATTTTCTAAAATTTCATTTCTTTTAGCTGTAAATAAATGGAATCCTCTGACCGATTGGTCGGTGTTTTACGATGGAAATTATGAGCTTGGAGCATGCGCACGGATGTACAAAAAGCCTAGAATCGAAAGTGAAACATGACAGATTGCATTAATTATCCTTCATTAATATTCAGATGTATTTGAAATGGTGTTATTTATCCCTTACTTAATGACAAATGACAAATTCAACGAAGTTCTGTGTTTAATTTATCGTATTTACCGTTTTGAAAGTTGTGTTTAAATGACCCAGGTTTTGATGACGTAAGCATGTTCAAATATTAGATCCTAAATGCTGCATCTCGCATGGTAAATACTGTAAATTTGCATTTATTTGAGCTTTTATGGTTGAACCAAATGTAACATTGTTCTTTAGGAACATCATTTGTTAGATTAGTACTGTTTAATTTTTTTCTTTGGAGAACTTAATGCAGCTTTAACTTGTTGTATAGACATGTATATTGGAATACTTTAGGTATTGACATGACAATCATTTTTATATATGAGTCAAGGTCATATGTTGAAAGGTGAATGTCACAGCTGCAAAAGAAGACATAAATTGCTAATTATCTTGAAAACTATTAACTTTTTGTATAGGCAGGTATATTAGAATATTGTAGGTATTGACACGACAATCATTTTGATATATGGTTAAAGGTTATATGTTTAAAGGTCAAGGTCATATCAACATAGGAATACAAAAATTATTAATTATCTTGAAAGCTATTAATTTCATGCATAGGCATGTGAGTTAGAATATTTTAGGTATTGACATGACAGTCATATATGGTTCAGGGTCATATATGTTCGAAAGTCAAGGACATAGTTGCTGGAAATTATTCATTGCACTACAGTTACTTCATGCCTATTATATAAGCTACTTATAAATGAAATGTGAGTGAATATATTTCTGATTAAGTTTTGTGGGAGTTCTTAACTTGAGAAAACTTTAAAAGTTTCTGTATGTAATATATTATCTATTCCACTTTGCAAACAATATTTGGACATATCTTCAGGTGAGTGTTAAGGCCCATGGGCCTCTTGTTTTTATATATAAATTTATTATAGTCATATAGTTAAGCAACATAGATTATAAAATGTTAGTTTGTCATGCATATAGCCTAAATAAAAAGTATTCAGAATTAATTTTGCTAGAAATTATTTATTTATTCATTATACTTTCCATAACAAATGTTCTATATTGCTTTCGCTGTGTTTGTCCATCATTTTGTGGATATTTATTATCTGAGTGATGATTCTAAAACTAAAGGCACTATGTTGATGAAACATTAGGAGTAGTTTGTTCTCTTAAAGAGGATAATTATTTTTTTTCAGGGAGATATATTGTTTTTAGTCTGGATGTAGGTCTGTCCAACTGTCCATCACATATCATGTTCACCACATATCTTTTCCATAGAGGGATTTTGAAAATACTTGGCACAAATGCTCACCATACTGAGACGATGTTCTGAGCGCTAAATCTCGTCATGTCAGAGTGCAATCTCCTGCCATGTGGGTGCAAGGTCAAGAACCGAATTAAAATGACAGTATTTTGTGTCTGTTCCATAAAGTTTGATTGCATGAAAGGAAGTTTCTAAATGACACAAATGTTCATCATCCTCAGACAATGTGTATTGTGCAATTTTCAGCCATGTTGGAAGGATTGGAAGACATCTGTCTTTGTTTGAAAAGAAACTTCTAGTTTCTATCTAGATAGATCTGTTTGCATTCTAATTGGTCACTTTCATAAGAATTTGCCATGTATTGGTATTGGGCTCACTTTGTGGACAAGGGCCACGATTGGCAGAGCATTAAGACATTGGTCTACAAATCCAAGGTCTTTCACCTCTGGGGTTCGAATCCCGTTCGGACCTTGTATTTGGAAAGGCGAATTTTCCTTGTCGTTGGCCCTTACTGGTTGGACCGGTGTCAGTATAATGTGACCGGGTGGTGTGTTGTGTCGTTTGCGTCACAATATTTCAGTGAACTAGCACTTTAAAAGTCTCCATCAGTGCGCACTAGTACAATGCAGACCATAAATACACCCGCATGCATGCACTCACCTCACGAAATTGTGAATAGATTAATAATAGAGTTTAATAACCTTGTTCTCGTCGCGAATGACTGAAATATTGTCAATGCGACGTTAAGCAATATGAAAAAAAAACTATGTAGACAGTTCTAATTTAAAGTTGTGTTGTCCAAAGAAAAGATTGTTTTTATCAATCTAATATTAATCAAACACCAATTTCTTTACAAAATGATCACGATTCACCTTTTTTGATAGGTTTGCTTGCATGTGCCACATAAAATGGAATTTTTTTTTTATTGAATTGCATGTTGGCAGATTTTGGAGGAGCTGCGTTGGCCCAGAAGATAAGAAACTCGCCTCTCACCAAGGTGCCCCGGGTTCGTTTCCCAGCTATTGCAAGTGAGAAAGTTAATGTTACTTTCTGCGGTCCCTTACTGGTCGGCTCCGGCACATCATTTTCTCGTAGAAATCTGCATTTTTATCTTTTGCGAATGACTGGTTGAACATCTCAAATAAAACTGAGTTTTACTCTTTCAATTTGAAAAGAAAAAGGTTCAACTGTTATAAAAGGACATGCAGTCCCTAGGGCAACGACATTTTATTTAACTGAGTCATTAGTTTGACAGGTTAACAGGTTGACCAAGTCGACAGAAGTTAATAGTTAACAGAGATAGTCACTAGGTCAACAGGTGAAAATTAATATTTCTACATTTCTATGATAAATGTGAAAAAAATGTAATAAAAGTGGGGAGCCGAATGCTTGCGAATTCTGAAAAATAGATGTAGCATCTGTAACTTTTAATCTGAAGCCACGGCTTACCCTATCCAGTTTTATTGGAGATGTTCTTGTCAAAATGTTCTATAGACAAAGTAGTAGACTCTTTAATGAGTAACCAAACACCTCTAGCAGATGCATGAGCAGAGCTGTCTATCGAGAAGAACTTTGAACTATCGGGTTTTTAGATTATTGGACTTTTGACTATAAAGTCCTTCAGGTAACTAGGCTGTAACTATCTCCTAGGAAAGAACATCTAGATTTACATTCTGTGTCCTCAATTGACCTTGTGTATATGAGAGGTCTGCATTTTCCTTTGTGTAAACACGGACTGCATTTTCCATGGTGTATGCAAGGTCTGCCTTTTCCATGGTGTATGCTAGGTCTGCATTTTCCATGGTGTATGCAAGGTCTGCATTTTCCATGGTGTATACCAGGTCTGCATTTTCCATGGTGTGTTCAAAGTCTGCATTTCCCATGTGTATGATGAGACTGCATTTCCATGGTAAAAATCTTACCGTTAAGCAATGGATTTACATTGATAAAAAAGCGCTTTTCATAATTGCAGAACAAAATAAATGGCATATATGTGAGATCAATACTGTAGCATCATTTTAAAGGCAGGTCTGCAATTTGGGTGGAAATATCACGGGTCTGCATTTGACACCTTCAACATGTATGTGTGTGTGTGTGTGTGTGGATGTTAGATGTAAGGATGTGTGTGTGTGTGTGTGTGTGTGCAATTTGGCAAAGTGTGTGTGTGTGCGTTTGCGCTTGTTTGTATGTGTTTCTCACAAACAAAATTATCAAAAAAGTTTTTTAAACATTTACACAATCTATTATTTAAATATTTCTAAGTAAACAAGAGGCACATGGGCCTCAACGCTCACCTGAATAAATGTCCAAAAACTTGCAAAAAGCATAATTAAATAACTTTACAAAATTCCTCAAGTATGGAAATCTGACAATAATTAATCAGAAACATCCAGGTACATTTCATTTATATATAACTCATTTGCATTATTTAAATAGTACAATCAATAATTTCCAAATCATTAACCATATATTTATGCAGCCATGATTTTGACCTTTTAACAAATGAACTTGAACCTTACACCAACATGGTTTAAATATCAATACCTACAATTTTGTAATATACATGCTTGTACAAAACGTTAATGGTTTTCAAGATAATTCACAATTTCAGTACACTTATGCAGCTATGACCTTGAACTTTCAACATGTTACCTTAAACCATATATCAAAATGATTGTAAGATTAATACCTACAATATTCTAATATACATGCCTATACAAAAAGCTACCAGTTTTCAAGATAATTAACAATTTCAGTCTTCTTCTACAGCCCTGACCTTGACTTTTAAACATATGACCATATATCAAAATGTTTGTCATATCAATCCCTGCAACAATGTTTTGAATTCATATTTCTCTTAATATTTACAAGAAACTTGCCTAAAACTGCATGAATCACAATAAAGCCATTATCTTGATTTGTGACCTTGACCCTGATTTTACGGTAACTTGAAGAAAAACAATAGAAGCCATTTTACGAAATATTTTCCATTAAACGCAAAAACGCGTAACCTGTTTTTCGACCAAATTTTACAAAATGAATAAACCATAGGCCTGAGACCTTAGAGATTCCAAAAATCACGTAAGATTTTTTCTCTCAACATCGGTTCTGGAGAAGAAGATTTTTAAAATTTTTTTCCCCTTTAGTCACCTTGACCTAGTTTTGGTAGCCATGGCAACGCCACGAAGAAATCTGAATTGCATCGAAACAGACATACTTTTGACCAAGTCTCATTGAAATCTGTCGAGTACTTTCAGAGGAGAAGTGAAAAATGTGTTAACGACGCACACACGCACATACACACACGCACATACACACACTGCGCTATGCCATAAGCTCACATAACATTTGGTCAGGTGAGCTTATAATACAACTAAATCAAGATCTAGCTTGACCATCAGCAACGTCCACTACGGTTGGCGACGAGGTAAAGCACCCAGGAAAGAGGTGGAAATATTATTTTAATGGCGTCTATACCAAATTTCCTGCTATTTGATGATTCTGATTGACACGTTACCGGTCCAAAATAGGACAAATTGGTTTCAAGGTTGGAAGTGCTTTTTGATAGCATGGAGCTCACAGATGACAAACAGAAACGTGCACTGTTGCTGCACTATGCAGGTGATCGTGTACTTAACATTTTTTTAAACCTAAAAAAGGCGACAGCGAAGCAAAATACGAGGAGACTTACAACGTTTTAAAAAACAACTTGCGCCAAGGAAAAATATCCAAATGGAAATTTACAAAGTTAGAAAACTATAAGCAGGCAAGTTGACAATTGTTCGATGAATTTGTAACAGAACTGAGAAGGTGAGCTAGATCTTGTGACTTTCATGACGTTGAAAAAGAGACTCTATCCACTGTTATTCAGAATTGCAGATCAAACCGTCTACGTCGACGAGCTATGAGAGAGAAAGATAAAACTTTAAATGACATTATCACAGTGTTTAGAACAATTGAGATTGCTTGGAAACATGCACAGGCTATTGAAACAAATGACTCTGTAAATTCTTATGTTAGTGTATTTAATGTTAAATCAAACGTACAAACTTTGTAACACCAGACGCCTTCAGGTCACGTGGTCGCGATCGAGGTCGCACTCACAGAGGCAGAGCTCGTGATCGAAGTCGTGGTATTTCTCGCGGTTGCGAAAACCGGTTGAGAGTTGTCGGAACTGCAGATGTAATTATCCACACCGTGGCATATACCAAGCCAAGGGTAAGACTTGTTTTCACTGCAAAAGACGTGACCATTTTATTAAAATTTGTCGGAAACGTGAGTCGGTCAAAGAAATCCACCATTAAGGCACGAAACCTTTGAACTGTACTAGCGACGACGAATATTTTTATAATATAAGCGAAGTACAACGTGTTAATTTTGTCGGTAGTAAAACTCCGAAAGTTTCAGTCAAAGTTAACGGGCTCGAATGCAAATTTCTTGTAGATACCAGCGCTTCGGTAAATATATTAAACGAGGCAACTCACCGTAAAATTAGCCACGGCAATTAAGTACTGCGAAAAAAACGCATTTTGTACCGTATGGTGGTGGTCATAAGATAAATGTTTTAGGCGTCAAAACCGACACAAAGTAAGCATGCAAAACTTTTGCATTGTCAAAGGAAATCACGGCGGTTTAATCGGTTATCCTACATGTGTTGATCTCGATATAGTTAAAATATATCTGCATCTGGTGACGAAAACAAAACATTATTTTGCGGAATCGTAAATACAAAGGCAAACCAGTGAAACTACACATCAATCGGTCGGTAAAGCCAGTAGCACAACGGCACAAAAGAACACCGTTCAATTTTCGACCGAAAGTTTTAGGCTGAGATTTAATAAACTTCTGCAGCGAAAATTATCCAAAAAATGACGGCACGCCTAAACCGTCGGTGTCTCCTATCGTTACGCCCCCGAAAAAGGACCCAAATCATATTCGCTTGTGTATCGATATGCGGCAGACTAATAAAGCAATCGTAAGGGAACGACATTTAATGCCTACCGTCGAAGAATTAATTAACGATCTTAATGGCAAACTGTCTTCAGTAAGTTGGATCTCTGCGCGGGCTATCACCATCTTCCACTTGACGGAGAAAGTCGTTATATAACATTATTTTGTTCGGAAAAACGCAAGCTGAGCACGATCAAGCTCTCGAGTCAACGTTTAAAGCTTAAGCAGCTAATGGCTTTACGCTTAATCGCAGCAAGTGCGAGTTGAACAAGCAAAGATAAACTTTGGATAAGTATTTAGCAGCTAATGCGGTTCACCGGATCCCGTCAAGGTCAATGCGATTCAAGAGACTCCACTAATAACACAAGGGAACCTAAAGGTTTTCTCGGGTTTACATCGTACTGTTCGAGGTTTATTTCAGATAATGCTACAGTTTCGGAACCCTTGCGGAAACGCACATATAATGACGTGGAATATAACAGGACGGAAGAACAGGAAGCTTCATTTTAAGTTGTCAAGTGATGCCATCATGTCATATTAAAAACAGATCGAAATAAGCTTCGATTCGAGTCCGGTAGGGTTAGGCGCAATTCCAGTACAAGACTCGAAGGTAGTTGCATATGCAAATACAGCGCTCACTTCGGTAGAATCTCGGTACAGTCAAACAGAAAAGGAAGCACTTGTCGTGGTATGGGCGTGCGAGCATTTCCACATGTTCGTTCATGGAGCTAAAGACTTCGATGTGATTAGCGATCACAAATCGTTGGAAAACATATGGTCAAAACCAAAATCACCTCTTCGGATCGAACAATGGCGTTTGCGATTACAACCTTACAAAATGACAATAAAATATCGCCATGGACATGATAACCTAGTGGATTACATGTCAAAACATCCAATACCGGCCCAAGTTCATCAAACGAAGAACGCGTAGCGGAACAATATGTGAATTTTATTACAGCTGAGGCATGTTTAAAAGCAATTAGTATCGATGACGTTAAGATCGCAACCAGTCGCGATAAGTGCATCATGAAAGCTATTGAATTTGTTCATACAGGCCGTTGGTTCTATGTCAAAATCATAACGGAACCAGATATCGGCATACTTGAGTTACAGTCCTTCAGAACAATCAGCGATGAATTATCAGTCCATAGCGACAACGGCTTACTACGAGATCATAGAAATTTATTGCCTCGTGAATTACGCGACAAAGCTATAATATTCGCACACGAAGTACAAGGCATAACGCGGACGAAATCTTTGCTTAGATAAAAAGTATGGTTCCCGGAACTCAATGATCGAGTTGAGAATGCGATTCGAAGTTGCCTTGCTTGTCAGCCAGTAACCGAAAAATTGGGACGAGAGATTCCCCCGACCACGGAAATTCGATGACTTTGTCTAAGATGAATCTATTTATAAATGCATTGTTGACTTTCAGTTCACTTAATTTTTTTTGTTTAGTTTACATTTTATTTTAGGGCTGTTCAGAAATGAACTGTTTTAAAAAATAACATTTCTCGTGCAGCTTTGTGTATGCGTTTAAGGCATAGCATTTATTATTTTATTAATTTAATAGTTAATATTGTTTATAAATTTTCATTTCATTTCTTTAAAAATATAGAAGGATGTAATATCCAGATTCATATCCGATTTGTGTATTACGTAATGCATGGAACGTTACAGCCATCTTGTTTATGAATGTCTACAAAGTGCTATACAATAATCAAGATAAATCAAGATCTATCTTGACCATCAGTAACGTCCACTACAGTGCTAGTCAAGAACTTTTTTCTCCATCTACGAATTGTCTTATAAATTTATCAGAACAAAAAACTTCCCAAACTTCAGGAAAATGTGTATTACCGACTGACTAAGTTTTGTGCAAACTTTATATATTTTTTTCAATATTCTCAACGCGTTTCCATACCATTTTTTACAACAGTGGTCAACGACTGGCTCTTTTAAAATTATTATAAATTTTTAAAAGTTGAGCTAATTAAAAGTGCTCTTATTTGAACTAATTTAAAATTTAAGCAAGCCTTCAATATTTACATTTTGCTGTTTTTCATTTCATCCGAAGCCTTTTCTTTGCTTTTTCTTGCACTTGGAGCTATCAAAAAATAAAAGTAAAAGATCTTCAGTATTTTTGAAGTTATTTATCATATGGTTAATTATTTACTTAATGCTGTTTAAATCAAAGTAAACAATAACGCTAACCATATGGTACTTAAAATGCTGTTTATAATACAGCTAACCATTTATCTTTTATTACAGCTTTAACGAAAAGACAAAAATTCTGATTTTGAAATTGATCAAGAAAAACAGCTACTTTTATCTGTACAGTCCGATTTCTTTAATGTTTATCTGTATTTTATTCTCCTGTTCGAATATATTTTTTCGCATCAAATTGCATTTACTGTGAATATGTTACTTTAAATTATGGTATTTTTGATTTAATATTTTAAATTTGTCTTTATTCGACATTTTGAATTCTTTTGTTATATATTCCCGAATTAATGACTTTGCACTTTTTTAAACTATGATGTACAAACCAGCCATTTGTATGTAGCCCTCGTCTTCTAGAAATTGCTTATTTTCAATACTTCCAGTTGATTTTTTATCAAATCTTTAATAAGAAAAACATGAATGAATTTATTTTCAAATAAAAGTATTTTAAGGGAAAATGTAACCCTGCCGGTACAAAAATATCGAAGAAATTATAAACTAAATTATATGAACAAAAAAGACAATACATTATGAATGGACACCTTTTGCCAAATATAAAGCCATCGTTATATAACACGAGTAAAAATAACATAGATCACTTCTTAAGAGATAAAAGTTGTAAATCCAGTTTATAATCAATTTGTCATAAAATACGTTTTAAAAATATTTTGCTGAAGAAAATTTCTAGGCGAATATGTTGTGAAACTTATGATTTTGCAAAAAACTTGATTATTATATATATCTGTGTATATGCATATTTCTCCAAAGACTACAACAACGTCAATAAAATAAACATTGTTCGGTTTCGTGTCATTAACAGTAAGTAACATATTGATATAAGTGATACAATAACTAAGAATTAACACTAAATAAAACCTTGGATCAAACACGTTGATAGTGTATGGAGAGTTAAATTTCTGATGGTACATTACGCTGTTTTGCATCGACAAATGTTGCCAAAAGAATAAGTAAAAAAATCCTATTTGTGTTGGTGGTTTAATATTATTTAGTATTTTCATACGTAAATGTTAAAAAACATACCGTTTGCAAAAGTGTGGAATATTTTGTCCTAAAATTATACAATAAACATATTATAGATAACAAATACATGTATAAAACATTTTTTTTGTTATTTTCTTTTATTTTTCACTGAAAAATGGATATTATATAAAATATAAAATAAAAAAGCGTTTCGGAAAACATAACGATGATAACATAGAACCGTATACTTAAATGCATTTGTGGCAATACCACCAATATATGTCTTAAAATGAGGTCAAAGGTTAAGACCCACGGGTATAAAACATGAAAAAGATAAATTGTTTAAAACATCTGTTCCATATAGTGACATGTTTTTCATAGTTTAAGTTATTTGCTTATGATGCTTCAAAATTTACTTTTAAACTATCAATTGAAATTTGAGGATATTCTTTTCTAAAATAACGAAATGTATAAGCAATATTTTGTGTTTTAGTTTTATAAAAAATGATAAAGAAAGATACAGAAATTTTACTTATATATATTGTCTTGTTACAAAATATCATCAATGTTTCAAAGAAGAAATTTTATTCGTTTAATTTTCCAAGTACATGATGTTATATGTCTTGAATAAATCCTGCTGAGTATAAAATTCAGGCATAGTTAATATGTAAATCATTGATCAAATTTTTGTTATTTGCTGTTTGATAATTAACTTCCTTTGTCCCACATCGGTTTCATGATTATGCCTGCTTATGCCAGTTTTGAAGTACTATTAAGATATCAAAAAGATCGTTAAAGTTAAACAATGAGAAATAAGACAAAACTAGAAAAAAAAGAAACATGTTTGTATTTTACATCATCATACAAGAGACAAGTTAAAATCTTATAGTTAAAACATTGAATATTTGTATTTGTTTTAAAGTACCTTTCATAATCAAATAACCATCAGCATCTTTATCAGCTCCAGAAACATAATTTCCAGTTGAGTCTGATTCGTTTGGATCTTCTCTAATCATATATATAACGCAGAGAAAATAAATAAATTGTCTATAAAATTTAAAAACTGTTTAAGATACAAAAATAAATAACATTTATTAGAATGTATGAATGTCAAACATAAGTTTCAAAAACATACAATTGACAAATTTATAACATGCACTAGAATTTTTATATGTTATGTGATATTTTATTTTTACCTTATCATTTTATTTTTGATGTTTTTATGATTGTTAATTGTTTTTATTGTATTTACATACCTAATGCAAATAGCTGGACTATCGTGTTCTAAAAATTAAATGTTATAGATAAAAATTATAATGATGTCCAAAAGTTATGTTCCTATTGATTTTATGCATTTAAAATATTAAGCAAAATAACACAAGATATCAGAGAACTATAGTGGATATAAGTTGAATAACATACAACAGCAACATTTAAATCTATAAGGTATTTAAACTTGCGACTGATGTAATATAAATTTGTTTAAATTTGTTTAAGAACACTTTTTCAACGTCTTTGAACAAGTAGCCCACAAAATATATCATTGAAAGATAAAGAAAGACGAGGAATAAGAATTCTTATCGATTAAAGGTAAGTATGTATTGAATTGAGTTTGACAAAGGGTATTAAATTGATAAAAGATTAATATCTATTGTAATTAATTTTGCAAAGAGGATTAAAATCATTTTTTAAAATTCATTTAATAATTCATCTTTTCCACGTACCTTTCATATTAAGATATCCATCCTCATCCATGTCCATTCCAGACGCGGATGTATTAGTTGAACCTTGTTCATTTGAATTTGCCCTTTTAATTTTCTAAAACAAAATAAGAGTAAGCTGAGCAGTTCCTCATTTAAAGTTGAAAAATGTATTCATTTTATGCTTTATAACTTAGAAATATATAGAATCGACAGAGAAGTAAATACGCATTGAAAGCAGTCGAATTTTTTCAAATTGTTGAATATACCCTATCCTGTTATTTTTTTAACAAAAACGTTTGTCAGAAAGTTGTGTTCTGTTAATCATAATTTTGTTAAAATTCTTGTTTCAGCAATATGTTTCTCTATTTTATACAAACCAAATTTAATTGAATTTTTAACAAATCTAATTTATCGACGATCAAGCAGAAATTACTTTTTTCATTTAGTATGTAGAATCTATAAAACTTAAAACTTCATAAGCATTTGTCTGCGGTTAAACAAATAACATTATTGTTTTGAAAATCACATTTAAGGATGAACTTTAAATATACATTTGAAAGATTAAACATGCAGTTATAAAATAAAAATCTATGAACCTTGCGAGATCTCGAGGATTCGTCAATCCTACAATAAACACAAAATGTAAAATTAATAATGTTTATAATTTAAGAATTAAACAGGTATAAATGTCAAACCAAAGATAAGTTTTTTATTAAATTGAAAAATGTACATCCGGAACGTATAAACATACGAATTACCATAACATTATGTTATATATAACACAAATATTTTTATGAAGTATTTAAAATCCTTCATATGGTCGTGTCAACAGAAACGATAACAGCAAAACTGTTACAGTCGTCGAATTTCAGGCCCTGATATCAACGATTTATAATTTATTTCTTTAACTTACCTCTTCTTTCGTTAATATCATCATACGCAGTTATTTCTACACTAATCGACAGATCTTCATAAGGACTATAAATTCAATAATAAAATGTAAGAGAAATCAATGACTTGACAAATCTGTTTAATTTTGTTTTCATTTCAACATTGCCACATCTGAGCACATATTTGATGAAATATACAAGAATAATCATTAATTCTCCTGTTAAAAGGCATATTCAATTTTAACTTTCAATAAAATGTTTTTCTTGGCACTTGTTTTGGAACATTAACAAATTATCCCGATAATTCAATTGCTTTCTTGAAGAAAACCACATTTGCTAAATATGAGCCATTATAGATTTTACCACTTGAAAACATTGAATTAATACAAGGGGAAAAAGGGGAAAAATTCATTCATTTATTATACATTTTGTAAGAGTAGGGGTTTTTTCCTAAGATGTTTAAAACATTCTTATTTATTAGGTACAAATGTTGGAACTAGAACCGTTGCCTATATAGACATCACTTTACTTAAAATTTGTTCATCAAACAAAAAACAATTTGGTAAAAAAAGGAAAACTTTAAAAAAATTGTTTATTCATGTAAATAAAAAAATGCTTAATAGTTAAATGTTGTATGGTTCCAAGAAAAAAAAAAAAAAAAAAAAAAAAAAAAAAAAAAAAAAAAAAAAAAAAAAAAAAAAAAAAAAAAAAAACAAACAAACAAACAAAACAAAAATAACAAAAATTATGTTTTCGATTAGACTGATTGAATACTTACCGCAAAGCCGCGAGTTCTAAAATGTAAATAAACCGATACAGCAAAATTAACAAAGAGTTTATTGTTTAATTTCTTTTTTTATGTAAGTCTGCGAAGATCAAAGCCTTAATGTACACTAAAAATAAAGTTGAATGTAACCTATTGTTACCCTATCTATGTTAGTTATATTGATCCTGATAGTTTTTGTTATTTTTCTATAGTTTATAATTTATAATTCAAAATATAATGAACTCTTTCTGCTAATAAAAATGGGAGAAGGAAGCGACTGGACGCTTGAAAATAAAACTGATCAAATAATTTTAAAATACGTATTGTTGAAAATTTCAAAGAGGTAGATGTTACAATTTACAAAGAATCAAACTGTACAAAATCAGAAAAATAAACCATTTGTTTCATTTTATTGTTTTTATGTCTTTTCTTGCATAAACGTCTATATTTTACAAAAATATCATTAAATGTATTCGGATTCCACTTACCAATCTCTCGTACACGATTCACATAGACGTTCTGAATGCCTGAGTCAGACAGCTCACTCCTATAACAACAAATGCAAATAAATTATTCAATCAAAAATCTTTCAAATATACACGAGTAGTTTGACATGCAACGACATTATTTTAACTATTAACGATTTAATTTTAATTTAGAATAACAACAATTCAAACATTAGTTTTCAACGAATTCTAATATTACTGATAAAATTCAAAACAAACTTCGCGATACAATGTTAAAATTATGCATATAAAGACAATTTTCTATTTTTGAATAAGATTTAAAAAACGAAATATTACCGTCTCTCCTCAGCTACATTGTCTACAATAAAAAGTTTGTATTGATTTAAATTAATATTTACTAAATGTAAAAATTTGATGGTAATATTTGGAAAATGATTTTAGTTTTGTTAGGCAGCTAGCAGTTGGGACGCAGACTCAGTATTTTTAACTGCTTTCTGTCTTCACATTGTTGCTGCAGCAAATCGATTTATATGCAATGTGCGATATCAGTCCAAAATGAATGATGAAGACAGAATAGCAGAGTAGTAACTTCGTGAGCGAAAACAAAGTTATGTTTGAAACAGATCTATGCATGATTTTTGTACAAATTCATGTTAGAAACACATATCGTTTATTGTTCTTTTGATTTTGATTTAGAAAAAAACCCACTCAAATATCTTGTTACTGATTTTTACTTTATTTTTCAGTTAATATTAAGAAAAAAACCTTCTGATTTTTCTACTCTTTTCAGAACTATTCATTATTCCAGTTTGACAAAAGGCATTAAAATCTCCCACTTGTCATTCGTTTACTATTGGTTGTCAACATAAGTAAAAAGTATGAAGTAGTTGTATTAAACTTTATACTTGGAATATTTGACGTCCAATAGTTCCGTGTTCCTCTTTTATTTAAATTTTGAATTTGCACATGGCTTGAGTAGCTTGCTGAACAAAAGTGCTAAGCCTTCCAGCACATCCGTCCTACTTCTCTGGTGGAAGTTCACATGTCAACTGAATTAGTAACTTTTTCAAGGTTTTACTTTGCTTTTTGGATTTTGATTAAGGTACCGACAGGTATGTTTGTGTTTTATTACCTTAAAACTGTGTAAGTTATTTTAAATAAACTTAAATGAAGACGTAAATTTCAAAACTCATACCTTATAGGAAATAAATAAATGCTAGTAAGTAAGTAAATAAATCAATGAATAAATAAGTTAATTTTTTGTAAAAAAATTAAAATATTATGGTTATAAATAAAACATAAACATACCAGTACATTTCCAAATCAAACCCCCCCCCCTAAAAAAATAAATAAAAAACATTGAAAACTGGCAAATTTAATCATAGACATTAACTTCCATCAAGGAAGTGAGGCCGGGTGCACCGGAAGAGTAAGCACCTCCTCTCTAGCTAGCTACACCCGTCAAGTGCAAAGTCAATTTTGAGAATAAAAGAAACAAGGAACTATGGTAGGTCAAACATATCCAGTTTACGTCTGGATACAGTGACTTCATACTAATCAACAATATTGTGATGGCGGCCATAAAACTTTTAAGGGCCTTGATTAGCCCAGGCTTGCAGTATAAAATAAATATGAAAATCCAAAAGCAGACAGGAGAAAGATATACCTATTGCGCTTTTTCGTTTCCTTATGCATATTTTACACATGACAACAATGTAAATTGGAAGGACAAAACACAGTATTGGCAGCAAAACTACTAAGTAGACATTCACGCGAACTACTTTATGGTCTACAAAACAAAATACATAAAATAAAAACAAATAATCCGATAGAAATAAAAACAAATAAATTTTCTTTTCTTCTGGAAAATAAAGTTTATTAACATAGCACGATACAATAAGCACCAAACAATTTGATAATTAATTGAAAAAATAGCCAAAGTAAAAAGTTGCTATGATAAATATATTGTGCATGTTTTGAAAAACTATTCCTCATTAGTGACACAAAAGGTGCCGAAAAATTTGATAGATTGAAAACATAAGCAAACAGTTAAAAAATTATTAATCACAAGTTCAAAAATTATATAAATCGAAATCTTGCTAAGGAATACTTTTTATAACAGAACAAACCTTTGTTTAAAATAAATTTTAAAAATTAAGACAGATTAAATTTTGCTAAATGGTGTACATTTCCTTACAGCACAAAAAACTGTCTACTGAGTTATGGATACTCTCGGCGAGTTTTACTCAACCAGCAGTGGCACTCACTCAGGGGTAGTAAATATATAACAAATATCTGTTCAATTTTGATGTGTCATATGTGAATGTTTCGAAAAATCATTCCTCGTAAGTTTGGAAGATCAGAAACATAAGCATAATAATTAAAAAGTAAAGAATCAAAGTTCCAAAATTATATGAATCCCTACAACAGAAAATATATCCATTGAACTGATTCATTTTGAAAAAAATAATGATTTTCAACCGAGGAGTTTTTCTAATTTCTTTTGTGTTTGGCGAATAGTTCTAAGCACTGTTACCAATCATCACGTAAGTGCGAAACAGACCTCAGATTTGTCAGTTACTTCCCTTTTTACAGTGTCAGAAGATTGTCAGTTTGCTTGCCATATGTTAGCACGATTCCGTTTTCCTCAAACATACTATTCACACAGACTCGATATAAGTAAAACATCAGAACGGTAAAAACAATGGCTACTCTCCACCTGTTTTGATTTTGCAACTTAAACGTTTGTCTAACTTGAGGTCAAATAAAGATCACTGTTTTATCTTCACCGCAAATCATCAAGGACTATGCTATTATGTAATTGGTAGTAATCACATTTATACTGCGTTTTGGATTCGGGATTTTAATGGTACTCGTTTAATCTATCTTCATAAGCTCAACCCTGACTTCTTATTTAGACAGACTTTTTTAAAATCTTAGACTCACATTGAAAACATTTATCTAGTAACAGTTAAGTGACACATTACTCTTATATTTTGTAAACACTTTTTATGGAATCATGTATTTAATCAGAAACTAAGCAAATTAGTGTTTTACCTTGAATATACATTTGTCTTGATGCGTGTCCGAGAAAATTCCATATATCTATTCTATATTGTCCAGTTCTGCCGGTGTATGTTCTATTAAGCAATAATAGTGACCTAAATCGAAATGCTCCATCAACTCTATTGACAACGAGAAAAGAAAAAGTAATATCCTCATCTTTATTTTCGTTCTCTGCTACAAAGGTCCATTTAAATTTTGGTGCAGGATAGGCTTCATACAAAACTTCAAAAACAGTATCTGTAACAATCTGATCTTTTAAGTTTTCTTTTGGTATTAAAATAGTCGGTTTGCCTAATTTTTAAATAAAAGTTTTACAATTAGTTTTTGTGAATTGGTTTATGTATTTGTATAAAATTTATTAAAAGCAATGACAAAAGAAGTTATATGATATGCTTATTACATACTCATGCGAACGCGATTTTATGACAACTTAAGTAACAGGTTAATCAAATATTTTGACTTGAATTTCATAAGACCGTGTTTTATCTTATAATAAAAATATTATTATTTTCTGTTAGGTTACATAAAGTTTACATCTGTAAGTACAACAAATACCGTTTACTCATTAATATGAACACAAAATTAAACAGACAATTAAAAGAATTTGCTTGTTCTATCAAACTGGAAAATTATTTACATTTCTTATTTTGCTTGAACAAATAATTTCTGCAGGGACAGCGTTTTGATGACTTGTTTTTGATATTGTTTTAAAAAAAGTCGTATCATTAGCACCATCGAGATTATTCATGTGATATAAAAGATTTAGGTGGCAAGGTTTGGTTAAATTGGATTGATTAATAGTAAAATGTTTACTTGATATATACATTACTTGTTACTGTTTTATCCCTGCAATTTTACGTTTTAAATGAAAATCGTGATGTCATTTATACTGGTGTAATTGATGATATTAAAGTCCGACACATATGTTTGGATGTCCCGATAATTTTGTTTCTTTAAAAATTTTCGTCGTTTGTTGAAACGTATATGAATATACCAAAGGAAGTAAAACATGCCGTAATTCTTGTAGTATATGCCATGTGTCAGATACTGAAAGTATTTGTGACATTATTTATTTTCGTAAATAAAAAAAAACTGATGCGCCGTCAAGGTTTTAGCGTTCCTCTTGTTTAATTTTAGGTCGTCTGAGAAAATAATGTTGAAAGATAAGGAAACCTTCAAATGTTTGCGTAAAAAATTCGAAAACATCAAGGTAACTGCAAGTTAAAACGCCGAGTTCAGGTATACAGATTAAGCTAAGTATATTAACTTTTTAAAATAGAATTATCGATTCCAAAAAATAGACTGTAAAATTATTGTAATTTTAAGAAACATGAACGAATATTTACATAAATAATCTGCGCTAGTGCGGTATCATTAAACATACACATCTAATTAGCATTTATTAAGAGTTTGATACAGCGGTGTGTCAAATATTTATTTTTTTGTTATGAAATATCCTAGAACTTGATTTGAATTAATATTAAAAATATTTATCATTGAAAGTGCTACGGAAACAATCAGTCATGTGCTCCTCTAAAATTAAAAAAACCCGAAATAAACTGTCAAATACAAGGAAGGTTTAATTATCAAAATTTGATTTAGGAATGAGATGATGAGGAAACTAATGATGATGATGATGATATTATTGTTATTATTATTATTATTATTATTATTATTATTATTATTATTATTATGTTAAAGGGACTGTTGAACTTTAAAATAGATATGGCTATTTTATTGTGAAAACAATAATAAGAAATTTTTTAACCTTGATCTACTTTTCATGTTTTCCACTTTCAAACCTAATTATAGTGTATGTTTGTATGCGTTACAAGTTAAAACATACCTTTCGAGTTCCAAAAATAGACAAGTACACTAGAAGCAGCATAAGTGTTTGGAAATCACGCAGACCAGGTTTCTCGCAATAATACTAGATTTGGTTTCTTATTAAGATTTTTATGCAAGTTCAAATTATTATTAAAAGAATGTTTGAATATTTTTGTAAAATGATATATTTATTTCTTTATCTATTCGTTTCTTTTTTTGACACTGTTTGCAGTAACCATACGGATCACTTCGGACAACCTTCGTCAAAATTTATAATTTAAATGTTTTTTTACTGTTGAAAATAATATTGTAATTTGTAGTTTAATTATTTAAAACAAAAACAGTTAAACATTCAATAAATATGCCTGCAATATTTACAATCAATTATGTTTTTAAAATAAGTTTTTAAACAGCGTTTCTTTTTCAGAACTTTTTAACAATGGAAAACGGTTAAAAAATCGGAACACGTATTATAACTGGATTTTGAGTTTTTAAAGAGATTTAACTAAAACATATTTGCATTCTGCGATTTTCAAAATATGTCACTAAGAGAAAAATTAACGGGGAAGTTTTTCCTGAAACTTAAATGTCAGTGAAGAGAAGTTATTACTTTGACACATGATTAAGGACAGTGATCTAGCGATATACCAAAAATGAATAAATAAATCAAAAAGAAATTAAAATTAAAAAAAGAAATAAAAATAATAAAGGAAAATTTAATGACGGTTTTATGTCTTCCAGTCTGATGCTATCTTACAAAGTTAGAGAAACACGTGATGCTTATTTAACAATATTTAAAACAAAGACAAAATTCATGTGACAACTAGTAAAATAATTCAAGTTTAGGATCACGTTGTATCAATTTTTAAATCTTCATGGTAACTTTTCCATAATCCTGTACATATGCTAGTTTCTTGCCAACATTTAAGGCATCAAATTGTATTGGAATTAATGCACATTAAATTTGAATCAAGTTAACATATGTTTTTGATATTTATTAACAGTTTCATAATGTCAAAGTAGACAGCATTTTAATAATTAGAGAATTAAAAGTATCTATTGATTGATTATGCATCATGAGTTTTTAACACTATATTAAGAAACTGGTTCAAGACTATGAGATATAACAGAGTTGCACCGAAAATTTTGATATGGTTTTGCCTCGAGACAAGGGATGACAATGTACCACACATAGGTTTTATTAAAAGAATAAGCTTTTTGTAAGCTTTTAGTTAATACACATTTCGTTTCACTTACATTTACGCCAAAATGTTTGTTGAATACCAGTTTTTTTTTTACTTAAGTTTAATGTTTTTCTTCTTTTATACATTGGTTAAAGATATGTTGCAATGTTTAAGGCATATTATTTTTTAAGGTATTTAGAGACACCTGGAATGCACACTTTATGCTCGCCGACATGATTTTATTTATACCATGTACAACATAAAACAACGAAAAAGTAAATAAATAAATAAATAAATAAAATAAAATGTTTGCTTTGGCATGCGACTGTTTAATACTTACAATTAACAAGTACAGACATAGTTTTTGAGTCGTTTCCTATACCATTATAGGATGTACATGAGTAGTTTCCTGTTGCGTCACAACCACTGCTTTGAATTAACAAGTGCCCAGATCGGCTTTCCTCGGATTTCAAAATTTGATCGTACATCAAAAAGTGATTACTATTATTCTGTTTGATAACTTCTCCATTTTTTGACCAGATTATACTTGGCTTTGGATTTCCTACCGCAGTACACTGTATTGTAATGTTGTCAGTTTCATTAAATGTTGTTTTTTTATTGAGCGTCTTTATATTGGTAATTCCTGATGCATCTTTAATTATAGATCATATAACTCAAGAATCATTGGTGATTGTTTGCCAAAGAGCCATTATTTATTAGGGTTTGTGTTAAATGGTTTCCGGACAACATGCTGATATTATATAGATAATAATCACTTCATTCATTGGGAACAAACTAATAATAACTAAATAAAAAATATTAAAATGTTTGTGATAGCAAAATGGATTGTATTTAAAAACGTGTGCAACATAAACAAAACACATTAAGTAACACAGTTAAGTACAGAAACAGCAAATTAAAAAGGAAAGTGTTGCACTTCCTATAAAAAGCCGATCACATTTTTTTTTTGAAAAATCTCAAATAGATATAAACCTTTTTATGTTTGGTCACTGGGTATTTTTGTAATAGTGCTATAAAAGAGACCCTTATCTCTCGATAAACTTATTTTAAAACCAGTGGTTCATTAATGCGCACATTTGAAAATACAAATGAACTTTAATTGGCAATAAATGATCTCACATGCAATTCACCTTAGAACACATTGAATTTCAATTAATTTTTACTTAAAAGTCTGTAAAGTTTAATAAAGTATTAATTACATTGTTAATTACAATTATTTTATTTTTAATTATATTTTATGTTTGATTTTCTGTTCTGTTTTTATTCTGTAAGGTACTTACACAAAACATTTACTCTTACGCTGGCGTTATCGATTCCATATTGATTCTCTGCAATACAAGTGAATCCTTTTATTTTCCGATTTGCTTTCACAGTAAGAAAACTACCATTACTCTCATTCGTGTTCCAGGTATAGTTACAGTTCGGGTTGCAATCGGCTGTGCAGGATATGTTCAAAATGTCTCCTTCTTTTACGGTAATATTAAACGATGGCGAACTGACTTTCATATTTAGCAACTGGATAGAATTCCGAGGACCGTCTAAATTAGAATGAAAGGTAAATAAATTTGCTTTACAAAAAAAAAAAAAAAGAATTTGGAAATTATCAGTCAGATTTTTTTCATTATAAAGAAAATAGCAAATTGATAAATTTGGTTAGAATAATAAAATGTTCATACTTATTTAAACAGTAGATGCGATAAATTTTGAATAGATATTTGTTATTTCAATTAAATTTGAACTTTGCCACGCATTGACCTGCCCAGTTGGACAGTGTCTTTTTAAGTACTTAACACACACACACACACACACACACACACACACACACACACACACACACACACACAGATAGATAGATTCAAGCCACTAGCATTAAATATGTCAATTGGATTTTTACTATTTTAACCAAAATACTTGACACTTACACACTAAAACCAAACTAATAGTCTTATTGATGCTGTAGTGTGGTGGATTTTCAGCATGACAAATGTAAAAACCTTGGTTTTGTTTTGTTGCATTAAACACAACAGCAAGGCAAGTTCGAAAATCCTGACCACGGGATCTATTACAAGAATTGATAATAGAACCGTTTGATGTTGTCCACCATATTTTGTCAAACCAATTCGTATTTATACTACAATTAAGTGTAAGATTCATAAACTCCAAACCAGACACATCTGAGGTAGATAAAACTGGTCTTGCTGAAATATAGAAACAAAGAATACAGTTATTAATGCTAAATATATATAATGTACAGTTCAATTCATTTTGTGTTGCAGTTTGTATGTTATTAAACAAGGACAAGGACTAGTATGTTTGTGTTTTAATTTTATTATTAAACATGGGAGTTTCAATCCCTTGGATTTTTCTCGTCACTTTGGCTCATCGGATAAATTAATTAGGCAACACAGCAGGTAAATAATACAGTTATACAGTTATCAAAGTTGCTGATACATAATATAGCGAGGCTAAAAGGTCGATAAATCAAACAATTATGAAATAAAAATAAATACAAAGTATGACAGTTTATTTTGATGCATCTTTGCGGTTGGATGACTTCGCGGTTATTTGTAAAGGCAACATTGCGGTTAGATTTAATAAACAAGAGGCCCAAAATGGCCCTAATTTGCTCACCTGAGTTTAAATGTAACTGGTATGTCTTGATAATACCTGGTTAAGTCATAATATGTTGCCTTAATATAAGTGGTTTCAGATATGTTTTGGTTTTTAGCTATATAGGTCACTGTGACCTACTTTTGGTAGCCAAAGGACCAGAAACACAAATGAGAATGGCAATGGTCTAAAGGTGCTATTGACTTATATGAATAAAATGTGACCAGTAGTGTCTGAGAAGAAGTCTTTTGATAGATGTATGGATGGATGGCAAGAGTTCCTATCAAAACAAAAGCTCACATGAGCAATTTTTTAGATCCGGATTAAAGACTTTACAAATTTGACACATTAATTCAAATATTCAAAAAAATTGTAAAATTCAACTGCAAATTATTTTTAAAAAATTGTTCAATTAATTTATTTAATGTCACATAACAATGATTTTGGCTATATCTGCATATCAGTCAGTATCACATGTATTTCAAAAATAATAATTACACTAAAAAGTAAAAATTCATAACATCTCTTCCATGCAACATTGTAAGTCATAAAATTCAGAAATTAAAAAAAAAATAAAAAAAAAAAATAAAATAAAATAATTTTTTTAAAAAAAAAAAAAAAAAGCGACTCGTATTTTACAGAATTTCATGGAAATTGTCAAACATATATTTCTTCACATAAGAAAATGATGTTTGGAAAAAGAATTCACCTAAATTTATTTATATTGTAGTTTTGGTAAAAATGTACTATTTACAATGTACAATGTAAAAATAAACGCAAAAATACGTAACCTAATTTTTCACAAAATTGTTGGAATTCACAAACTTGGTTTATAAGATGCTTTAGATGCCAAATATCAAATCAGATTTCATCTCAGTGAAGTGGTTTTGGAGAAGAAATTTTTTTTAGGTTTTCAACTATTTAGGTCAATGTAGCTATGGCAACCTAAAAAGTAAAAATTCAAAAATTTCTTCCATGCACCATTGTAAGTCATAAAAATTCAGAAAATTACCAAAAAAAAAAAAAAAAAAAAAAAAAAAAAAAAGGGAAAAAAGAGTCTCCACTGGGATTTGAAACCTCGACCCTTGGGTTGAAGTATCACATGTATTCAAAAAAAAAAATTACACTAAAAAGTAAAAATTCATAAAATCTCTTCCATGCACCAGTGTAAGTAAAAAAAATTCAGAAAATGAAAAAAAAATAATAAAAAAGTGGACCCGTTGGGATTTGAACCCTCGACCCTCGGGTTGCTAAAATTAAAAATGAAAATGGCCGAAAAAAGCGACTTGTATTTTACAGGATTTCGTGCAAATTGTCAAACATATGTTTCTTCACATAAGAAAATGATGTTTGAGAAAAGAGTTCACCTACATTTATTCATTATTGTAATTTTTGTAAAAAAGTACTTTTTACAAAATACAAAAAATTAACGCAAAAACGCGTAACCTAATTTTTCACAAAAATTATTGAAATTCACAAACTTAGTATATAAGATCCGTAGATGTAATAGAAAGGTGACTTTGCCATCAGATATGATTAAAAGGCACCATGGCGGTTAGATGTAATAGAAAGGTGACTTTGCGATCGATATAATTAAAAAGCAACATGACTTTAAGATTTAATAGAAAGGTGGCTTTGCGATCAGATTTTATTTAAAGGCAACATGGAGGTTAGGTGTAAAAGAAAGGTGACTTTACCGTCGAATATAATTAAAAGACAACATGGAAGTTAGATGTAATAGAAAGGTGACTTTGTGGTCAGATATAATTAAAAGACAACATGGCAGTTAGATGTAATAGAATGGCAACTTTGCCGTCTGATATAATTAAAGGCACCATTGCGGTTAGTTGTAATACAAAGGTGACTTTGCGGTCAGATAAAATCAAAAGGCATCATGGCGGTTAGATGAAATAGAAAGGTGTTTATGTGGTCAGATAAAATTAAAAGGCACCATGGCGGTTAGATGTAACAGAAAGGTGACTTTATGGTCAGATATAATCAAAAGGCAACATGGCGATTAGATGTAATAGAAAGGTGCCTTTGAGGTTAAATATAATAAAAAGGCAATTTGGCGGTTTAGCTAACGGAAATGCAACATGGCGATAAGATGTATTTGTAAGTTATGCGACTTTGCGGTTAGATTAAATATTTTTTAAAAAATTGTAAAAGTCAACTGCAAATTATTTAAAAATTATTAATTATTTAAAAAAAATGTTCAATAAGTTTAAATTATGTCACATAACAGTGCTTTTGTAAAACAAAAAAAAAAAATATTTCAAGGTTTTAGCTATAACTACATATCAGTATCACATGTATTTTAAAATAATAATTAACTAAAACGTAAAAATTCGTAAAATCTCTCTCGTGCGCCATTGTAAGTAAAAAAATTGAGAAAAAAAAGCGACTTGTATTTTACAGAATTTCAAAAATTGTCAAACATATGTTTCTTCACATAAGAAAATGATGTTTGGAAAAAGAATTCACCTAAATTTATTCATTATTGTAATTTTGGTAAAAAGTACTATTTACAATGCATAAAAAATAAACGCAAAAACGCGTAACCTTATTTTTCACAAAAATTATTGAAAATTCACAAACTTGGTATTTAAGATGCTTTAGATGCCAAACATCACATCAGATTTTATCTCAGTGAAGTGGTTTTGGAGAAGAAGATTTTATTAGGTTTTCAATTATGTAGGTCAATGTGACCTACCTTTGGTAGCTATGGCAACCAAAAACACAAATCTAAAAGGTAATGTTCTATAGATGCATTTGACCAAGTTTGAACAAAATGTGACCAGAAGTTTCTGAGAAGAAGTCGTTTGAAGCAATTGTTGACGGACAGACGGACGGAAGACGGAGGGTCTGTCTCTATTGGTACCAATAAAAAGGGCAATGTCACCATCCCACACCACCCCAATTGAAACTACAACTTTTTGTGCAATGTTTAATCTTTATTATATTTAAATGATATGTAGATTACAGCGGCATTACATTTCCTAACTTATCGGCTAAGATGTTCACACTTGTTACATGGTTCTTTTCAACTTTCAACGGCTTATTAAATAAACAAAACCACGATATTCTATCTCAAATTATTTGACACAAAAATATTACAATTGGTTAAATTGTAATGACACGGTTTTAAAAAGGAGAAAACATTTAAGAAAACGAGATAATAATAATAATAATAATAATAATAATAATAATAATAATAATAATAATAATATTTTTGCGAGTGAAAGAAATGGAATCAAATGCCGTAAATCAATAATAATTTAAGTAAGACAAGTCTAAATGTTATATTTTATTATTATTATTATTATTATTATTATTATTATTATTATTATTATTATTATTATTATTATTATTATTACATGTATTACAAATTGCATGTAAATCCTGGGTGAAATTTATCAACTTTTTTCTTACTTTGGAAAATTCAAAGGACGTCTTTTGCTATCATGGATTCACTTTTACGTGATGTTCTTATGTTTGTGAAATGACGTTATTTAAATCTCGAGTTGTATTATTGTATGTTACAAACAGTTATAAAAAAACTCTATAGACATGGAAATCAATTTGCAGTTTTCCTTATTTCGTGAAATTTTTGCAAAAGCCATATTTAAGTATGGTATATAAAATATTTCAAAGCTAAAAATAATTACTGGTTCCCGTTGTCGTCATGTTCTGATTTTGAATGAATGCATAATTTTAATCGAAATTCAAAAACAGCACATGACACCATTAAAAAGATATTAGTTACATTTGTAGATTGAAGTTATAAAATATAATGTAAAAACGTAAAAACTACAGTCTCATACCGCAATAAGTTACAGTCGATGGCGATATATATGATAAAAAATAGAAAATAGATAATAATTTCACATTATCATTAAATATTTCCTAAAGACTTCCTACGTAACAATTCAACAGACCTTTCTCTTAAGTCATTATATTAAGAACATAAAAGAACAGTAAATTGATGATGAAGACATTTTTGGTAATATATAGAAAAATATTCTTTTACCAAGCACTCGGCATTTATAAATGAAAGTCACGAGATTCTTCGAAGGAGACCCTAAAACCGATGCCGCGTGTCAAGGCATGCATGGCACTTTAAAGAACCCTTCCTACACATTGACCTTAGCGCATTACAAAGAAAAAAAAAAATCTGTCACTTCAGCTTGATCTGGTGACGTCTCGACATATGAAATATTCTTCACTGAGACGTAAAACCCCGTTAATCAATCGATCGACAATATGTCTACCAGCTCCATTGACCAAATTGTATGTCTTAATTTACTGACATGAATTGCACCAAGAGAAACTTTAAGTCATAATACAGTTTTTAAATCTTTTTATGTTCTTAACTTTGTTTTTACCTACTTATTGTACCATTGCTGTAAATATATATATATTCAATTTTCCCTCGCCACCGCGAATGCATAGCGGGGGATATGAAAATACCTTTCGTCCGTCCGTGCGTGCGTCTGACACAAACCTTGTGCATCGAACTCCTCGTACACGATTAAACCAATTCTTTTAAGATATTGCAGGCTTTTTTCTTATGACCTGCAGATGGTCCCATGATCTTTCCATGTTGCTGTCATTATTTTTTGAAGATTATGCCCCTATTTCAACTTATAATTTTTCCAACATCGCAGACAAACCTTGTGCTATGAACCGTTCTACAAGATTAAGCCGATTATTTTGAAACATTGCAGTCTTCTTTCTTATCACCTGCAGATAGTCCCATGAATTTGCTGTGTTGTTGTCATTATTTTTAGAGAGTTATGCCCCATTGTTGACTTTGAATTTTTCAACATTGGAAATAAATCTGTACATCTCCTCTTACTGCGTTGCATTTATATGTTTTGAACATTTATCATTTATAGATTACCCCTGACTTTTGTGTGTTGTTGTGATTATTTTTTAGAGTTTTGTCCCATTTATAATAATTATAATAATAATAATAATAATAATAACATACATTACCTCTCACGTGAACATTTATCTGATGAGTCTTATTATGAACATAGTCATTGGTTTTTAATTCAAATCCATAAGTCCCACTATTGTTGTTCTTCGTCACATTATATAGGTGTAGAGTAAACATTGTCGTCATGTTGTTATATGTTACATTACAGTTTATACATTCGTCTGGTGGTTGATACGGTTGTCCGTAACTGTGTATGAAGAAATCGTGAGAACTGTTATCAAAATTCATTTCAACTGACCAATGTTTAAGTCCCGGGTCAATCTTGTAATTTAAAGTAAAATTTCCACCTTCTAATATATCTATTGATGTTTTATTTGGTGTAACTGTAATGGTTTGGCTAAAGGCACCTAAATAATAAAATGAATAGATCAAATCAAACAGGTAATATTTATTCATTAAAACATGACAACATATAACGAATAAAATGTGTCATAAATGAATATAGTTACAAGTAGCCTTTAAATCAAGAACCTGGCTTAATTCTAGTACTAACGAAATAAAAAATCATCACTTTTTTATAAGATATTTGAACAAACAATTAAAGGATATTTCAAGATTTTTGAGGGCATTGTATATATTATAAAAGTAACCATTGTTGTAGTTAATGTACTTTTCAAACGCTCTTGGAATTCCACTTATTTTTCTATCTGTATATACAGATTTACGAGAGAGAGAGAGAGAGAGAGAGAGAGAGAGAGAGAGAGAGAGAGAGAGAGAGAGAGAGAGAGAGCGCGCACTTTTTCTAGTTATGTTTTCAAAATTATTGATGATATAGATGTGAATTTAATATAACATTTGGGAAAATAAACAACAAAATGTCCTAAAAAGGCACGTACTTGTAACAGGGTTATACTGTTTGTTTCGGCGCAAGACATTTGAGCGACGATCAAATAACACCTAGTGAATAACACTAAATTTGATAAAAAAGTTAAAATTTGATGAAATTTACATACATAAATTTTAGACTGACTCTATTTAGTATACCATATATATGGTTATTAATAATAGATAAATAAATAAGAAGAATTGTTCGACAATATTGTCCTACGGTTTCGTCTAATCCAACATTTTTATAAAAAAGCGACTTAGTCCAGTCTGGTAAACGGAAATTTATATCTCAAACTTCTAGCATGTATTTAGAAATTCGCTCAAATGGGTTTAAAACCTTCGCTTAAATATTCATATCTTTGTCTCTGAAATGTACTATTTTTTCACTTTTTGTCGCTCACATGTCCAACGCCACTTTGATTAGGTCCAATACCCGTTTAAATCCACGAATGAATTTCAGTAAAAAGTCTATTTTCAACTTGCTTATATTCCTAATATCTTTTGGGCTAACTCATCCTTTTTAAACGTATTTTGAACTTAATTAAGACCTTAGTGAACATCAACATCAAAATATCGTTATGTGTTTATTTTTCAATTTTGGCAACCAATTTGAAAATTCTTGATTTCGTAACAGAAAAAATCAGCACATGACATAATAGAAAAATTAATTTTATTTTTATATGACTTAATTTTTCACATGAACATTTAATCTTAGAATGTTCATATTACTCCTGAAGGTGTTTCTTTAAACGTGATATACTAATGTCTTATACTTGATATCATTTAAAATAAAAAAAGAAACACACACACACACACACACACACACACACACACACACACACATACACGTATATATTGCCCGCTTTCCCTCCCGATGCAAACTACATATATTTATTTCTATTCGGAGTCATTCAACTGTGTGGTTTAATGTTTTTTCTATTGCCGTGTATCTTTTTCTTTTTACCAGTAGACAAAACAGAAACCTTTGCGATATTTTGTACAAAAAAGAGATCTGTTTAAATAATTGTACAGAAAACAATAGATGGATTTTTGTAATCTTTGACAAATATATCATTTTTTAAAAACAAATTGATGCATGAAAAGTCTTTTCTTACCTTGAAAAAGCAGAAACAGTATTATCATTATCATATTTTCAAGATAATCCACCAAACATGCTACAGCTTACCACACCGACAATCAAATAATTTCCCTCTGTATTTATGGTTTCAGAACTTCCGCATTTAACCCAGAAGAGAAATACATTAAGTGTTAACCATTCTACAGTATATTACATGTCTGTTTAAATGTTAAATTAGATCGCATCGATGTCAGGAAAAAAGTGACACTATATTCATTAATTTAAATTACATTAAAAATACTGCAGTTAAAAACTCGATAACTACCAGTTTCAAAATACGTATCCCTTATAATTTCGGAATTAGAGATAACTCATGTTTCATGCTGACACCTGAAGTAAGATTTCTAAATCAGCAGGTAAATAAAATCAGGAGAAAGTTAATTACGAATTTGAGAAAAAAACTTGCAAAACACGTGAAGCTTAGAATGACATTACTAGTAGACGCATTAGGCATGTTACTGTCAAATATAGTCAATATATCGGATATGGCCATGTTTAACATGAACAAAATCACAAATTTTCAAAAAAATATATAACTCAAATTTATGGCTTAGGGGTATAGAGAACGCCTTGAAAGTGGGAGCTCGTGGATTCGAACCCATGCCAGGTCATACCATTGTGCCGCATGAACAACCTCTACGCCGTATAAACAACATCTACATCACATGAACAACCACAACGCCACATGCACAACCACTACGCCGTATTAACATTTACGGGTGTACGTGTTACAACATGTCGTAACTTGAATGGACATGATTTGAAAATGTATGGATCTCGATTGCTTTTTTGAATGCCGTATGCACGCCGCATGAACAACCTCTACGTCGCATGAACAACCAATACGCTGTATTAACAACCTCTAAGCCGAATGGACAACAACTTCTCCGCACAAACAACCATTACTCCGCATGAACAACCACAGGACGGAATGTCATCTATAAGCCACCTATAAGCCATGCTTATAGGAGCTTATAGATTGGCTTATAGGAGCTTATAGGTTGATTATAGGGAGCTTATAGCACGTCTGTCTATAAGCCTCCTATAAGCCACCTATAAGCATGGCTTATTGGCATTCAAAATATAAGCCATCTATAAGCCATGCTTATAGATGACTTATAGGAGGATATCTATATATATTTTTTTAATAGTGCAGTTTTAAAATGGACTTAATATACAGGCGGACTTTATAAAGAGGGTAATCTTTTTGAGTGAGAAAACTTATAATGTTACTATCGAAAAAAGAACTAAAAGTATGTAGTTCCTATTAAATGCATATCTAATATATATTTATAAATTATTTTCAGTGCATTTTTATCTTTAGGCATTTAGTAAATTTCTTAATGACTTTCTAGCCATACGCTATCTATACGCCATCTTTAAGTAATAACACAAAGTTTTGGAAAATGATGTTTTGTATAAACTTTGTAATTTACACGTTTCATAGTGATTCTAGAAAAATAATTGCATTTATACGTAAATGGAAATTCATCTTTTTGCTAACTTTAAGTAGTCGGTATGAGCCTTTGATCTACCAACTATAAAGTGTACCCCGTCCTATGACAAAATATTTTATTAAGATGCCACTTCCGCAAGTGTTTATTTTTAAAAATTCTCTTTTATTACAAAGATCTATTTAGCTAAATACTTATCATTCCGGACATTTCAAGTAAAAGAGTTGTTAGCCTCCTTAGATACTGTAAATACAAACTGCTCAATAGCAAAATAAATAGAACGAATGCACTATCATTTATTTAATTGAGTGTGCTTTTTAGATTTAACTAAAATTGTAGTCATAACTAATGAAAATTTGATTATTTGACTAAAATGAATGAAAAAATTATTCCTATAACAAAAGACATGTCTGTTTGTCAGTGTACAATTTGTTGAACTTTTTCCAGTATTAATAGCACTAGAAATGTGAGTGAATTTAAGTTTATTAAAGAATTTCAATGATTTAATAACAATTTTGTTAAATAAGATCATCTAGATTTAAATCAATTTAAATTTAAGCAAAAGTAATATTATTTCGTCAGGAAGTCGGGTCGGTTCTAGGATTAATCGTTTCAAGTCAATCTGGTATTAATTTGATATTTTTATATTGTACAACAGTTCTTTCCACATATTTTGTAAACATCCCAAAATAAAAATTACATATTACATTGACAAGTTTATTACTGTATTGATACCTGTCAATCAATTTAGCAAATTACATGGTAAGATCCTGATGATTACAGGTGATGGAATGTGTCTAATAAACAGGATGTTCACAGACTTAGATTATTGATAATCTTTTAATTACTCGTATGTTAGATTATTTTGTAAATTCAGTGTACAGAAAATGTCAAATGGATGAAATGTTATAATTTTATTTCAAATAATAAACTGAATGACACGAGAATTACAATACAGTAAGTACTATTAAATGTAAAAAAATTATTATTATTATTATTATTTTATAATAATAATAATAATAATAATAATAATAATAATATTATTATTAATGCAATGTGAGACATATTTTTGAATGTTGTGAAGATCATAAAAAGCAAAGAAATGTTCATATTAATAGTTACACAAATATTTTAAATTCGATAGTCATTTTATTTATTTATTTATTTATTTATTTATTTATTTATTTATTTATTTTACTTAATTATATATTTAATTATTCATTTATTTTATTTATTTATCTATTACTGAAAAAGTATTATTTATCTATTTACATTTTATTTATTTATTTATTTATTTATTTATTTATTTATTTATTTATTCATCCATTAAACCAATACAATTATCATTTTTAATTGATTAACACTAACTTGATAATTTTTGTTAGAAGTCCAAAACATTTTATAACTGTTAAGGTATCATATATCTGATTTTAAGATTTGTATTTATTTTATGTAAAATTGACATTTTCTCCAAATATATTTTTTGACATTTACCAATATTTTTATAGTCACAATATTCTTAAGATTCACAATAAAGCATACTCTCTCTCTCTCTCTCTCTCTCTCTCTCTCTCTCTCTCTCTCTCGTTCTCTCTCTCGTATTAAAATCAATTAAATTACATTTTATTATTTTCTTAACCCTTTTTGTATGTTTAATGTTTGATTTATAAAACAGGTAATTAAATATAATTTTCCATGTTAAGAAATACAACGTATTAAAATCAATTAAATTACATTTTATTATTTTCTTAACCCTTTTTGTATGTTTAATGTTTGATTTATAAAACAGGTAATTAAATATAATTTTCCATGTTAAGAAATACAACGTATTAAAATCAATTAAATTACATTTTATTATTTTCTTAACCCTTTTTGTATGTTTAATGTTTTATTTATAAAACAGGTAATTAAATATAATTTTTCATGTTAAGAAATACAACGTATTAAAATCAATTAAATTACATTTTATTATTTTCTTTACCCTTTTTGTATGTTTAATGTTTGAATCATAGTTTGACTCATGATTCATGAGAGAGAGAGAGAGAGAGAGAGAGAGAGAGAGAGAGAGAGAGAGAGAGAGAGAGAGAGAGAGAGAGAGTATGCTTTATTGTGGAGAGAGAGAGAGAGAGAGAGAGAGTATGCTTTATTGTGGAGAGAGAGAGAGAGAGAGGGAGAGAGAGAGAGAGAGAGAGAGAGAGAGAGAGAGAGAGAGAGATATGAGTTAAGATGAATAGTTTAGATTGGTGGATTGAAATAGAGGCTAATTTATGGACCAATCACATCCTTTGGATTTGTTCAAAATCAGTATCATCAACAAGAAGAAGGTAACATCTTCAGGACAAACAGATTTGCAAAATGTTGTAACTTTCTTTTTTTTATATTATGGATTATACTATTATAAGAAAATAAGCATCTTTTACAGTACATATTATATCATTAATCAATAATGTTTTCACATTTTACAGTCTGTTTATTTTTTTATACATCTTACTAAAAATGTATCATCTAGAAAAAATTGGTAGCCATCTTGGATTTTGACATAATTTTTATGCTGACATCTTTGTCTTTGAAATATGGCTCTTACTTAAAGAAATTTGTTTTTGTTATTGTGAAAAGCTACACATACATTAAAGGTCTAATCAGATTTGTATCACATTTTGTTCATCTTATAATTCTCTTTTATACAAAATTCTATGGTTTCACAGGGGTCCCTAGAATTTCAGGATTTTACGTGAGCTTTTAAAATTAATAAATTGATTAATAAATAAATAGAACTAAATAAATAAATAAATAATATTAAATAAAAGGCTAATGCCTTTTATTTAATAATTAATTAATTATTGCTTGCTGTGTAGGATACAATTCATTCATTCATTCATCCATCTATCTATCTACCTATCTATCTATCTATCTATCTATCTATCTATCTATCTATCTATCTATCTATCTATCTATCTATCTATCGAGAGCATGTTCTCAGTTTTTTTTTATTTTACGTCACACTAACATGGTTATAAGGGTTATTATAGAAATAATGAAATTGTGGAAAAATAAATAAGGATATAATTATGATGAAAGAAACCACAATGAATAAGAAAACAAGATTCCAACTAAAATCAGGAAAAATGATTCTAATAATAATAATAATAATAATAATAATAATAATAATAATAATAATAATAATAATATTTTACCAAAAGGCAGGGTATTTCTTTCATAGGGATGGAGTTGACTAGTTTTAATTTTTTTGTAAATTATTGTATCTCACATGAGAAGTCAGCAATACTAAACTCCAGCAGACAGAAAATATTTTGAGTGTTGTCCAAATTTGCCGTGTCACTTTTTTAATAAAAGCATGACATACAAAGAACGAATTTTAGTTATTTCGGCACCAAGTCAATTTGACACCTAGTCATTTCGGCACCTGACAAGTTATTTTGGTCCTGAGTCAATTCGGCGCCGGCAATAGGTCATTACTGCAACTCATCCGAAAAATTGGCTAAGACCACAGGGACTCGTAATTAACAACAACCCCAAAAGAGTAAAATAAATAAAACTACTATCTAGGTAGCACAAAAAGAGGCAAGAAGATGCACTGGGTCGTATCTTTATTTCACAAACTTAATTTCCCTTTATCCCATTTCAAACTAATTTTTCTCAACACAAAACTTATTTTTCTTCCGTATTGTGACCAAAATATTTCTGAGCTACTGATTTATTCGTTTAGGTCTTAGATGAACAGAAAGCATCAAAAGTAGCACTGGTCTTAGTCGAAATTTCCTCTCGGAATCTAATTAACACACACACACACACACACACACACACACACACACACACACACACACACTCTCTCTCTCTATCTCTCTCATAACACAAGGTGTTCAATTATTCTAATTTTTTTACCCACCTTGGTTCAGTCGTTATTTTTATTATATTTATTTGTGGGCAATGAAAATCATAAACAAATATCTCTCACACCTTTACGCATTGCTCCACAAAATGGTTTATATCGGAACTGCCGCCGCTGTTTCAACTATATAACACGAGTTTACTAGAGACAGTCCTAAAATCTTTATCTTCGAGATTAACAACAACACATGTCGGGAAAATCAAACACATCAAACACAATCCACTCACTAACTCTTGTCTGTGATTCAATATATGCTTCTGTTAAGTTTTAATCCGCTAATGCAGACTTAAGTCTTAGTTTATATTCATGTTTTCATTGTTTTTAGACTAAAAGAACTGGTGATTTATAAAGGACAAAAAAGAAATGAAGCTGACTGGGTGAAAGAGAAAGTAGTGAAGATGATAAGAAATGTAGACATTGTGTCAACGGAGTAAAATTGCAGAAAAAGTAGAATGGAAAAGTTAACAACTTCAGAAATAACCGTGCAAATATTATGTTATAGTCATAACCAAGGATTCAACACAAGGGAATTCCAGATTCCAGTAGTATCTTATTACATAATTTGAATGACTGTTTGATAGTGACAACTGAAATATTAATTTGAGTGCCTAGGATACAAATCTAGAAATTTAGAACAAAGTCAATTTTACCTTAAATATTGTATAATCAGCAAAGTTTAGCCGTACACCTGAGATTGATGTCAAACTGTAATTTCTTTGATTATTGTGCAAATTTTAAACTTCGGACGGAGATTTTAAACAAATATTTTAAGTAAATAAAGTTTCATAACCTTTGTATTTTAAAAGCTTGTCTGAAAATATTTGAGCTTACCGAATATGTTAAAATTTATCGAATCGTAAAATTATATATATCACTATTTTGATTAATTGAAGGTGGTATGAAAATCACATAATAGTGCAAAAGAAAACCCTTTATGATAAGAGGTTGCTAAATAGAAATATACTGTTCGGATCATAGAGGAATCTGATAAAACATACAATAATGAAAGATTGTGTGAAGATGGGAAATGTCATTATACTGGTATAAGAAAGGCATATGACATGATTTTGCTGATATAATAAATGCATAAATAGCATATCTGTATTTCGCATTATATAAACAAGAGTGGTCTAAAGCGAGCGTTTACGAATCACAGTGTCTTTAACCGCCTAGGTTCGAATCCCACTCTGGACAAATCCTAGTGTGAGGAAGTTGGTAAGTTCACTTGCCGAAGGTCAGTGGTTTTCTTTAGGCACTCCGGTTTCCTCCACCATCCCAGAACTGACCCACCTTGAAATAAGTGAAATAATCTTGGTTGGGGCATAAAGCACTATAACTCTTTCCACTCCACTCCACTCCCTCATATAAACCATTCACAGAAAACATTTACAGTAATGATCCATACTCTATGTGAGTATACATCAAAATATGCTCCGTCAGCATAAAAGTGTTAAGTCTTAAACAATAATGATCAGCCAAATATGAAGTGGCTGTTAGATTGATAATTATCTTATTAAATACTACTAAAACAATTATTTCCATACAAATTTCACTGAAAGCGAAAAATTTAAAAATACACTTGGTGCATTTAATGCACGTGTATGATTTTTAAAAAATCGTTACGTTAGGTTTTAAAGGCTTATAGATGGCTTATAGGATGTGTTGTAAACCACTTCACCTTTTTATTTTAGGAATGCTTATAGACGGCTTATAGATGGCTTATATTTTAAATGCCAATAAGCCATCTATAAGCCTGGCTTATAGATGGCTTATAGGTCATCTATAAGCAGCTTATAGATGGCTTATAGACTCCTATAAGCCAGCTATAAGCCACCTTTAATCCACCTATAAGCTGGCTTATAGACAGGTTTTCGTCCTGTGAACTTCTAAGCCGTATGGACAACAACTTCTCCACATGAACAACCACTACTCCGCATGAACACCAATTACTGGTTACGTGTTACAACATGTCATAACTTGAATAGACATGATTTGAAAATGTATGGATCTTGATTGCCTTTTTGAATGCTGCATGAACGCCGCAGGAACTACCTCTATGTCGCACGAACAACCATTACTCCGCATGAACAACTTCTAAGCCGTATGGACAACAACTTCTCCGCATGAACAACCACAGATCCGCATGAACACCAAATACCGGTGAACGTGTTACAACATGTCATAACTTGAATGGCCACGATTTGAAAATGTACGGATCTCAATTTCTTTTTTGAAAGCTCTATGAACAACCTCTACGTCGCATGAACAACCGATGCGCCGCATCAACAATCAGTACGCCACATGAACAAACAATGCGCCGCATTCATGACCAATAAACCGCATGGACAACCAATACGCTGTTTGAATAACCTCTAAGCCGAATGGACAACAACTTCTCCGCATGAACA